>JAECXF010000149.1:1857500-2177328 GCA_018151655.1 Drosophila bocqueti | reverse complement strand
TACATCAGCGAATAAAAGCAGCTACACTTACCATTTTTATAACCTTAAAAAACAATGATAAAACCCCATTAAGGAAGGTCAGGGGGCAACATATAAAAACGTTTTTTTTTAAACCTGCAAAATGACGTTCCCATAATACACAAACAAGTGCATCAATAAAAAATGAACCAAAAATGAAAAATCAATGAAATTAATTTCTCAAGATGAAATTCTTAAAGTAAATACCTCTAACATTTTAAATAATCGAAAACGGTTTGCCGTTTCCTTATTAAAATTGTAGCAATAATTTAGTTACTTTTCACAAATGTTTGGTGACTTTTTGTCCACTGTGCACTGTAATGTTGTCCACCACTGTGCATTGAATTTTTCGATTTATCCGGCTCGGCTCATTACGTCGTTTGGCTTATAGAAAAATATTTTTAAAAAATCGAATTTTCGATATTTCGGCAAACCAAAAATCGTGATATAAATATTTCATCCTTAGAAAAATATCGATATATCGATATTGATATACCACCAAATAAAAAATCGAATAAAAATCGAATCGAATCCCAGCTCTAGTTCAACCGGCTGCTGTTACGTCGCTTTTGCTTCAATAACAAAGTGCTTTTATTAAATTAAAATGTTGCCAATTGCACGCGGCTTGTACTGTGGCCTGGCCAGCGTAACGCGTTCGAGCCGCGGAGCTCTACACACGGCCAGTGTGATCCGTTGTAAGGCGGAGGCGGAAGCGGAGACGCCGGACGAAAAGAGCTCGGAGGCAAGTGAGGGCGATGGCGAACAAGTTAGCTCTGGGCCTGACCCAAAAGATCGCACCAAAAATATTCCTGTGGAGACATCGATGCGCTATTTGAAGAGCGCAGCCTACAAACAAACCTATGGCGAGAATTTTGTGTGGACGCAGTATAGGTAGGAGAAGTGATGAACCAGAGAAGATACACTCTTAACCCACATTCTTACAGGCGGAATCACAAGGGCATGTTTGCCCCACGGAAAACGCGCAAGACTTGCATCCGCCAGGGCCGGATTGCCACCGGAAATCCATGTCCCATTTGCCGAGACGAGTATTTGGTCTTGGACTACCGCAACACTGATCTCCTAGAGCAGTTCGTTTCACCTCACAGCGGCGATGTGCTTAGCTACTCCAAAACGGGCTTGTGCCAAAAAAGTCACATGCGGCTGAGGGTGGCCGTCCAGCAGGCCCGGGACTCCGGCTTCCTCACATACGACGTACCTTTCAGGGAGTATGATTACAGCGAGTACTACGGCGAGAAAGAAAAGCAGAAGGCTTAACTTCTAATTAAGTTCAACTGTAGATGATCTTGCTTGTTATTAAAAATGCGAAAGAAATGACTGTTAAATTGAAACCGAGGAGTAAATTTTTTCAACTCTAATAAGTGATTTTTTTAAAGCTTTGACCAAGTTCCCAGACACAATAAGAATGCAGGGCATATTCGTCCCTGACCGTGATGCAGAATGGGAGCGTCAGAGGGATGCCGAGAGTTGCACAAGCGCAATGTGCGCTGCGATGAGGCGAAGTGGCTTTCCAGTCATGGCAGGAGTTACAACAAGAACACCTGGCGCACCTAGATGCTTGTCACGGTCGGTGCAGCTGCGTAAAGCAGCGGAAGCCCATCAAGTTCAAGTGCCCTTTGTGTCAGGAAGTAATGGCGGCAACAGCGGGGCGGCAGCCTTAAAACTAATTTGGAGAATCACTTGGACACCACGTTCTTCGTGACCAAGAAGAGGCCAGTTCCCAGAAGATGATGCGAATAGCAGCTTAAATGCTACCGTTATCACAGTGATTTCCAACCAGCGCCGATCCACGTACTTCACGAGCTCTATAGCATCGCCACTGCAGTCGGAAGCGATTGACTTTACGGACTTGCCACCGTGCAATGGTTCCTGCACAGAAGATGTTAAGTTCCGCAACATGGACAGCGGGGTCTATGCCATTTTTGCCACATATTTTTTAAATTCAATATGCAGATTTGTTAACCTAATAACAAATAGAAAACGTTCCGAATTAAAATTGATTCTTTTTAGCTTTTGTTATGAAAAAATGTCATAATAAATTGCAAAATGCAAAGGTATGCAAACTACGACTTTTCAATGTTGGCCTAATTTCATTTTAATTTTATGTTCCCACTGATTTTATATAAATCATTTTATTTATATAAATCATCGCATAACCGTAATAGGTTTTGTAGGAGGCTTCACTGTGCTGTTTCCGATCAGCTGTCGTGTCAGCTGTGAATGAATCACTTGCAATGTTTGGCACTTTATTTCATCAGAAGGATGTCTCGGGAGTGCGTTTTCCTTGTCGTCGGTGGTGGCATCGCTGGCGTTAGCTGTGCCGAGACCCTGGCCATCTGCCGACCATCGGCCTCCATTCTCCTGCTCACTGAGTCCAGCATTGTGAAGAGCGTCACCAATTTGGTGCCGGTCGCCCGGTATCTGCACAAGTTTGATGTGCGGGAGCAGAATGTCTCCGAGGTGGGAGCCACCGTAGACACTCTCGTCGACCAGCTGGGGCACATCAACAGCAGTGAGCACTGGGTCCGCACCCGGAAGGGTGTGGTGATCCGCTATCGCTACCTATGCCTTTGCACCGGCGGAGCCCCCAAATTGTTCAGCTCTACTCCCGATGAAGCACGCATCATTGGCATTCGGGACACGGACTCTGTGCTGGAACTACAGCGACGATTAGCGGCGGCCAAGGATGTCATGATTTTGGGAAACGGAGGAATCGCCAGCGAGCTGGCTTACGAGCTTAAGAATGTCAATGTCCATTGGGTGGTTAGGGATAGCCACATCTCTGCCACATTCGTCGATCCCGGAGCCGCAGAGTTCTTTCAACTGGCCAGAAAGGAATTGGAAGATGAGGGCTCTGCCCCGAAAACAGCGATTAAGAGGATGCGCTACGACGAAATACTGCCCAAAGATCAGGATAACAAGCATGGCGCTGCCTTGGGTCCGGACTGGCATCGCACCTTTGATTTGAGCGGTGCGGCGGAAACGACCGGAAACGGAGATAAAGGCCTGCCCAAAGTCTACTACAAATCGCACATAGAAGAGTACCAGGAAATTGAGCCGGGAAAAGGAGAAGGTCTGAGCATCAAGCTGGGACACGAGGATGGAAGCTCGGAGCGGTTGACTTGTGACTTTATAGTTTCCGCCACCGGTGTCCAACCACGCCACGACTACACCAGCGATGCCCCAATCAAATTTTCCGTAGACGGTGGCATTTCTGTGGATGAGATGATGCGAACCAATCTGCCCGATGTCTACGCAGCAGGAGATGTTTGTACAGCCGCCTGGTCACCCGCGCCCCACTGGTTCCAGATGCGGCTGTGGACGCAGGCGCGGCAAATGGGTTCCATGGCGGGCAGGAGCATGGCTGCAGTTAGTGAGGGCGAAACCGTCTACCAGGACTTTTGTTTCGAACTCTTTGGCCACGTAACGCAGCTCTTTGGCTATCCCGTAGTCCTGCTGGGCCGCTTTAATGGCCAGGATCTGGGGAGGGACTATGAGATCCTAGTGCGTTGCACCCGCAACAAGGAGTACATCAAGTTCGTACTCCAGAATGGAAGACTGCGCGGCGCCATCCTTATTGGGGACACCGACCTGGCCGAGACCTGTGAGAACCTCATACTAAATGGCATCGACCTGGAGCCCTTCGGCGATGATATACTCAATCCCGACATTGACATAGAAGACTACTTTGATTAGCCTAAATTATGAATTAGCTTACTATATTCAAAGACTTTGTGAACATTATTTTAAGGACATTACAACTACGATTGGCTTGTGGCTTGAATCGATGGCGCTTTCTTCTGCCGCTGTCATTTGAGCTTGCCCTCGGTGCCTGTATAGTAAATATACATTTATTTATATCCTTATTGAGACCATTGCCACAAGATACTTACCCACATACTTGATCTCATCGAAGGCCTTGCGCGCCTTTTTCAGCTCTTCGTTCATAGTTAGCAGGTCCTTGACCCTGGCGTATTTGCGGGGATCCTTGCGAACCAGGAATATAATATCCTCCACTTGCACGCGACCTGTTCGTCCAATCTCCATGGCCCGGTGCGTTGTCTCCGCTATATATTCGATCACGAGGTCCTCCAAAAGGTCCACCGTTTCCGTGTAGGGATTCTTGTCGTCACCAAAGCCGAACATCATGCAGCGAAGCTCCTGGGAAGGGAAACATAAGTGATATTAGAATGTTTATACAAGTATTTAAAGTTTAGTTTACTTTGCTGAAGAGACGCTTTCTTCCCGCATTCGTGGCCACAAATTGGTCATCGTCCGCATCGTCATCAAAGTTATACTAAAATGGGGAGTTTTAAATAAAATGTGTACTATTGAATAGCGCCAAAAGTTTACTTACATCGCCGCCTTCAAAATTGTCTTCTGGCATATTGTTTGAGGCCATATTTTCTGTGAAATTCACAAATTGTTTATATCTTCTGAAAAACCAAACAGCTGTTGCTGCCAGTGCTGCCAACAATTAACATATAGCTAAAAACTCTGTACTAAAAAAAGCTGAGTGGGCATGACTTCACTTTGGGCAACACATAAATATCGAGCAGTCGAAATTAAAATTAATGAACTCCTTATATTTATATTATTAAATATTATTATTTAATGTTAATCATATGGCTAAATTTGTATCTTTTAAATATTGAAAGAAAGACGATCGAATAATATTCGATATTAAAAAAAGCCCGTTCTTACTGTGGAAAATATTTTTCACTGTAATAATAATATAAGGCAAATTTTCAGGAAATTTAAACTCTTAAATATCTGCTTAGAGTAAATACTGTTTTTAATCGGGTTTTGCATCAACTCGAGCACTGTGAAAATAGTCGCATCAGCGGTACAGTTGTGGCTGTGTAAAAGTGTGAACGTTTGACTATCATATGTCTTGTCAACTCTAAATATCGATATATCGATCGTACTGCCCAGCTCTAACACGCTTTTTAAAAATTGCCAAACGGCTCGAGCGGCGAACGCGAAAATGGAAGTTTATACCTTTGAAAAGTCGTACTTGGAGCGTTTGAAGGAAGCCGAGGCTGTACTCTCGTGGGAAGGAGCCGTGATACCAGCCTCGCAGGTTCGATCGGAGTGGAAGTCCTACGTCGAGCTGAAGATTGAGCCGGCAGGTAAGCCATCCAACCAACACACAGATGTGCTTGGGACAAACAAAGGCTGAGGAATACACACACACACACACGCTCACCCACACATTTACCTAAACAGGCTGGCAGGCGATTTGGAAAATACCTCGCGTTATCTGCGAGGATCTAAAGCTGCGCTACCCCACAATTGTCTACGGCTACGTGGAGCAGGTAATCTTCGACGAGCTAAAGGCTGTTTTTGTGGTGACCGCCGTACAGGACAACGATGTTCACCTGCCGGAGAACAACGAGGTGTCCCTGGTGGAGCTGTGGCCCACGGTGCAGCAAGAAAACTCCGCTCTAAATGTGGACACCACGGCGGAGTGCATTGATCGGTTGCGTTTTTTCTACTCGCACGTTTGGATGCCGTGGGACAAGGACTATGACGATGACCGCGACTGGGTGCAGATGCACCTGCAGGCTCGAATCCAGCTGGCTTGCGATCTGAGCAAGAACAAACTGTCCCGACCGCTGGCCCTGCACATGCGCACGCTGCTCACGGAAGCCAAGTACATACAGCAGCGTCTGGAGTACCTGGAACTTGACCTGAGCGATGCCGAGCCGGAGAGCGACGACGAGGCTGTTGAACTAAACGACAATGGCGCAGAGCCGGCAAGGAGGCAGCCTAAGCCGGGAAGCACCGACGGAAGCAGCCTCAACGTGTCTACCCTTCCAGTGACGGATCTCATGTGCCTGCATCTACGCATGGCCATAATAAGAAGTGAATTCGAGATTCTGGAAAATCCGGAGATGCGGCGCGCTTACAGTGAGATGCAGTCAAACTCCTTGAAGCGGCATATGCTCCAACGCAGCTCTGGGAGAACCGCCAGACCATCGGACGATCTGTTGATCGAACGCGCTCCCATTGGCCACGTGGTCGCTGTTCCTGGCAAGCTGCAGGAGCAACTTGATTTATTGCTGCTAGCGAAGGAGCAGGTTAAGCCAGACACGCAGATACAGCTAGCTAACACGCTCCAAGGCGTGCTGAGCATTTGCCAGAGCAACGACGACATATTGCTCTCGCCCGGCAAACACACCATCAAATTTATGGAGCACCTCAACGATAATGGCAGCCTCAGCGGGCTAGTAAAGCCAGAAGCGATCCTAGCTTCCTTTGTGGACCTCTCCCAGCTGCCTGTGGTGAGCTCCAGTGATGAGGACAGCACACTGCTGATCATTGACGGAGACTACTCTGTCTCGCAGCTCGTCCTAGACTGTCGGCATGTTCGCCGCGGTATCCTCCTGCGACATGGCACCTTGACGATGCGCGGGTGTCGTTTGCTGGGCGATGGTAACTCTAGCACCCAGGAGGGCATTGTCTGCATGCCGGGCACCAACTTGGAATTGAAAAACTGCATCATCGAGAAGTTTGCCGTGGGAATATCGATGCGGCCTCGATCCGGCGCGGAACTAGGAAATGTTCAGGTAAAAAACTGTCACACGGGACTGGAGCTGATGGAGAAATCGGTGTCCCTGAATCTACAGGGCAGCAAGTGCAGTTTTGAGAGTTGCAAGCTTGGTATATGGGCAGACGGCTTGGCCCAAGGTCAGGAGAACTCTAAAAAGTTGGTCTCTCTTCAGCAATTCCGAGATCTGAAGCGGTAGGCATAGAATTGAAGTCTAGTGGTCCAGGATATATGATAAACTATTTTGATTTTCAGATACAACGAGGACAATCTACTCGGCGACTGTAGCTTCAATAACTGTGCAAACACGATTCGAGTTTCGAACGAATCCGATCAGCTGCTGGCTCAGCGATCGCAGCAGTGGCTCCTGGAGGACGATCTTGAGAGTGAAAATAAGGAGAACACTCAAATGGTCTAAATAATTATATTAACGCAATTAATACAGATTTCTCTATTATATTCCCTACATAATAAATAAATACATTTAAACTTTAGCGGTCACCTTTAAATCGATAGTACACTGGCTTATTTAGTATATTTCAGCGGGTGTGCACTGGTCACACTATACAGCAGACAACAAAACATTCCCCAAAAACGGTTTTATTTGCACTTTAAAACTGTTAAAGATTACCATTATATCAAGAAAAAAGAGGGCGACACCATGACAAAGGAACACTGGATGCGGGATCTGCCAATGGCGTTGCGAGACATGTCCATCATAAATCTGGCCATTCCAGGTTTGCGTGATGAGATCACCCTTCAGAATTGAGTTAATTAAACGGCGCACATCTAGTACAGGTTCCCATAACTCCATGACCTACGGCATAAGCAGTAAATCCAAACTGGCGCCAGATGCTGACAGCACCGTCAGGCGATGGCATCGCTTCTTCCCGTGCTTTGTGCGCCGGTGGAGCAGGACGCAAGCCTCCGGCGTAGTTGAGCAACTGGAGCTTGGTGTGCGGTACTTTGACCTGAGGATAGCGCAGAAGGATGACAAGTTTTACTACTGCCACGGCCTGTTTTGCATGGAGGTATTCGAGCCCCTTTTGGAGCTTCGCAACTTCTTGGACTCCCATCCCGAGGAGGTCGTCATCCTGGACTTGCAACACTTCTACGCGCTGACAGTGGCCCATCACCAGCAACTCCACAAGGATCTTATCGCCTTCTTCGGCCATCGGCTTTACTCCACCGCAGATGGACTCCTTAAGGATTGTACTCTGAACCGGTGTCTGGAACTGCGACGCCAAATGGTAGTCATCTATAGAAGGTGTCCCATTCCGCTTCCCCTGAGATTCTGGCCCAGCTATGCATGGCCAACGCCCTGGCCAAATAAATCGAGTGTAAAACAGTTGCAGTCATTTCTGGAAGACTCGCTCCTCTCTCGGCAGCCCCAACAGGGTTACGTATCCCAGTGCCTCATAACACCCTCTGGTCGTTATATTGCCTTCCGGCTCTTCTTCACGCTGAAGAGCACGGCCAAGCGGGTAGATAAAAAACTTCATCCCTGGATAGAAGACCAAATGCCCGGTCCCTTCGAGCCCAAAGAGGAGCCCAGGGTAAATGTATTTCTTGCCGATTTTGTAAACCTTAAGGATGGGCAGTGGTGCGATTGGGTACTGCAGCTCAACACAAAGTTGGAGGAGCGCGTCACGGAAGGGAGTCAGCAGGAGCAGGAACCAGCTTCTTGATGTTGTTTGTCAAATAAAAGTAACTCTTTCCAAGTTGGTGCTAATATTTTTTATATTTTATGAGAAGCAGGATTAAACTTCTTGTTCTTATTTGACAAATTTTGTAATCTGAATAAAACAGGACATCGCACAATAAAAACCAATAAACCAAGGGGTTTCTGACATTGATAGATGTTTTCGTCTGTAACACAAAATAAAAATGAAACATTTACGTGCAAAGTTCGTATTCATGTTGGTGCTATTAAATACTTTATTTTTAAAACCAATACACAAATAATATATATGAATATATACACACGTACGTATATAAAAATAAACATAAAAACAACAGCAACTTGAAATGTAGTCCAAGGTGGGAGAACTAATCGCCATCAATCGATAAGAAAGCGCACCGCCTTCTGTGCTTTCGTAGGTGACATGACACCACCTGCAGCCTCTGCCTCTGCCTGGGCCAGTGAGCTGCGTATTCCGTTGAGGACGCTGTCCAGACGGCCCAGTGCCTCTTGAACACTGACGGCCAGGATCCCGCTATCCTGTTGATTTTCCCGCTCAAGCAGAGCGCTCTCACATTGCCTATGCAGACGCTGTGAGCAGCGCTGTATCATCAGAAGCTCCTGATTAACGACGGCGGCGAAGTTGCTAGTGTGGCCGATGGGCGTCTCCTCGGGATCGTACGTCAGTAGGCGCTTGGTGTACTGCACTAGCTTGCTGCTAGGTGAAGGACTAATGGGCGTGGTTTTGGCAGATGGCGTGGATGTCTGTCTTGGGGAATGGTTGCTGCTACCCGCCGAGACGTTTAGTAGCAGCCTCTTCAGGGGCTTATTGAGCAGAACATCCTTCATGGCACTTATGTTTAGAGCAATTCGACTAGAATTGTGCGTCTCACTCAGGGTCTCATTGAGATCCGCATCTAGTGGCTCCCAATCAACCTCCACGCTCTGGAAAATATTGCTTGCCTTTTGTTTATCCGGCTGCTCCGCCGCACTGTCTCTGACCATGTCAAGCCACACGCCCAAACGGGCCGTAGGCCACTCAGCCTTGAGCCCACGCTGCTTGTCCAGAATCACGATCACCGTCCTCAGCAGTCCAAACTCATCTGGAGTTTGGGTTTGCCGAAACTCGAGTTGCAGGCCCAGCTGACGACACCGTTGTGTAGCCTCCTTGACCATTAGCTGGGTCTTATGCAGACTCTCTTCCGACGGATTTAGCATGATGCGTTGTATATCCTCCAGGAGCGTTGATTTTTGAGCCGGAGTCGATGCTGCCTGCTCCTCATCGAGCACTGCGTGCTGATGCTGCTGAGCTAGCGCCTGACGCTCCGTTTCCAATCTCTCGCTGTTACACTTGTACTTGAACTGTTCCAGTTCGAGGCACTGCAGCCGCTCCTCAAAGTCCCTGGCATGTTGGGCACGCTCCTGTTCGATGCGCGTCAAGGCGGCTCGCTTTTCAGCTTCAAGCTCCGAGCGCAATTGTTGCTCCTGTTTTTGCAAAATCTCCTGGTGGGCCAGCTGGAAGTCCACCGGCTGCTCGGTCTTGCCTCGCTGAGAGCAAAATGGATTGGAAATGCGGAAATAATGGGAGCCACCAATCACCAAGCGATCGCCGTGGAACAACTGACGCCGATTTTGCAAGAGCTCTCCGTTTACATAGGTCTCAAAGTCCTCGCTTCCTGGTACGACAAATAGTTTTCCGGACCGATCGTGTTCTATATTGCAGTGCTGCAGGGCAACCAGGGGACCATCCAGAACGATATCCGGCTGGGAACTGGAACTGGAACCGGGAAGGCGGCCGCGTCCGATGCGCACTAGCCCTTGGGGTAGTAAGTAGAACAATGTGCCACTAAGGATGGGATCCGCTGTGAGATTGACCAAGCACGCCTGCTTCTGATCGGCAGTTAATTCCAGGGCCAAGCCACGACGCTTGAGCAGTCGCAGCTCCGACTTTCGCTGATCCTCCGCCTCTTTGAGCTTCTCCATCCAGGATTTTTGAGCACGACTTAGCTCCCGTTCCCTTTCAGCCAGCTGCTGCCGAAGTGCCTCCACCTCAGTGTCATCAACCGAGGTCTCGATTATAATCTTTCTTGGCACCGGGTTATTGTTGTTGTTCCCGGATAGACGCCTTTGCCTCTCGTACTCGTTCCGAAGCGACTTCAGACGATCTACCTCGGCGCGCAGGTCCCGAATGATCTTATCATGGGGAGATTCATTCACCTTGACCCTGTTAACGATGGAGCGCGCCTTGCAGGCGTAACGCAGAGTGGCCAAAGTTTCGTCCGCGTGCAGGCTAGCTGGTGAGATGGTAGCCAACATGACAGTTTTGGAGTTTCCACCGAGGTTTTCCTTGAAAGAGAAGAAGCAACATATAAATTTAAGTCGTTAAAGACCAAAGAAACAACAAAAGTTTTTGTGCGGTTACACAAAACTAACCAACTAAACGATTATCTCGAAATCTTTTTTTAAAATCTTTGCGGTGCATCCCATTTAATCCTTTTTTTTAAATTGTTCGTAATAATGTACGCAGTAACGATCACTTCAAAAAAATTTTTGTTTAAATCACTTTTAATAAAATTTAACAAAGGCATTTTTTAAAAAATGTACTTTTACAAAAAACGAGATATCCAAAAGGAATCGCACGAACAAGATACAACTTTATACAAAATTCTGTTTTTATTTTTGTGACCTCCTGACCTTCAATCGTAGTCACCGCACCCTCTAAAAAAAATGTTTTATCCCAACTCCGTTATTTATTTATATTTTCAAGACCAATAGCTTCATTTTCTTCAAAAGATGACAACAATATATATTAACATTTTAATAAAATACTGCTACATAATTAAAAAAAATCCAATTTCCATTTTTCCATGGTAAACCCCTTAAGCCAAAAAAAGCCCAGAAGAATTGCTGTCACTCAAAAAGAGCATTATACATATTTCTGCATAAGATTTAAAAAATTGGGGATAAAACTGCTACAAGAGACAACTTATTATTTCGATGACACCATTATGTATATATGTACATACAAACATATGTATGTACATAATTATGTAGTATTCGGACCACTTTACTTTATAGGTACCCTAAAATCTTTGTCGCGGAAATAAAAACTACTAATGATAAAGGTTTTAGGTGTGCTTATAAATCTTTATACCTATGTATGTACGTACATTGTATGTATGTACAGATAAACTTTAAGGAAACTAAAGACGAGTGTGCAAGATAACTGGCCTCTTGGCAAAAACTCTTCGAAACGAATATATATATTATTTTTTAATTGTAAAAATAAACAGATATAAATTAAAACTTCCAGTTCGAGCAAGTTTGAACCCACGGTAAATGTGAGCGAAACAAAATATATAACGATTTTAATGCCTAATTACCAGTGTTTTTCATTAGGTGGACTCAAATTATCAAAGAATGTCCGCTCAAATGTGTCCATTTTAATAATAGCCATTAGTCAAAGCGTAAGAATAAACCAGACGGGATTGCTGATTTAAAAATACACATAAATATATAGCAATAAATAAATAGCATTTTATGTATAGCAATGAATCTTTTAAATGGTTATACTTCATAAGTAGGTAGTATAAAACTTCACCTTTATTTGCCAGCTTTTATTCAGATAAGTACATTTGTCGTTTTTTCCAGTGTTTTGAGATTATTATCGCCAACTGCTATCAGTAAATGCATTGAAGGCAAGTAGGAAAGAAACGATAGTCAAGCAATTGTTGTTGTGCCAACAAAATACAATGTACGTACATATGTGTGCTCAAAATAGCATACATACATACATATATGTATGTGTATTCGTATGTATTTAGCATTTAGTACACATATGTAGTTGCCACAGTCCGGTATGAGTAAAAGACACTTGTTTGATTAAGCAGGTCAGCACCGTGGGCCGAAAGAACGTTAGAGAGGCGGGAGAGCGATAAGGGGATATTTACTCAAACTGCGCAGCAGCAGCGGTGTAGGCGTAGCAAATTGAGAGGGCACAGTGGGCCGTATTAATTTGTTATCTAATTAAAGGGTTCTTGGAGATACGTTATATAAAATGACCACATATTGTGCACAAGTGTTGTCATTACCTTAAAGGGACTATACCAGTACTTTGAAGCTAATTAAGGTGCAAAGTACACAAAGGGCAGATTACCAAGAACTTTGAAGACAGATCGCAAACTGATACTGAGAAACTGATGACAATACTTGTCCCAAGACAAAAAAAAGCTTTAAGTCCGTAAAACGGTACGATAATTGCAAACCTTTGGGGGCTTGTTCCAACCCATCAGACTGAACTGAAACTGGAACAATTAATCGCAAAATCAATCAATGAACATTGGGAATCGTGATTAGTCATTTGGTTACCGAAGCGTACCATATAAAAAAAGTATTGGCTAAATATAGCCTCCTTAATCCGCCCACCTTTAGAAATCTGTCACGATATCTCCGTATGTCTCGAAATTCGTGTATAGCAAACTTAAACCGCAAAAATTTGCTAATAAAGCCACATTAAAAAAACAAAAACCTTCGTCAGAACCGGCTAAAGTGACGTAGGCCACACATTAACACTAGGTTTACGAATATGTACGAAAAAGTTAACCTTTAGTAAACAGAAAATAAAACGTAAGTGGTAATTTGTTATGTTTTTGTGTAAATTTCAAGGCTCCCAGGAACTATTTGCAATAGAAGCTCGTTGAAATTAACTACTGGCAGTCCAGTAGAATGTCCCCAATAAAATAAGAGATCGCTTGGCAACCGAATTTCGCTTTAATAAGGCTAAAACAACGCGTGCGCGGCCTGCAGTCTAGACTTTGATTAGCAGACCTTATAAAGATATATCCAAACCTCCGGATGAACAGCAATCCAATCCATCATCCAATCGCATCACTCCCATGACATCTGCTTTTCGTCAGCTTTTTGCTGTTAGCAATTGATTGCTAATAAGAAAAACTTCCAGTATGGTTTTCATGCCCTCACCTAATTAACATTTATTAGGCATTTTTAAAACTAATACACGGTGAATCATTGGGAAAACGAGCGATTATGGAGCGCATCGATTTCTGCGTTCGTCCCACTGTGCCTCATGTGAGAGCTGTAAGCACTCGACGCGGAGGGCAGGATGAAAGGTGAAGCTTTAACAAAAGCACGAGACGCGAAAACACAACACAACAGAAGAGCCCGCACACACATACTTAAATACATATGTGTACACAAAGAAACATACAATTTTCACACAGTTCTGGGGACTTAAATATTACCGAAAATCAAATTTTAAATAAACAAAATAACCATAAATACTAGAACTATGTTTCTATAAGTCTAGAGGATGCCTTCCTTCCTCAGGACGGTATTCAGTGGATCCCATTCGTACAACTCTAGACTTCAAGTGTTCCCACTATTGTGCCCTCCATTGTGCTCACACACTCACACGTAGCCACCGCAGCAGCAGTAAATATGGGGGACAAAAACAACTTTCCGCACGAGCAGCGAGACCCGAGTCGACAGGCAAAACAAGAGCCGAAGCAGCGACCGCGCACACGAGGGCTACAAAAATGCAGTAATTTTAACGCTCGGCTCAGTTTTATACGAGACTTTCCACTGAGTACATCGAATTTCGGTGAAAAAAGACGAGCCCATTTGCCCTAAGACTGGAATGCACAAACAGACCTGACTTTTGGTATTCACGCTGAAAAGTGCATAAACACGCGTCAAATAAAGAGTCGACTGAGACCACGGCCACAAAACAAAGTGATTCAAACAGAGTTCATTGCACGCCAAAGAGCAGAGAGACGAAGTGAAACGACCTCGCACAACGCGCCGTACGCAGAGAGAGAACAACACGCCCACGTCCGCCAAACCACCATAGCTGCACCGCTCCTTACAAGGCGAAGGAAGAGAAAAAAAGCTACAGACATGGATGTTTGGGGATTCTGTGTTAGCGACTCCACCATGTCCTATGGCGGATCGATGCGCAATGGCTATTACCGCGACTACGAGCAGTTCCCATACGGAACCCTGGAGACCACCACATCCCCGTACGCGGTCAAGGATTGCTACAGTCGAGTGCAAGGTAATTGTCAGAGCCCCAAAAATAGCGATTAACGATAGTCGCTTAGAGCAGATAGCTTCCAGTCAGGCACTTGCAGTCGTAAATGCTGCGAAAACATGCTTTCTAGTACATATAATGTGCATTCATATAGTACATACATACATACATATGTACGATGGCAAGCCCCCCCCCCACTCACTTTGTGAATTGCGTGCGTTGTTTGTTGTTTTTGCAAGTTTATAAATAGCCAGCCCGATTTTTCGTCTGTGAATGCGAGAGAGTGTGTGTGTGGGGAACACGCCTTAATTTTTTGCGCATACACACAGGGTGTCCACGGTTGTTTCTTAACGCGACCCCCTGCCTTATCAGCTCAGCTTTTCCGTCTTTGTTTACAATTTTGGCCCTCTGGTGGCTTAAAACCACGTGCCGTACGATATGGACAGCCAGTTGCAAAACCTGAACAAGCACGTTAATGGTTTCCATTTGAATTTAAAATTTGAAGCGCAATAAAGGTACACAAAGAGTGTAGTGTAAGCTGTGGAAATCGTAAAAAGACGCACAACCAGGTGGTTAAACTCGGCAACCGATTCCGTGTTATGGAGGTCATTCGAGTCCAATAAACAAAGTATACATATACTATAAGCTGGCACATGCCAAGACTGACGACTGTACCTCCAGAATTGGCCATCAAAAAGCGAAGACTGTGTTGGTAACTCTCTTTTGCGCGAAGACACACATATATGTAAATCAGAGCTGGGCCAAAACTGAAGCGCAATAACAGAACTAAGGTGCGCGGACAAATACATACATATATTTTGTGGCGTACATCCGCATATTCATATGACTAATTACCCCCACAGTGCCTTTCCCTTATCACAGCAGAAAAAATTCGATACTCTACTAAACATTTTAGGTCCACCTTCAAAAATTGAGGTTAGGATAAACCTTCGTAAGATCTTAAAACTTATAAAAAATATAAATATATAATAATTAAAGAATTTACGAAGGATATTTTGAGTTTTATCTAATTGTAGTGCAAACTAAAAACCGATAAGAATCGATTAAATTTCTTACAAATAGAACTATTTTTTTCTGTGTGTTATATATATGGTAACATAGATTATGCAAGGTCGCTTATCATAGCGATTGGCTATTTATAAACCGTTTCCACATGGATCGGCTGGGCTTTGATTAATAAGAACCGTTTAGCATTTAACACGGTGTCAATTGAGCAATCAAAGCAATAGTGTAATCAACAGAGGCAGGCAACTGTGTGTGTGCCACAGGGTCACCACGGCAACTAAGGTCGTAGGAGGAGGAGGAGAGTGAGAGCAGCGGTGCCGACGTGACGTCGTGAGCATAGGCCCAGCGACGTCACGCCGGCAAATCAGCTGTTTGGCCCAGAAGGGCAGTGGGCACGGGCACGTAGGCCAAAAATAGCGGAAGCTAGGGCGAATGTGAGCATAGAGGAATGTGGGAATAGAGCAATGCGATCCGAACTAACGGCTTGTATACACTTTGGTTACTTACAGAAAAGTGCAAGCAGATAAAGACCGAGAAGCAGATGCGCAAGGACTGTCCCTTTTGCAAGGAGCACAAGAAGCGGCCGCTCATCAACTACATGCGCAAGCGGGAGCAACGCAAGCACCATGACAGCATCTGCGAGGACGAGGAGGAGATGCATGAGCATGAGCATGAACACAGCCACAGCCACGAGGTGGTGCAGCAGCCCGCCCCAGCGCTCTCCTCCGTCCTTGCCCAACAGAGCTGCAAGGTGTGAGCGGGACAGCAAGGACAGCCAACGCACAGGCAGCCCTGAAAACAAGAACAGCAATTCGCAAATGCCATATAAAAGTTAACCAGAAGGAAAACCTGAACACCAGCAAAACAGAACAGAAACAAAAAAGAAAAAAGTAAAAAATTAAAAAAAAAAGTAAGACACAAAAGATGGCGGCGTGGGACAGCAGCTGTGCAGCTACAATAATCCAACGCGACTGTACTTCCGCATCGCGAACACACTACCATTTACAAAGCAGGAGCCAGAACTTGATACCAATTTACAAGACCCTTCACTCTTATTGCTAACAAACATATAATCTTCCATTTGCTTTTAAAAAAGTTTCGTGTGAAAGCTTAACAGTAAACCAAATTGTTTACAGACATACAACAGCACTCAATGAGAAAATCAAACAACGAAAACCTGCCCGCTTGACCAACGCATTTTTTGACCCTAGGTGAACCAAGAAAAAAAAAAGAAAAAAAGAAAAACCTTTATACACAAACCACAAGAGAAGCAAAAGAAAAAAGCTAAGAAAAAAGGACATTTTCTATTTTGCGCACGAGACTGAGTAAATTGCAGTAGATACTTTTGAATCTACATGTGTGCGTATTTGGTTTTTTTTACCTTATTGGATCAGTTACAGGTATAGACTATTAACGAAAAATAATGAAAAGAGACAAAGAAAGAAAAATGCTTCATTGACGCCAATTAAGGTTTACAATTGTTCTTTTTTTTCAATATGTATGTCTAACTACGTATACTTTGGACCCCGATTTTTATTGTATCCTTGTCTATATTAGACATTCCCCTATATATTTATTGTAATACCAACTGAGCATTGTCACAGTCCGAGCAAGTGTCAAAATAAAAATAAATCTAAATATATATATATATGTAAAAGTTGCAAATGTTTCGAAAGTTTATGGCCAAGTTAAATTTTCTTAACCCAACTTATAATTATACGAAAACAAAAATGTAACCGGTTATTTGGTATTCAAGCTCAACTGTGCAAAATACAGAAATATGAAAATAATTTAACATTTGCTTTAGACGTATAAGTAATTGATCAAATGTGTTGATTTGTGAAAAAATTGCTTGCAGGTACCGAGAAGTTTTTCAATTTACACAATGTTATATATCATATATATTATATATTAATGTTTAATTTAAATTAAATATATACTACAACAATAAAAACACAATTGAAAATGAAAATGTATTGGTTTCTTCTTTGGTGGAATAGTGATTATGAGATTTTGAAAGGAAAAAGATGGGTCAAATCACTAATACATTATTTCTCTATTGCATTTTATATCATATTATTTATCAATATACAAAATACTGCATATGTCAGCCAATACCTTAGTATTTAGTTTATTAGGGAGGGTCAGTGTGGGTATCTGACCACAGCTGGATTATTTTACAATAAATGTTATAATTTTTAATACAAATCTTTTTGGAAATCTTTCCGTCTCGCACCAATTTGTTAATTAAGCTTAATAAATCATTTGTAGGCGACATCAAAGAATGTTGAGGTTGAAATAAGATTAAATATTAAATGAAATTAAATATTTTAATATGACTAAGGTCAGTTTTAAAAGGCGACCTACAGAATAAAAATAGGTTCGACAAACAACACCTTGAACCCCAAGTTAAGCCAACCTGAAATCTGACCCTGTGGAAGTGAATACTAAAAAATTATTTCCCTGAAATCTCTCCCAAACAATCAAAGTTTGCCTTACTTTGGCCCCCCTGAATCTGAACTGAATTGAATTAGAGCAACGAACGTAGACACGCGAGGATGAGATCAGCTTTTGTCGCTATAATAATTCAAGAACAGCAGCAAGCAGATTGTTTGCATATTTAAATTGTTTTCATTTTCCCTACGGACCCGGACAGGGAGGTGATCAGACTGTGAATTGCCCGGCACGCTGTACGAATTATATTATACGAATTTAAGTGCATTGAGTTTATACGGTGAGAGCTGCCCTGGAGAAAAATCAGCGCATGGGGGAAGCCATAAATGCATTCATCTAAAATTCAATGTTAACCACTTTGCTTGGGGAATGGAACTGAGTATATTATTGTAAGCTGGCTCTGATTACAATTGTTGTTATGCAGCAAACTGGAATTCGAGCTACACGTACTACTTATTATATAATGCAAACGTCAGAATAATAGTCTGAGAGCTAAATTTGAAGGATTTGCATAGGTTTTTTGAAAAAAAAAAATATATATATTTATGAGCAGTTTTTCTTTAAATTGTAGTATAAAATTATTGAATAATTGTGTAAACTAAAGCGGCAGTCAAACCCCTAATAAGCATTAATGAGTTTTTTTTCAGTTGGCAACAGAAAATAGGCACTCTATTTTCCATTTATGTCATTGCTTCAATTTTGTTAATTAGAGTTAATTATTGAACTAGCAACGTGGCTGAGTTTAAAACTGATATCAACACCAAAGCCTCCCAAGTGTTGCTAATTATAAAAACAATAAAGTGACGTAGCCTTTGGCACGCTTTCCTCGTTAGAGTCATGAATTGAACGCGACAGATCAACGAATTCGTTTATTGTGTCAGAAGTGAATGTTTCTGGAATATCTCTTTGGAAACCAACTTCCTTTATAATCTATGTTTGTGGCTTGTCGAAAGAAGTGTTTTGGTTGCATTGCGGTTTTGCGCACGATAAACGGAAAATACTCGCACAGAATTAAATTAGAATGTTAGGTTCGGGGCGGAGCTGTTTCAGTTCTTAAGTGGCTTCAGACATGTAAAGGTCATTAAGTAAAAAAAACCCACCAAAATCAGAAAAAAAATATAAAATGATTAAACGTCTTCTGAAAAAAATTAAAACTCCTTTTGGAGTAAAGTATCAAGGTGAATTTTTGTAAAATAAAGCTGTTTAATAATAATGGAAACAAGCGAATCTATCTGAATTTTTAATTTATTAAGTAGAGATAGAGATTCGGTAAACTTTGGTTGGTAATATTAACAGGACTTCCTTAAGGCTTCTGATGAAGACCAAGCTTCCTCTTTACAGCACAATTATGTGCCTAACAGCACCGTCATTCTCGTTCGAATTAATGAAAAGATTGCCAATTTGCTTTGACTACAAGGTTATTCGATATTTATCTTTTCCTACTTTAACTAGGATCCCAAAATTGTGGAGTTAGTTGTGAGTGTTTGCTCTTAACAGCACATTTCAGTGACTAACAGCATTCAGTTAGCCTTACTATAAATAACAGTAGGGTAGACAACCAAGAAACTTGTACGATAAGTCTTTCCGGTATTTATCTTTTTCGACAAGATAGCTATCAGGAACTTTAACAGTGAGTGTATAACAAGACCCAGAAAGTTCCAAGTTTATCTTGCAACTAATAAAACTTTAGTCCCTTTAGAATACATATGTAGTTGTTGTATCCCTATAAATAATTTATATTATTTACGACCTTTTATTGCAGCTACTAAGGATGGCAAAAAGTTAAGCAAGAGTAATTGCAAATGCGAGCCAGCCGCCTGTAAATGTGGAAAACGACGACAACTGAAAGTGTTGGTGTCGCAACTTCAGAGGCGCGATAACGTATCAAGTGTTATATTGTTTTAGTACAAGTACACCAGAATAAAAAAAAAGGAAAAAACACTGCAGCACATTATCAGCAAAGTATTTTTAAATCGGTGGTGTGAGAAAAAGATGTACACATGTAGAACTCGGGTTTATATTATGCAAAGATAGGAAAAGTACTTAAAAGATAGGATTAGGTACTACATATGGTATATGGGAAACGAAAAGTCTAGTACAAAAATGAGCCCTGGTCAGGTTGCTAGCTAGGGCCATGTGGTTGCCCAACAATGTTGGATTTTAATTAAAACGTGATTCCTTATTGACTTGGTTACGACGTTACTACGACGCCATACCTGCAAATATTTGTCACTTTCAACGGCCAAGACCATGGCTGAGATACAGTTGGGCGTACTACCGTAACTTAAATCAAAGTGGTTAGACAATAACAACACTTAAAACTGGTTTCGCTTTGCCAGGAAAAAAGCCAAGTGCTTGAACCTTGTAATCCCTTTAATCAAATGATAGCTTTTTTCTATAATTACTCATAGAGTTTTTGAAATGATTAAAAATAACGTCGTAAAAAGTGAAGCGCCACTTTTCTAGATAGCCGTTATGTAAACACGTTGCTCGTGGAAGTTAAGGGTTAACTGAAAATGAGGATTAAAATCTTAAATATTGACTAATAATAATCAGAAATCTATCAGATAATACCCCTGCTCTTGGCAAGTATTTCATACGTAACTCATACATATCTCAGGTGTCAATATTGTTCCTTCGAGCGTGTTAAGTTTGGAGGGGTTGAATTCGAGGAAATGGGTGCGAAACCTCCTCATTGTTTAAACAAAACCCATTTCGATGACTTCAACGTTGTTATTTTTGTACGTGTTGTTTGATTGTTCAATGGCTCACACTTATTTTGTTCAGTAATTTACTAATCTAGTCATTAAGAGGAAGGTTAAAGAAAACAGGCTGCTAATTTGTTTTTGGGTTGTTTAATGTTTAAAAAACAAACGAAAATAATTAAAAACGACAGAATTAAAAAAAAAGTCTTTGGTTTATCCTAAAAAGACAATTTTAAAACGAAAATATCAAAAAAAAACTCAAAGATATAAACAAAATTTGTTGTGTTTTCAATTTTCCATTAAACTGTAAAAAGTCTAAAGTTAGGTACAAAATTAAAATGCGAAAGCTCACTTTCTTTTTTCTATTTCAATTGTGTCTGTGGCGGCAGAGACCTCACCGAAAATTGTGATGATCCTTGGATACGACCTTGCGGCCGTTTGTTTTATAGGTTTACATATGAAGATTTCCTTCTGGGAAAATGTTGAGATTATTACAGTTTTGGGAAATTTGAATATGTGAAAAATACACATGAGAACGTTCCATGTGATGTCTTATATTTGACAATAAAATTAACACTTAATTATAAATACTCAAGATACATTTTCTTTTTTTTAAATAACTTCTGAAATTCAATATTTTGCATTCTCTTAAAGTTCACTTTAGTGCCGAAACTGAGTTTTGAGTTATTTATAGTATTTATTTAAATATAAGTCTTGGAAAAACTCTAAAGTGTCCTAATATATTGTTATAAGACATGTTACGAATAAAGTCCTCAAAAGTTAAGCTTCAAGACTATTTAAATATTATATTATTTTTTTTTTTTAATTAAAAACTACAAGATATAAGAACTAAAGTAGCTAATATGCTTTTTCATATACCTCAGTTTCGAATATGATTTCTATGGACACGTGCCCTTATATCAGGTCATAAAATGTATAAGCAAACAAAAAGCAAAGCAAAAGTTTAAAGAGATATGATAAGAGCCCAAGGAGAAGCCTTAATCACTCAATTGATTGTTGCGCGGAGAGGTCTTTGATATCTTTATAAGACCTAGATAAAAAGCTCTTCTATGAATTAGATAAGGGAATAGAAATAAACTGGGTCTACATTTTTATCAAAATACAATAAATACTTTTCAAAATAAACAAAACCGACGGTAGATTCTAAATTTAAGTCCAAAACGAAATCAAACTAAAAAAATTGATAAGAAAAATAAAATAATTCACATATATGTAGGTAAGTGTAGGTCTTTTAATCAAAATGATTATCACAATATTTAATTAAATGTGAAAACATAAATCTGTCAGCTACAAAGTAAAGAAAATTCGATTTTCACGAGACAAAAAGGTGCATCACGAGATTGACTGAAACACAAAGACAATGCCATGGAAACCTTCATGATTATGTAAATGTTAGCCAGGGAACATGGTCTTTTCAGAAACTTTGTGGGGTTTCCATGGAGGTTATCGTTTTGTGTGCATTTGCAGTGCACTTCTCTGTTCTGATTGCTTTCCGGGTAATTACTGATTGTGCGGAGACCTCATTCCATGGGCCATCAGTTAATCAAAGTGAAAGTGTTGATAGCCAGCGGCCATTAGGGATGGGGCAGAGCAACGGAAAATATCGCAGGAAAATGTATTTATTTTAAGAAAATTGGAATAAAACAAGAAAGGAAGCTAACTTCGGCATGCCGAAGTTTAAATACCCTTGCAGTAAGTAGAAGAAGAAGAAAAAAAATGTTCTGGCTTTTTCGTTTTTCGGATTTCCAGCGAAAAATGTTGCGAACGAACTAAATGAATTTATATATATATTCCTATGACAGCTATATGATATAGTGGTCGAATTTTGATAAAATTAAAACCGAAATTCTAAAATATATCAAAAAGGCCATGTCTGAAATTTTATGAAAATATGTTGAAAATTGGCCAAGTTAGATTTTTTTCCTAACAATTTATCGATCGGTCCCATGGCAGCTATATGATATAGTCGTCCGATCCGGCCCGTTCGACATATATAGTAGTGAGAGCTTATAGAAGACTGTCGCAGTCTCTGCTGCTATGCCTTGCGCCCAAAACAGAAAAGGGTTCTTCCCCGGAATGCTTTCTGACATATACATATGATAACTTTTGACCTGTATAATCAATCTATTGGGTTCAAAACATTTTATGACGTCAACAGAGAGCTAAACGCTGATACGAAAAGGCTATCGTCAAGTGATCGGTAAAAAGGGGCACCGTTCTGCTGAAAAGCTACTTATTTTATACTGAAAAGGTCGCCATTTATACCAATTGAATAGGCACGAAGGCCTATCATTAGTATCTACAACTTTGGTCTACAAACTTTTATCTTATTTCTATATAGCAGATTTTTGAGATATTAAATGATACAAGCTTACAATTTAATTTAAATATAAAGTTACACGAAACATTATATTTTAGAGTACCCTTGCTCGACACCACGTTTTGAATGCGAGCATGGTGGAGATAATGTATAAGGTTGGGCATTTTTGTCTAATAACTTGCATGTTTATCATCCGATTGTTTTCGAATATTCAGAGTATGTCGACTTTCATTTAACGTTTCTACTAAAGCTTTGTTCTACGTATTTAGGATTTTATACATTGGATTCATCGTCTTGCCAATAAAGATGTATTCTTACATACATAGATATAGAGATATGAATTAGCACTTCATAGGATCAGATTGTTCCTTGTTACAGTGTCTGGTCAAAGTAAGTATACTCAAAAAGCATACATACATATAACAATGAAATAAAGGTACATATTTTAATCGAAAGAGACCATCAAAGCCTTAATCATCCGTCGAGCTATTGCCTTTAACTGAAGTAAGATACAATTATCGGCAGTAGAAAGTAAACCAGCCCAATGACCCATTTGATAAGCACTAGAAAGATTAAATAAATAAGTTATTCTCACCCTCAGAAGCCAGGTAAGCACGCTCTCCCGGTATGGAACGAATGTGCTCGGTGTCCCGGATCCTATTTGACCATTTCCAGCCGCCTTGCGGGAATCTGCCAGGGCTGCAATGACTTTGCCCAGAGTGAGCAGGCTCTTGTTAATGCTGACGCCCTCGCGTATCCGTTCGCCGTTGGAGCCCGAAACACTGATGCGCTCGCTGCCAGCCAGATCCACTAGACTGATCTTGCTGCGCCGTGTCTGACGCAGAGAGTTGGCCGTGCCCGAATCCGTGTCCGAGGAGGACAAGCCTTCGTCGCCACTACTCAAATTGGTCAGGTTCAGAACTATGTTGAAGATGGAATGCGAGCGGGAGCTCTTGTCGTTCATAGCCGTAGAGGCGGTGGCCCGCTGCGAGTTGCCCACGGCCAGCCAGTTGCGGAGCGCCGAGTACGAGTCCACCGAATGGGCACTTAAATCCACAACGTATGGACCAAATATAGGGTGCTCTCGCACCTTCAGAGCCGGCCGCTGTTGCTGTACTGGCGTGGAGTCACCGGTTGCAGTTGCGGCATGCTGAACACTCAGCAAATCGTGGATCTTCTCGTTGTAGATCTCAAAGTAGCTCACTTCGACCTCTACTTGCAGCTGCTGATGATCCTTGACCTCATCTATCCGGCGGAACAGCTCGTGGCAGAAGCGGGGTATGATCCCGGCCTCGTCATGCGGCGGCCCACCGTCAAGGGCTGCGTCATCCAAGGCCTCTATGCCCATCATGCTGTAGGACTTGCCCGATCCCGTTTGACCGTAGGCAAAGAGACAAGCATTGTAGCCATCGAAGGCGGTGTCGATGAGAGGTCTGGCCGTGCCCTCAAAGACCTTCGCCTGACCGGCGTAGTTTTTGCGCTCCGGATCGCACGAGTAATACACCTGGTCGTAGCTGAAGAAGTGCGTTACACCCGCCGAGGCGTCAGCACTGCAGCCCGCCTGAACGGTCAGCTCATTGCTGTCGCCGTGCACCTGAACTACGTTGGTAACCTGACCACGCGTGCACTCCAGGGCGTTCAGTGGGCGCACGCGCACCGCCACTATCATGTTGCTTTCCTCGGAAACGCTGTGGAAGGACTCGACCATGGAATCCTTGTCCTTTGGCTTACTGCAGCTGGCCATCCCGCTCGGCGTCCTCGTTCTGCCGGGTGTATGCGAATTCCGGTACAACGACGACGGAGTGTAACAGGCATTGAGGGCGGTGGACTTCGGCTTAGGCTGCGGCGTCGGTGTGGTGCTGCTGAAGGCCGTGTTCAGCAACTGCTGATCCGGGCGGACATCGCCGCTTTGCCTGGGCGTCCGCGTCAGCACCCTTCTCCGCAATGCACTAGCGTCTGATGACGGCGTCGACTTCTGGCCCCCACGTGTCTGGAACTGCTGGATGCGCTGGTGCACGGGCGTGCTTTTGTTGTTCATCTTCTTAAAGACTCAACGGAGTTTCAGGAACTTTTTGTCAGAAACTTCTTGAATAGTTCGAATTATTGCGCGGCGTCGTTTGTTGATAAATTTTCGTTAGTAGTGATGTGCGTCGGCCGACAACAGAGTAGGGTTGCTCGATGACAGGCACATGTGTGATTTTCAGATGTCTGGCAACGCTGTTTGCTAGAGATGCGCTAAATACAATTCAAAAATAATTATGTTCCGACTAACGTTAAATATAAATTATATAATTGTGAGTATAAACAAAGGTTTTAAGAATTAAAAGAGATTTAGAAACTTAGTATTTATTAAGCACGTTCTATCAGTTCCAGCTTGTGGCGGATTCTTTCAAAGGAAATTATAACATTTTAATATTTTAATTTATTGTGCCACAATTTTTAAGCAAAGCGTACTTTTTATAAAAAAGTTAAATAAATGAAATAAATAAATAAAGTACAATTTTACAAGAATTTTTCTCCTACTGGATTGATTTCCGCTTGCAACTTGGCAATAAATATCAAATACAAAAATACCCATTTCGATATTTGGTAAAAAATATCATCTTTAGAAGAAATATATCGATATATTCACATCGATTTATTGATATTCTAATAATTAACAACCCTAATGCATTTGTTTTTGTTGTTAATAACTTTTTCCTCGTTCTCGCCTTATAAATAAACGCCAACAGAAAGCAGGTTTTGCATTCACTGTAAAACAGTGTTCGGCGTGCAAGTCGCATTTTGAAGATAAACATTAAACAGGTGCTGCCTTATTTAGCGAAGATAAACACACAAACCGGATCAAATCGCCAGAGAATGTCTCAGCAACCTGTGGCTTTCCTCACGCGCCGCGAGACTTTCAGCGCCTGTCACCGCCTGCATAGGTAATTAAAGTGAATCGATTCAATTGGTTGATTCGATTTCCGCTTAAAAAGTATCTTAGTTCAATTGGCGTTAACTTCTTAATGAAATGAATTCCCCGACTCTCACCCCAGTCCCCAGTTGAGCGATGCCGAAAACTTGGAAGTCTTTGGCAAGTGCAACAATTTCCACGGCCACGGACACAACTACACAGGTGATCGAACATTTCAAATATCTAGATTGTATTTAGAGAAAATCATACTACACCATGCATTTAAACGCTTGATTAACTGCGAATAGGCATCCATATCGCTAATAACCAGGCATCGTTAGGTATAACCAAGCCGCACAGCTCATGGAAATTTGATACTAAAAAACGCTTAACCATAACAAAACCTTGGCCGATAAGCTCACTTATCAAACCCATGTTCAAGTTCAACGCTCAATGGTAATAAAAACCGAGAATTGATAATGAAAAGCGAGGGAGAGAAACCGAGATTAAAGTGATCACAATAACTTAAAACAGCAGCATAGCATTCGCGTGAATGTAGAAATTGTTATAAAAATATACTCATATATTTTATAAGAAAAGGAAGAACAGCTTAAGGCAATATAAAGCTGTAAAATATTGAAAGACTAGTACTGTCATTAAATTGATTTTTAAAAGTATTGCTTTTTCTCACTACAAAAATTAACTTGATAACTAGATTAACTAGATAACTCTAGTAGAGTTTTACTTTCTGTTCGGAGGGGCTCTGTGGCAAGTTGCCACGTTTTGACCCTCTAGTTTTATGTTTTGTCGAGTTTTGCTAAGCACATACATTTTTATTTTTCATAATATTTCACGTGTTTATTCCTATTCCTTGAATTTAAACTTAAAGCAAAATCTGCTAACAACAAAATAACAGCGAACTAACAAAATATTGTTTTTCAAATGTAATATTTGTTTTTAGTTGAAATTACCGTTCGCGGTCCAATCGATCAGCGAACAGGAATGGTGGTGAACATAACCGAGCTGAAGGATGCCATTGAGACAGTGATTATGAAGCGCCTGGATCATAAGAATCTCGATAAGGATGTCGAATATTTTGCCAACACAGTAAAATTAATTTGCACCACTAACTAGAAAAACATAATAATAATGATATTATTTTTAATACCTTAGCCCAGTACAACTGAGAATTTGGCCGTTTATATTTGGGACAACATCCGTTTGCAACTAAGGAAACCGGAACTGCTGTACGAGGTGAAAATCCACGAGACACCAAAGAATATTATTAGCTATCGCGGTCCCTATCCGCTGAATGGTATCTACAATCCCATAAACAAGCGCATTGCCCGTGATTCCTGCACCAATATATCGTCGGATTCGGACTAATGTGGGAAGAAGACGGAACCGGGATGAACTGTGAACGAATTTTATTGGATGAATGCTCAGCGAACACACACACACACACGTATAGGAAAAGACATTAGTTATCAAGTAAGGAAATAAAAAGTTATACGAATTACAAAGTAAATATATGTATATTGCTGCTGGTATACAATAAAAAGTAAAGAAAGACTTGTGCTTAATAAAAATTACACTCTTTATTATGACAAAACAAGATATCATGATATTAACTCAGTACATTTTCTATCATTTATAATATTTGTCTATACGTTTCTTAACATTACGTTCTATATGGCAGCTATATAATTTGGGTTTCAATAGATCGGTTTCTGCATTGAGTAGTAAGCTTTTGGAATATCTAGGGATTGTAAAATTAATTTAGACACTCGTCCTTATATACTACTTTATATCACGGTGTATTTGTCTATGGAGAGCGCGAATCTGGTCACTAGTTCTTGCCGTGTTTGAAGTCGTTGTCCTGCATATACAGGCTGCAGTAGATGAGCCAATCTTTTGAATCTGTGGGATCAGCAAGGTAGCGGGTTGAAATTGTATCATACGTTGAGCAACTATCTACTTCGATTAGTGTAGTTTTGGGTTATTTTATTGATACTTGGGGGTTAGTACTTGGTTTTAGGCGGCACAATCGATGTTATTTTGACTATCACGATATCAAAGGAAATTATAGTCTTTTCAAATCTTTTTCAACTTCATTCATTAAATAAACAAAAAATAAAGGAGTGTATTTAAATTTATTTTTATTAAAAACTCGAAAGATTTTTTCTTTAAAAAATATGGATTTCTAAGGGAATACCTCCGAAACATACATATAACTTATATATTCCTTTGTAATTTTATATGAAGCGATAGTATCGTGATAGTATTGGTTGTATATTGAACAACATCGATGGCGCTACTCTTGATTTTATCATATCTCTAAGCCCAGACCAATAATTAGTAGGATGGTAAAGGTTACGGTTTAATATTCTAAACACTGAAAACGTTGAACATTTTCAGTTACCAGCAGGGTTAGTCAACGAAAGTGTAGGAACTGTTTTCTTTTTTGTGGAAGTTTTGATATAAATTATTTTATAACATATCACAGTCTGATGATATACGGATACACACACACTTAAAAAACTTGTTGAAGACTTTGGACTAAACTCATAGGAAAGGTTAACCGGAATCTACACTTTGGTTTGGTTTTTTGTTTCAGATATGTCTTTTCAGCTAGCTTGATCAATAGAGCCGGGAAAAATCGATTTCAACATCGATAATTTCGATAGTTTTGCATGCAAACACTACAACTAAGGCGAGAAAAACGTTAACGTTTGATCAAAAACCAATGGGTTTACGACATGCTATTCCTTACATTTTGTTTATGAATCAATATATATATAGATCTTCACTGTAGAAAAATACAAATTTTTGCTTCGTCGATTAATCGATTTAATCGATTTTTTTATAAAAGACCTACGAAATCGATGCACTGAGAATTGATTTTTGCAAAGCTCTATTGAACAATTGTCTATCTAAGCGTTAAACAAAGCTTTCCAATATTATTGTAATACGTCTACGGACTTATTCCTTCAGATACAATTTGCGACTCAAGTTACTTTGCTACATTATACAATAATAATAATAGAATACATTTCAACTACATAAAAATGTTGTGCGCTACAATTAATGGTTTGTCGTTTTATAATCTATGGTTATTTTTGGTTTTAGTTTTAAAGCATTTACGATATTATCGCTTTGGTCTTTAGTCAATGCGCTTTGCTCTCTCTCTCTATCCGCTCCAGCAGCAGCGCCTTTAGATTGTGTTCCGCAGCGCCTTACCTGGGTTTCTTATTGATATGAAGGGTATGCCGAACTCGAAGTCATTCTTTGGCCAGTACTTGAGCAGCGGCTGCCGCTGGGGCAGCTCCGACTCCACATAAAAGTATGCAAATAACACCAGCACGGTATACGCGGCGATGAAAATGAATATGTGCCAAAAGCCGTGCAGGTAGGGGAAGTTAATTGCAGACCAGGCTTCGCAGAAAACCCTGTCGTTGATCCAGCAAAACACAGCCACGACCCATACAGTCGTCGATCGGATGCCCAGGCGGTAAACCCTCTGGTCATTTACCCTGCATGGGATTAGAGAGCATGGGATTAGTTAAGAAAAAGAATAATGAGGTCTTAAATTTACTTTGTGAGCAACTGTCTTTTATTAAAATCGATTATTAAGAATTTACCAGTCAGGTATTAAGAAATATTAATATAATAATAAATAAATAATAATGACTAAATTTGCAAATGAAATATAAATAAGACCTAAGTCAATATAATTAATATATAGTACATATTGCAGATGGCTTTTTATACATACGAGTTATAAATCTTATTCATAAAATTATTTTTAATTAAACCTTGGATAAGATAGTGCCAAGCAACTTTGAAAGTGAAATGGCTTTTCTTAGCTTACATGCTTACGTATACGTCATAAATAAATATAAATATAAATATTATATTTTCTCAGCATATCTAATTTAAAGCTAAGCGTAGTAAATGTAATTATTGTCCCAGACTTTTTGAGTGAAGTGGGAATATATTTTAGTTTGTGGCAATTATGGTTCGGCCAAGTAAGGAGCTCCTAGCTATTTTTCTGGTATGCCTTTGTCTCTGGGGCAACATCAATGTGGAGGGAAAGGATCTGGGCCAGCAGTATTATGTGAACAGTTCGGTATGCAAAATGCCCTATGTGGATCCCTTCACGAGGGATGTAATGAGCCAATTTCACAGACACAAGTTAAAACTTTGCAAAAAAGACAAAGATATAGTCACCAGCGTGTTTGATTTCGAAAAATACCAGTATCGTCTACACATAAATGAGGATGTCGCCAGGCCCATGCTGGAAACAAAGAGAAATGCGACCCTGGAATGTGTATACCAACAGATATCGCGGAATAATACTGTCGAGCAGCCCGACGATTCTTATATGTAAGTAATAATATGTAAACTCATGGCATAGTTTCATACGAAAGGCTAGTTAAATTAATCACCATTAACACTTTAAACTTTAACTCAGTCTGTTTCAGAGTAACCCCATTGTGCAAGACCAGCTGGTGCCCAGGCACACGGAGTTCATGATCACCAAATGCTATGCCAAGGACTTTAAAAACCGCAGTGAGCTGCTACAAGAAGATGCCCTGACGTTTATCCCGGAAGCGTGGACACGCACAGAAAAGGTGAGGAGCCAGCCTAGTGTTTTGATTATGGGCCTAGACTCAATCTCACGGATTAACCTTCGGCGGTCGATGCCACTGACATACGAGTTTGTGAGTCGACCGGGATGGTTCGAGATGCAGGGTTACAACAAAATAGGCGACAATACATTCCCCAACTTGATGGCAGTGTTAACGGGGCACTCGGAAAAGGGAGCTAATGAAGTGTGTGATGCCAGTAACCAAGGCTGCCTGGACACTCTGCCTTTTATCTGGAAGCGATTCAAGCGCGCCGGCTACACGACTGCCTTTGCAGAGGATTGTGAATCAATTAATACATTCAACTACTTCAGAGCCGGTTTTGTGAAGCAGCCAACGGACTATTACCTGCGTCCCCTGCTCATGGCCATCGAGGAGAAATTTAACGTGACCAACGAGTACATACTACCGTACTGTGTAGGTCGGCATAACAGCTTCAGTTATGTTTGGAACTTTGGTAAACAGTTCATCGATCGCACTCTGGGCAAATCGCCGCTGTTTGGATTCCTCTGGAGCAACAGCTTCACCCATGAGTACTACCAGGGGGCCACGGCGTTGGACAGCCTCTTTCGAGAGTACCTCAAGTCCTTTGAAGATACCCATCTGTTCGAGCGCTCAATTGTGATCTTGATGAGTGATCACGGCCATCGTTATAATCTGTTGAGGCGGGTTGCCTCTGGTTATTATGAGGAGCGCATGCCCATGATGTTTATCTATCTACCGCCATGGTTCCGCCGCAAATATCCTGGTCTGGTGGAGAACCTTAAGAAGAACCGCAATCGCTTGACCTCCAACTACGATCTCTTCATGACCCTGCAGCATTTGCTAATGTTGAATAGCACGTCCATGGATGAGTTTCCCGACAACTTACGGGCAAAGCAATGCCGCACCTGCCAGTCGCTCTTTTTTGAGGTGCCCTTTAACCGCACCTGCAAAATGGCCGGAATCGAGGAGAAATGGTGTTGCTGCCAACCCACGGAGACCATCAAAGGGTCGCCGTATGTGGATACCATAGCTCTGAGCATGGTGGAGCGCATGAATATTCACCTGAAGAAGCACCAACTAACCGGGCTCTGTCACAATTTTACTCTAAATAAAGTCCACAAGGCAGACCGCAAGACAATTCTAGCCACAGGACTCAAGCCCGCTGATAAAGACGAGCATGTCTACATTATTGCGTTCTCTACGCTCCCAAAGAAGCCCCGATTTGAGGCCACAGTCCGGTGGAACAATCGCTCCCATGAACTGTTGGACATGGATATTGATGATCTGAGTAGACTGAATTCGTATAGAAACTATTCCAAATGCATCAATATAAAGAAAGCCAAACTATACTGCATTTGCAAGGATAGCATAGAAAATACGCCAGACAACGATGACGAAGAGGAATAGAGATGTAGAATAAAGAATCTGCTACGAAAAATTAGCCGGGTTGTTCAAACTGCATACCGACATCAAAAGCGGATTAATTACGGAGAAATGAAAGTGAAATTGCAAAAAAGGATTGTTATTCTCAACTCTGTGTTACAGATAATCTAAAAACGGATGGAACAACACTCCAATCTTCTTAATCCGATATTTCATTCAAAAGAATAAACTGCGGTATTTTTGAAATGATTGTTTGATTGGCTTGTCTGAGTGTCGTTCTGTATCAAATCTTTGCTTTAGATTTTGTTTTTATTTTGATGAACAGAATAAGGTAGGTAAAAAAGGCATTGTAAAATTCGAAACACATTGGCTAGGCATAATTTATACAAGTTAAATAATTTATAACTTATGAAAAGCGTAAAAGGAACTTTTTTTCTAATTTCTATTTTGAAAACAAATGATTGTCCAACGTAAAAGTGTTTACCAATTATCAAACTCGATGTTAAAATTTCACCTCTTATTAAAGCAAAAAAATTAACTTGATATTATTTACGAAATGCTTTTTTTTGTATATAATAAACTCAAAACCTGAAGATAAATTAAACTAGAAACTAGGGGTCCCTAGAGTATACAAAATTGTATCTACTGACGGGTATTTACATTAATTTTGGACATTTCGAAAAGCCCAGAGGGATTTCCTGACACAACAGAGTGGACACAACCAGTGGTTTCCTACCCCAACATCTGTCGTAAGCCCTTGAGCAATGCACATTAGAACGGTGGTTACTTGAGGCTTATCTAAATGCCACACTCAAACCCGAGTGAGCCCATTGACTTGATTGATGGATACAACCCGCTGCCAGAGTTACAGATATATGATACATATTACTATCGCAGGGAAATAAATTTTGGGGTGATCTTTGACACCGCATGATAAAACTAAACTCGATTAAAGATAGCGATATGGTTAAAATAATTTCACAATATATGTAAAAGCGGCGGACAGGCGACCCACCCAACAAGTACACTTGTTCTAAAGCAAAAGCACACACAAGATAATACTCATGATATGGATGAGTGATGATAAATAAATATAAGTGTATATGATTTATAGGCTTAGTTCAGTTTGGGTCACCAAGCGGCGAAATTGTAGCAAACTCTGCTTATCGGCACCCCCTCCCTCTCTCCACAGGTCGGCTAACTTACCTCTGCAGCTCCGTGTAGAGCATTACCATGGTCGGCACGCTCATAAACATAAGAACAAAGGCATTAACAATGGGCTTCCACCATGACAGGCCCGTTGCGGCAATCGCCGACAGTAGCATGAGCCAACTGAAGGTTTTGCTGGAAACAAAGGAAACCGAAAGTCGGTGGATTTAGATAGGAGAAAAATGTGTTTTCTTCAGTTAGAGGAAACTGAGTTCGCTTACCGATCATTTTTTACGAACTTGGGATAATAGCGCTTCGGATAGAACAGGGAAAAGGCCGCCATGAACACCCACAGGATGGCCAGTTCATCGAGCAGTTGGCCAATGAGACTGAGAGTGGCGTGGAAATACATGGAGCTCAGGCCGACCACGATGAGCAGCACCCAAATTACATGGATTCCGGGCGTAACGAATCGCCCGTACTCCTTGAACAGCATTATCAGCACGGGCGGGAGTAGGATAAACAAGAAATTACTAAACTGTGAAGTGAAAGAAGAAGATATTTATAACTTTAAACTATCTTTTTTTTAAATTGATTGTTATAAACCAAGAGTTGGAATTATTAAAAACTTTCTTCCTGAATCAGAGACCTCTCCTATGGCAGGGCATTATAATTGGTTTATTCTATTTATTTTGTTCGTGTCACCTCAACAATTGGCACTTTGTCACGTAAATTGCTAAACAAATTGAATTAACAGCAATTAATTACTTTGTGTGGCAAAACAAAGCGAGAAGTGGAGCGTTTCTCACATCTAGAGGGTGTTGGATTATTATTTACATACATATGCATGTGCTATTGGGGCAATAGATAACAAAATGGGGCTAGGCCTCAACTTAAATACTACAAGACCCGTTTTGATCGTATCCGCTCCTTTATTCCACAGTCGAGTGTCACGAGCGAAGTTCATTCACTCTTGAACAAAGCCAAAATGCGTTTTAAACATTTCAACAGCAACTCCAATTGTCTCGGTTGATGATTACTCATAACAACACAAAATACATTAAAAAGTACTTATTTTTTGTATTTTAAAGTCACTTCCCAGTATACGATTGTCCTTACCTTTCTATGTTTATTTATTGTTCAAGTCTTGTTCTATATACTTTATGACTTAGATGTTGATTGTGCCCGCTACTTGAAACATAATACAATCGCAATAATTGAGTTAAAATTTTGAATTGATAGTGAAATTTGTAGTGCCGTCAGTAGCCATTGATAACCTTTGGTTTTCATTGGTTTGTAGAGATCGTTGTTTATTTAAACAAGCTATACTAGAGAAACAAAAATGGGGCTTAGAATAAAAGCTAAAATTTAAACGTGTAATTTTAAAATATGTTTTTTAACTGAGAGAAATCGGACTGAACCGTATGCGCCTGTTAAAACCATGGATCACTTATATTTATGGTTGATAAGGAATAAAACTATTAGTCATAAGAGGTCTGTTTTTTTATACTTCTATGGTATAATAAAACAACTGTTACCCAAAGACAAACCTCAAGAAATCAAAGAGTGGAGATGTTTGAATTGAAAACGAGTATTGGTTGTAATGCTGCTGTCTACTCCCATTTAGCTATTTCTCTCTCTCCATAATCTTCATCTTCCCTTCCATAGCGTAGCTAACAGCCACCTTTGTTTACTTTGGGTCGTGTTGGTGGCTCTCGCTCTATAGCCTGCGAAAAAAAGGTCAAGGCCCAGCCACAGCCACAGCCACTCTTTCCGTGTGGCAGTGTGTGCATGAGGAGAATTTGCAGCTGCTACGCTACAACTACAACGAGGTGACGACGACTCACTCACTAACTAGAGCAAAGCAAAGAGACGTTTTCTATATATTAAAATAAATTGCACATACGCACCGTGTTCACAAACTCAGCTATATTCGATGAAATTAAGTAATTGCCCTCGCACCAATCGACGGGCGAGCTTCCGGGTCTCAGATGCTCCCAGGCCATGGCGTAAATATCCAGTAGTCCGCTGCCGCCGCCTCTTACCCCGCTCATCATGCACCAGTCGCCACCAGCGTTATTCTTATGGAAAACCGAACAAAGAGTTCCTAATGGGCGCGCTTCAAAACTGATTTGATTCTGGTGCCTGGTTCCTCTGTTTTTATTTCAATGCGAGCTCGAGTCTAAGGCTAAGGCACTTTTGCATTTCGCTTCTTTTTACACACAACCAGAGGCCAGCTACGATGTTGTTGTTCTTGCAGCTGCTTTTGCTCTGCCTGCACTTTGCATAATAGCGCAGACTGCAGGCACACTTGCGTGTCTTTGTAATTGGCTGCCTTCGGTAGGCCGTTTAAAACTTAGTTTCAGTTATTATGTAAGATGTAGATCAATTTCTTTTTAAACGAACGCGAATACCGAAGAAAATGTGCTACTGCGGACATGCAAACTGATGGAAGAATTTAAATAAAAATCTAGCGCGTAACGTCCGTTGCAGAGTTGAGCACAACAACAAATAAAGCTGATTTTGTTTAGTTGTTGTCGTCGCACAGCTGTTAACGATAGGTCCCAATCGAATGATTATCGATTCACATATGGGAATGGTTTAAATTACTGAAGTAGCTACTACGAAGTATCTACACGGTCGTGGTCTTAATTAAAATGTAAAAAAATGTTAAAATAATCAAAAAATACAATAAAATCTGCTTATTTACCTATCCTTTGCTTTTTCTCTTGATAGTAACGGATAAAAACATCGATGGTCGAAAAACAACATCGATGATTTCGAAAAACATCGATGCATCGATGTTTTCATTGATGTTTTTGCACCTCTAAACTAGAGTTGTCGGATATTTAAAAATATGATATTTTTTTATCAAAATAAAAGTAATAAATAAAATATCACTTAAAAATATCGATATATTGATATATTATCAGCAACCCTAATATATTATCAACAACCCTACTCTACCCGGCACGCTGGATTCTTTTTTGACGAACTTATTTTTTTGTTCCGGAATTTATTCGCTATACCCAAGATGTTTCCGCAACGCAGTTCGGAGCTCTATCAAAAGCCGGCCAGCCACAATCCGCCACCGGCTCAAGAGCTGGCCATGAACCTAGAGTATCCAAATCTCAACGTTTCCGACCTGAATGCACGACTTGAAAATCTGTCGCCGCGGCTGCACGACTGCTGGGACAGCATTTCCATCAACGAGCACCAGCACTTGGCCCTGGCTACCAACCGACGCGAGGGTCACCAATGGTGGGGCTTATTCTTTGGCTATGAGCGCAGCCTGTTAAACCGCATGACTGTGGACAATGCGGACTTCAAGCTGCAGTCGGAGCACACGGTAAACATTGTGCGTTACGCGGACAACAACGTGCTGCTAGTGGCTCTGGGCGATACACGCCTGCAGGCCTGGTCTACCTACTCGAAAGTTCGCAGTCCAGAGTCGCCCTACTGCTTGTTTCTCGTTGGCGAATCCTGGGCGCATCCCACGCCCATTAGCCAGCTGAGCGTGTTTAATGAAAATCCACGAAAGGCCGTCTCAGCTTCAACGGATGGCACACTTAATGTAAGTTTAAAATATATTCTAATTTAAATAAAATGTACAATTTAACATTTTTTCTAATTCTATTTCCAGGTGTGGGATCTTTCGGGAGCTGATTTGGAGAGTTCCTATCACTCACGCTCCTCCCACACCGACAAACTGACTGGCCTGGCCACATCCTTCGCGTCGTCTGACCAATTTGTAACCTGCGATCGTGGTGGATGTGCCCGTCTTTGGGATGCCCGGGCAGCGGCACCATCTTCAATGTGCCTCTACGATGACGCCACCCACTTGACGAGTTTTACGTGCGCTGCCTTTGGGGCTTCCAATTACGTATATCTCGGTGACTATGATGGAAGGGTTCATACTTTCGATATCCGTGTACCTTTAAAACCAGTTCAATCTGTGGAATACTTTGACAAAGGGCATGTAGCGAAGCTCCTAGTGAATGGGTAAGTAATTAGGGAAACCTTTAAAACAATTTAGCTTTACACCTTTTTGTTTTTCTCAGCCCTCACTTGGCAGCGATGAGCAATTTGCCAGCCTCAGTAAAGGTGGCCAATTTGCAGAGCGAAGAGCTTGATATTATTTACGAGCACCAGGACACCCATTCGCGGCTTATGGACGCCGTTTGGAGCGATGATAGCACTCTAGTCACAATTGGACATGGGCGCAAGATGGTGACGCATTCCCTAAAGTAATTCTTCTGCCACTTTTGGGATCCTGTGATCAGCATACTCATTTGCCTGCATTTCTTCTTAGCTTTTACTTGGGCCGCGAGCTTGAACTGACCGAACTATGACTTACGTTTTTGTATTTTTTGTAATAATGCATAGATGTATACAGTAGAATAAATACATTGAAAGAGAATGTTAGCAATTACTGCATTGACGCTGTAAATACGATAATATAATTAATTATTCTCACAAATTATGAGTTTACATGGATTAGGGATGGTATGTAAGATATCTATATAAATCTACATATAAAATTAAATTGAAAATGTAGTTTGTTAAAACAAAAGTAAACTGTAACTATTATTACATGCAATACATACATACAATCTTAGCTTTAGCTTAAATATTATTAATATCGAGTCACATATCTTGTGTAAAAGCAAAGCACTAAAAATCCTGTTAAACTCGGACCTATTGCTAAAAAAAATAAGACACACACAAATCAGATTACTTAAATGCAAATGTTTTATTTGAAAAAGCTCAGTTCGTATTCGCTGAAAAGTCAAATCAAATTTATCCGTAACAAGTTTGTTTAGCTTCTAAACAATGGTTAAGTATAGTAAGTACAAATCGATAAGAATGGCAAATCAGATTCGATGAAAATTCATTATAAAATAGCCAAAGAGGGGAATTCAATGAGAAACTTATACTAAACAACACGTAAAAATAAACAACCGCAATACTGGAACATCAAACGGCAGCGGCAGCGGCGGCGGCATTCAAGAAAAATGTTTTTCAATTTTTCCAGAAAATTAAAACATTTTTGCGCCTTAACCTAACCGTTGGCAAATGGAATGAATAGAAAACTAGCGCCGTGACCGCTTTGTGGGCGGCTCAAGAAAGTTATTTTCCTCCTCGATATCCATGCTTTCGAGCTTCATTAGCTGTTTGGCCTTCTGCAGCATTGCCGCATCTCGCAGCCAGCTACACTGGAGAACGTCATCAATTGAGGGTCGCTTTGAGGGATCCACAATGAGCATTTGGTTAATCAGAAGCTTGGCGCGCTGTGAGACTCCCTTCCATGCAGGATGTCGATATGCAAACTTTCCCTTCTTTATTTGTTCGGCCGCAGAGGAGCCGTATTCGTCCGAGAAGGGCAGCGTGCCGCTGAGACTGAAAACAAAGAGATCAGCATTAATTTTAATTTCCTCCACAAACTCAATATGAATCTCGCCTACCAGGTGAAGAGCACCACTCCCAAGCTCCAGATGTCCACTTTTCTGGTGTAGGCCTCTCTACCGCCGGTTATTAGAACCTCCGGGGCCACATAGAGCGGAGTTCCACATAGCGTTCGCATCACAGAGTCCTTCTGGACGAACTTACTAAGCCCAAAATCGGATACCTTTAGGAGGGTCTCCTCGTCGTTGGTTTCTAGCAAGACATTGTCCGGCTTGAGGTCGCGGTGGGTGATACCTAGAGAATGCATCTCGTTGTTTATATGCAAAATGCTGTAGTCATAGACATTTGAGCTTACCGCGATCATGAAGGTACTTGACGGCATGGCACATTTGGTAAAAGTAAAGTTTCGAAGTCTCCTCGTTGAGCAACTTCTTGCTTATGATCCGATTTAGCAGATCGCCGCCGCGCATAAACTCAAGCACCATATAAACGGCATCCGGCTTGTCAACAATGTCGTGCATTCGAACCACACATGGATGTGACAGGTTCTTCATGATCTTGGCCTCATTTAGCACCCGTTCCGGATCGCTCAAATTGGTGCTGGGTCGGGAGCCGCCCGACAACATATTCTTCTTCACAATCTTCATCGCGAACTGTTGGCAGGTGCGAGTATCATAGACAAGGCGCACCAATCCGTAGGCCCCGGAGCCCAGCTTGCGATTTATATAATACGTTTGGGTTATCTCCTCAGGCAGACCAATTGACTCGTTCGGGCTGAGATCCTTGAACACAAAGGCTGTAAGGCAGGTGCAACGCGTTGCATTACTTCCGTCCTTTCACGCTGTTTACCTAACCTACTTTTGCAGATCACTTACCTTTGTGGGTGGGATGTGATAGGGAAATAACGTCGTCGTTTTTCAAGATCCTCATTTTGTTTATCCCAATTTTCTCATTGTTCACAAAGGTCCCGTTGCGTGAGAGATCCTAAGAAATGGATAATGCGAGAAAAGAATATTATATTTCAAACAATGCATTTTCGAATCGATAAAATCGGCAGGTGGGTGCAAATATTGGAGTACGGATCCAGGATATAATTATTTTATTTTTTAGGAAACAGAATATACATACCTGAATGTAAACTGGACTGGCCAGGTCACAGTTTGCTCGCTTGATAGTAAAGTGAACTTTGGAAATGCGCGTTAGGATTTTCTCGGACAAATCGTTGAGCGTGAGGATCAAATCATTCGCCTCGCCACGTCCTGCGGAGAACTCGTCATTGTTCAGATCTGAAAGAAGTTATGTACACACAAGACGCAATATTAATATCTATGAAACAACGTCGGTATCGAACAAATAAACACAGACAAATTTCGGTTACCAACAGAAAAAGACGAAGGCGTATAAATTATACGATATTTTGAGCTCGTACCCAGCGATTTGATCTTAATATTCTTGCCGTAAAGCCGGCCCCAGACGATCTTCTCCATAGGCTGACTTTCCACCAGGGTCCAAATGCTAGATGCCTGACTCTGGGTCCCCTGAGTTCCTTGAGTCTCGCGTGCCATGCTTGATTCTCCGTAATTTAAGCGCGCCTTTAACAGTTTCGGGGGAACTGCGCAAATTCGGAAGTCCAGTTATTCGGGCCACTAACACAGGCTCACACTCAGGCGCACGCTGCCCCTAGTCGCAGGATTGCAAGAGCGAGACAAAGCGTTCCCCAGACAAAGCGTTCGCTCTTTTAGAAGAATATAGTGATCCCAGCAATTTCTGTTTGAGTTCAGCTTAATTTCAAGAAACAGATTATTTGAAGCCTTTGACGTTAACAACAAAATTATAACAAAACACGACACAAACGCGATCTGCGCGGCTATCTATTAGAGGTGCAGAAACATCGATGAAAGCATTGATGCATCGATGTTTTTCGAATTTTCTAAAACATCGATATTTTTTGACCATCGATGTTTCTGTGTCGGCACTATCAACCGAAAAAGCAAAGGAGCAAATGAGCAGTTTTGAGTTATTATTATTCTTTTGCAGAAATAAAACATTCGATTGGTGGTGCTTGTTTTCTCATTATTTGTTATCAATTAATTTTACTTTCAGGAGTCTTCGAGCAGTATGGCGCTCTTTAAGGGGGGTAACGCACCGAGGAATTTCAAAATTTTCGATTTTTATTTTTTTTTATTTTCTTAAAGTTTGATATATTAAGAATGTCTGGTCCAAGTTTCAAGTCGAAATTCGAAAAAATGACGAAGTTATGGCCGACAATGTATGCCTTCGTTACACGTGCGCTTACCCATTCACAAATTTTCAAACGCGTTTTTCTCGAAACCATGTTTTTGAAATCGGTGGCCACGATATCTCGAAAACTAATAAACCGATTGACTTGAAATTTTCTGTGGCTATTCTATACATAATTATCTAGTCTACTACGTAGGATTTTTTTTTAAGATTTTTAGTTTTTTTTTTATTAAGAAAATAAACTTTTTTTTTCCCCTTAAAAATCGCTATTTTGAGTTCAAACGGCCGCCATTTCGCCAAAAATCAATATTTTCAAAAAATCCTACGTAGTAGACTAGAAGAGGATCTACAGAATTATAATCTTTTTGTTTTTTTTGATTTGGATAAATACAGATGAAGCAGGAGTGGCCACCGCGGAGGTCCTTCGATTTTCAGGACGTTGCGGAACAAAGAATATCTCGCAGTGTATTTAATATTTTTCAATAAAAAAGTTTTAAAATATTAGTTGAAATGTGTGCTTATCATTTAAAAAAAAAATTGGTTTGATTACTTTTATAGGTTGCCAGGAAAAAATTTTACAAAAAAGGCCTTTTTTTGCGTTTCTCGGTGCGTTACCCCCCTTAAGGAAGTGGCTCAAAAAGTTCTCTGTGTGCCTGCTACAACTGCGAGTCAGAAAGAGCATTCAGCAAAGCTGGGCGAATAATTTCTGACCGCAGGACTCGCCTAAGCCCCGACATTGTTGATAAACTTATGTTTATTAACAAAAATCATACATTTTTTAATAATGTATAAGACTTGAACTCATTTATTAGTATTTTAATTTCATGACGTTCCGTTCTTAAATTAATTTATTAGTAATTTAACAATAAAAGTAAATCTTAATTCTATGACTTATTTATGTGTAACAAATGTAAACAATACAATTTAAAAAAGACAAGATGGTAATTTAAATTTTTTGTATATATGATTTTAGATAGGCTAGTATTCTTGCTTTGCGTAATTTTAACAACGAGTTAATTTCTCAATAAAAAAAATTACAAATTAAATGCTTTGAACGGTTTCCTTCAACCTATCTTTGACCAATTTAGAGTCGAAAACCATTTTTAATTTAAATGATTGCCGAAATTGCGCTACTGGAAGAAATTCTAGCTTTTTACTAGCCATGTCAACATTCCTTCCAAGTTTTCCAACACTGAAAAATACAGTCGTTGTGTAGCCCTAAATTGCGGCGTCGTTTGAAAGAAACTGTAAACTATTACTAATACCAGCACAATCAATAAACGGAACGATCATAACGCAATAGGAAGGAAATCAAACAAACGCTGCAATCCCCTTTTGACCATACAAGTCCCCGTTTCGGCCAGTGCTTGACGTCCTCGCGTTCTTCGTTGCTAGCTGTTTTAGACGACCACAAGCCATGACGCTGCCGCGCTCGGAGACGCCGCTGCGTCGTTCCGCGGTGGGAAGCTACCGCGAGAGTATGGCCCGGGAGGTGACCGTGGTCAACGATGACGAAGCGGAGCGACAGGAGGCCAGAAGACGCACTCTGATTCAGCAGCAGCAGAAGCGCCAGAGCACACTGGAGTCCATCGAGGACAACGAGACAATCCGCAACTGCCTGGAAATCTACAACGGGAACAAGCTGAGCAAAGACAACGCCTGGACCCTGACGCTCATCGACTCGCTGGCCAATCTGCTCGACCATCATCACAAGCGGATGAGCAACTTCAAGGTTTGTGGACTTGATAACTAGGCTGAAACTAATTTTAACCATCTCGTTTCACCGTCAGATGGCCGGGTCCTCGCTTGAGGCCTCTTCAAAAGTCTACGGGCTGCGCGTGGACTCCATCTATATGGATGCTATGCGGATTTCGGCAGGTTTGAGTGCCCGCACGCTCACGGATAGGCAAATGGAGGATGCCGAGGACAATGAGGGTCCAGAATCTGGGCAAGCGGCTGGCGGTGAAGGTGAGGAAACTGCAAGGACCCAAAAAGAGGCAGCTCCTAAGGCGAAGAAACAAAAGAAGAACGTGTCCACGGTGACCAAGAACAAGGATACGCTTAACGCTCGATTGGACACGGCGCCACTGCAGGATCCGGTGTTTGGCAAGCTCAACTCAACTGTTGGGTCCATTAACGCTTCAAATCGCTTGATGCACAACATCCTGCCCAGTTTGGACTCTGAGCTAAGGCTGCGCACCACCTATATGTTCTGGGATGGCGAAGAAGAACCAACGGAGGAGGTCAATGACCACACCACAACAAATGTGAAAGAGCAAGCAGAGCAGTGGCCAAGTGAGTCGCTGATGAGCGCGGATTGGGTGCAAGATCTTCTGCCCGATGTTGATGACTTGGTTCTGCGACCTCTGCACACGGGCTACATCATCACAAGTGATCCTAATCCGCGGGCGCCTACCGATAAACCAACAGATCCCGTTGTGGATGATGACGATGATAACCGCGACTTGGGTCTTGATGGCCCCGACCATCTGTGCCCCCATCCCAATGAGCTTTCCATGGCATTCGACATCAATGGTGAGTGTGAACCCATGCCGGACTTGGACGGGCAACCACCATTGGTGCTTGAGGTGGACTGCAATGATCTGGAGGAGCTCACCACGGAGGAGCAAATGGTGATTAACAATTGTCGCCCTTTGCGTAAGCAGGCAGAGTTTATCCAGGATCTCCGGCCGGTTGATGGCTCCTCCAGGCTGGAGTATTCATATCGGCCGATGGCCGAGCAGATCTCCCAGTTCTGGGCCGGACCCTCTCACTGGAAGTTCAAACGCACTCGGCAGCGTACCACCCTTTTCCAGAGTAATGCCCAGGTGGACTCACAGTCAGTTCCGGTTATCCAGCGGCCGAAAAAGTCTGGTCATTTGGCCGCGAAGCGAAGGGCCAAAGCTGTAGCCTATGGAAAGTTTACAGTGAACTTATTTCAGACTATCGATGCGACTGTAAAGCTGCGCAAGGTAAATTTCCAGAAGAAGTGGGATGCCCGGAAATTGATGTTACCCACAAAGTTCAACATTGATCCGGACTACTTCTTCAAATATGACTCGGCGCCGAGTATAAAGTTGTCTCGGCATTGTGGCAAACCGGACTCTGACGAGGGCGAAGATCTGGGCATGGATATGGATGATGGGGGCCCGCACCATGGCGATGGGGACAACGATCCCGATCTATTGGGTAACGAGCACTTCACCGCGGCAGTTCCCGCCAATGTGAGTGTTATGCCGACAATAGGAGACGAGGCCTGTCTTGGCGAAGGATTGATGGATGTGGATCCTAGTCAGCTTAATGCTAGCATAAGAGAAGCTGGCAATAACACAGTGTTTGAGATTGGCACAGAATTTGAGGGGGCGCCGACGCAGGTAAGGTTTCTATTTTTCTATTCGAATTTTGTCCAATTGAAATAGGAATTTATAAATTATGTTTTCTTACAGGTCACCAAAGTTATTGTTCCATTTGCAAAGCGCGCCAAGGTAATAGATATGAAAAATCTGAAAAAGAGCTGCAATTCTCTGATTCAAAAACAACTTCTAAACGCTGTGGCCGAGGAGACGATACCCTCGCATCCAGTGCCGAAGAACGAGCACTACTCCAAGGGTATGGCTAATTTCAACGAGGTGTACTGCAAGCTGCCCAACCTGCTGACCACCAAAATGGCCGATTCGCTGTCCACGTCGGTTGCCTTTTATGCGGTTCTGCATTTGGCCAACGACATGAAGCTGCGTCTCATTCCACAAAAGAACTTGGAGGACTTTCAAATACGACAAGTCTTGGACTAAATTGCGTGTATAGCTACGTTTACATGAGTAGTTTTAATTGCCTTTTATCAGTGTCGAGCTCCCATTGTGGCGGCTATTTTAAAATCTCTTACATGTTTATCCTTAACTCACTAACCCGTACCAGTATTCCCAAAACAAAACCCCCCTCCCCCAAAAGTCGAATCATGCTTTCATTGTAATGTTTGTAATGAATATTAAATACTGAACCTAAAAGGATATTCTAACCTTTTGTCATATAGTTTTTGTGTTTTAAAACATTATAAGTTTGGGAGGGCATAAATTAATATCTTAACGCTACGATGTATGACAATCGGTCCAAACAATCGCAACGGGAGACAAATAAATTAAAATTTTCTAATATTTTATATATTTAACAAGAAAGGAAGCTAACTTCGGCATGCCGAAGTTTAAATACCCTTGCAGTAAGTAGAAGAAGAAGAAGAAAAATGCTCAAACTTTCCGCTTTCTCGGAGTGTTGCTAGCAAAAAATGTTGCTAGCGAAAAATGTTGCTAACGAAATATGTTGCGAAAAAATTAAATTAATTGATATATATATTCCTATGGCAGCTATATGATATAGTGGTCCGATTTAAATAAAATTAAAACCGAAATTCTGGAATAATACAAAATGGCCATGTATCAAATTACATATATGAAAATATATTGAAAATTGGCAAAGTAAAAATTTTTTTTCTCAAAAATTTTCGATCGTTCCTATGGCAGCGATATGATATAGTCGTCCGATCCGGCCCGTTCCGACATATATAGTAGTGAGAGCATATAGAAGACTATCTGCAAAGTTTCATTCAGATAGCTTCAAAACTGAGGGACTAGTTTGCGTAGAAACGGACAGACGGACAGACGGACATGGCTAGATCGACTCGGCTGTTGAATCAAGAATATATATACTTTCTAGGGTCGGAAATGTCTCCTTCACTGCGTTGCAAACTTCTGACTAAAATTATAATACCCTGCCAGGGTATAAAAAACCAATATTTCAAAGTCCACGATATGACTAAATAGTTACTTACTTAAATGGGAAGTATTTCTTATCGATTAAGGATTAAAAATATATATTGAATCACTGCTTCACTTGAATCTCGTGCATTAAAAAAAAACTAAATTAAATTCATATGTCCACTTATCATTATTTGAACGAGAAGTTGCACTTTCTTGAAAGCATGATGTCCCCCTGTTTTATGTAGTGTATAAATATAAACAATTTGAAAACACTTCGATTGATATAAACCGAATACATTCCATATTTTTGAGTACCTTTAAAAAAATAGCTTCATTATGAGAGTATGTTTTAAAGTTCATACATACATACACATGTACATAAGGTTTGTTTAAGGCGCGAGTAAATTAAAACTTTCACATTAGTTTTAGCTGTGGAAGTTGCGCTGGCGGCCCAGACTGAAACGGAAGCATTTGTTAACATTGTTTGCAATGGCTGTTGCTCTTTCATTTGCATACTCTTGCCAGAAGGCACACTGGGCAAAGTGTATCTTATAGATACGTAATAATTGTTAAAAAGGTTAAATTAATAATGCGGATATATGTTAAATTCGTAAAACTTCGTAGTATTCAAATCTAGCAACCAAATCGTACCATTTTGAGCCCTGAATATACAATAGTCGACCCGCTCGATCTTCCTAAGACCATTTCCGCAACCCGAAACTGAACAATATATATTTGTAATAAGTAATTTATGTACAAAAAAGTTCTCAGTGCGAAGTGGGGTAAATGAGCGAGAAATTCGGAAGACGATTTTGTTGCCGTTTTTACTCGCAAATGGTTTCTGTTTCTGCCTGAAGAGGGTTTCCTCAGAATTCTCCATGTGGTAAGGCGCATTTGTGCTTGTTCAAAAACTTCGGTGTTTACAGAGCGCTTTTAGGCGCGCAGCTTGCCTGAGCGTGTATGTGTGTGTAATTGCATATTATTTGCATAAATATTTACCAAGTACTAAGTAATGTTTGGCCTTATTCTGATTACGTTCTTTACACTTGTACATATCTGAACAGAAAGACAAAAAATCGAAACTATTGTAGAGTGTCATATTTAATTACAGATGGGTGGGAGATTTTATTACGGACAAATGCAAATGGAATTAAATATATTGATATTTAATTTATTTAAGAATAAGTTGATTTAAATATCAGATTTTTTTCTGTGTCTTCTTCTATATATCAAAAACAAAATAAGAAAAGGGTACTGTTTGACTTCAACATTTAAAACTTAAAGTCAGAAAATGACAAAATCAACAAAATAGGAATTTATTTATCTGGAATTAGTGAAGAGAATTAATAATTATAATTAAATTATATAATAAAACTCCAAAACAGCACTGTTTAATCAAGGCTAACGATTTCATAGAAATTGTAATTAAAGTAATATTAAACCATAAACCAACTATTGTTGGTAATAAAAATCCGTAGTTAACAGTTTCTTTTTTTCTTTCAATTTAACATTTTTCCATGTCAAATATTAAACACACCATTACTTTTTATAGCAAATTAAGGTAACCAGCCAAAAATTGTATTATCCTAAAGTGCATTTTCGTGTTGAATCCTCAATGTTGCATGCAATTAATCGAGAGTAATGAGCTTCATGTGGGGAGCACAACAATTTCAGCCAACACACATTTCCCTACATTAGGAGTTAAAAAGTTAATTATCAAAACAAACAACAACAAACGGGTTGCAGGATGTGGTGCTAAAGTTAATGGCTGTCATCGCAGTCGAAACCGGGCCAAAACAGGTAGGGAAGGCAAAAATGTCCTTGCCTCCCCCTGCTGATTATTTGTCCTTGCCCGGGATAACATCCCCTTCCAGGTGCCACACTCATCGGTGTTTTTGTATCTTGTTTGGTCTCGGTTTAATTTTCTGACATTTGTTGCTTAATCCCATTACGTACAACAGCTTGCCGGCGCCGTTGGAGTTTAAGTTTGATAATTGTTGGCACTTTTAGTGAGCTGTGTGGGGAAAAGTATGTAGGAAAAGCTGTAACTGGCGATGCAACCTTTATCCGCCAGAGATTAAAAAAGTTTTTGAATAAAAATAATACCCTAACTGTGTCGTCTTCAATGCAAATAATAAGAGCATGAATTGTACAGTGTACACAAGTACCACATTTAAGTAAATTAAATCAAAAAATAAGTACTATAACGAAACTTCTAGAAAACTAGTACAAACCGCCTTAGCATTCAAATCGTTTTCCATTCTAAAAGACGTTTGGGAGAAGAAAGAGAGGTGTGGTTTGACTCCATCTGAGTTATTTAATTGTTGCATAGATCGAGTAAAATGTTTGCTTTTTAATATTCCTGTTCTTTTATTTACATTCATGATATTACATTCATTAAAAGGTATATACGCGTACATAATGATATACACCTAGAAAACAGCTTTGACAATTTTTACTCGAAAGTCGCGCTCAGCGGGATATGGGTCTTTTAAAGAACAGCGCCTTACATCGTGTGAAGTACGGATCGGTAAACAAAAGTTTCAATGATGGTGTAAATTAAATATACAAAAGTTCTCTAACAATATTCAGCATAATGCTTGCTTTGGTTTGACTTCTTCAGTTATTAAAATACATCAATAAAATTGTAATAGACAATGTTCATCGTATTTGTATATATAGTCGTATAATATATATAAGAGTTGATATACATACATATATAATTTGTAGCACACATAATATAACAAGTGTTACAGTAATACAGCTTCCGGGGGCTTCAACATGTTTCTCAAACACTTCCGTCGTAACATTAAATCGAAGTTTGCTTAAAAGTTTAGAAATCAAAAATTCATCTCTTTTTAGAATAATATTTCTCTAGGTTTCTAGCGTTTTAAACAGATTTTCGCTATGTTCAAAATGTTTAATATATATTTTTATATACATACTGGCTAAACGTTTGGGGTAATCGAATATTTAGAAGTTTCTATAATTGAGCACGTTAGGATTGGAGGACCTCCAAATTGTTTTTATTTCAGAAAACATATTTTTAAACGGGGGGGCTAGAGAATTCTTTAAACTGTATAATCAATTCAAACTCATTTACAGATCGAAAACAGATACAGCTACCAAATAATTCACAGACTCCTAGTCTATATAACGGGCTTACCTTGTTTACCTGCGCATTGTTAAAGTTTACAGACAGGTGAGTATGTCAGCTTTGGTTTTCATATGTACCTAGTTGCGGCAAAACCAAAATTTGCACAGTTGTGGTTAATCGTATGTGTGTATATATAAGATATAAGTTTATATGTATTTATTCCTCAGCCCATGCCTCCCTGCGTACCTGAAAATGCTTTCAAAAACTGTTTATAACTTGGGTTCAAAGGTTTTCCGTATCATATTTGGCATGGGACATTGACCGTGTAGCTTGCTTCCGATTCCCTTCATTGGTTGGCATTTCTCTGGAGTTGCCCTGGCCATCATCCATGAAATTTAGTCCTGAGTCTTGGGAGTCACCGATGAAGGTTCCTCTGCAGTTTTCTTCTGATCGGCTGGAGCTTTACCAGTGCTCCGTCCCCACCGCAAGCGCATCGGTTTCCTTGCCTCACGCTGGAACTCAGAGGCGTCTTCCTCCAGCTCCGCATCGTTATCCTCTTCGTTGGCGTATCTGACCACATGTCCAGGGGCTTCGTACTGCTGCTGCTGCATGGACAAAAGCATGCGACGCATCCTCTCCGAGTTCAACAGGGAATTGTACAATTGGGAGCGTTCCATCTGGGGAAAATCATGATTAAGCTAGTTGATTAATTTAATTATATTATTCTAATTATTCTAATTAATTCTATTAATTCTATTATTATATTATTTATTCTCACCTGGTCGTTGTCTTCATTGGCTGCCTCGAATTGAGGAACGCTGCGGCCCCAGCGGAGACGCTGTGGCTTACGCACCACGCGCTCAAAAGCACTGTCATAGTCGTCGGCCAGATCCAGATCCCCTTCAGGGCCCAAGGCCTGCTGTTGGCTATTAAGGGTGAGCTCCCGCTCCAACAGATCATCGTAAGCGGTCCGACGCATTTGTGGCAAACTGGGATCCCGCCTGCCAAACCGCAGGCGCAAGGAGGGAGACCGAATTGGCTTCTGGTTGACATCGCCGAACCAGCGTTTCTCCACTATGTTGTTCAGCATTTCAGGATCGCTGCGCCCAAAGCGGAGGCGCAGTGAGGGGGAGCGCTGGGCCTTCCGCTCCACCTGGTGGTTGGGGAAGACGACGGGTCCGGCGTACTCGCGCTGCAGCAGATTGTCATATAGAGTGCTCAGGGGAGTGCCTGCAAAGAAGTCTTTATTGGTTAGATGTCACCCTGATGCTGCCCGCAGGTGGGTGGTCACCTTGAGCTGGAGGCGTCTCGGCCTGAGTGGGATGGTACATCAGGAGGGTCGCCATGCAGACGAGGACTAGGGCGCAGCCTTGACTTAGTCGGGGTTTCAAATAAAACATTTTCTCTTATTTCCCTTTACCCTTTGCTTCGATGAAAAACTGTAAATAAAAGTAAAATCAATAATGTTTTAGGAATCATAAAATATATTCTAAGAAAAATAGGTCCTTCGTAGAAGGACGTATGAACAACTTCAATAGCTTTCTTACAAACCCACTCTTTGGGTCTCATAGTAGGTAAATACAAACTATATGGAAAGACAAATTCTGCTATCATATATCGGAAACATATTGCGCAGAATATTTAAAACATACTCATCGATGATTTTTCAAACATTATGTATCATAAAATATCGAATTTAAATAAATGATATATCGAAGTTAACAAAATATATCAGACAACTTATATATAGGTATATATACATATAATACCCATATATCTGAATATTAAAATATCTATTTGTATGATCACTTTTGCCCCAAATATCAAGAAAATATATCTATACTTTCTGTCATCACTAGTTCTGGTGTTGATATTGGGAAATATATTTTGTCCACTGCAGAGTATTTTCTGAAAGAAAATTATTCATGACTGCACCTGAATGGGGTGCCATATTCGAACTCTTTTAATGCATTTTTTTCTCCATATTTTTGCAAATTGTTAAAGCTATCGAAAGGTTAGAGAGCAGAATACCGAACAGCTGCGCCACTGCCACCATTAGTTGCAACCGTTTGTATACAACTTTTTATATTTCACAAAATGATGTCATGGGCTAATGGCTTGCCTAATGGCCGATGGCAAAAGATTTCCCATTATTATTAAAAATTAAATTGTCGGGACATCAGGTAATCAATAGAAACGCAATTTGTATGTCGCCGCAACATAGACGTGGACTAGACAATGGAGTCCGCGGGGTAAAAACACACTCATGCATTGCATATCACGTGAGGGTGCTCATTGGAATTCATTTCGCAAGTCATATGTTCATTTTGCAACAAGGAGAATAAGGCGAGTAAAATGGCAATTGAATTATTTATAAGAAAGCACACAAGGGTGAGGGAAAAAATAAGACTGGAGGATTTGAATACAGGGAAAGGGAAGCGGGCCTAGATACACTAGCCGGATGGTGATGGATTGCTTACCTTCGGGGCGGTGCACCGAAGGCAAAGTGAGGAACCCTTTGAGTGGAGTTCTTATGACAAGTAGGGCCTGAACAATGGCCAGAAATGAGAACAGTATATTATGCATAGCAGTCTACGGCAGAAGCAGACACTTACCCCCAAAAGGGGTTGAAATTTCAACTTTTGTTTGGCATTCTTCCTGCCGCTGCAAGCGGAAGTTGAAAGTTAAGCCTTTGCAACAGCATTGGCTTCATCCTTGGGGCGTTAAGTGCTGGCGAAATATTTTGTTAGGATCTGGCTGGGTGGCGATGCAACTCGCTGTATACGTGATAGCCTGCGTATACGTGATGTCAGCAAGCGGAGCCGGAAATTGAATTGTAGTTAAAGCAGGGACACGTTCCACGAAATGATGCCGCCATGAGGAGTAAGAGCAAAGCCTTCGAAGTCAATTATTTTAGGTCTTCAATTAATCATTTTAAATAAATATTTGAGACTACACAGAGATTGGTTGTAATACTTAAAATAAATTATTTTTTTTGTTTAACGTTTTTTGTTAAAGAAACCTTTTTCATCTTTGTTTAATTTATGTAAAAATATTTGCTGGCGAAAAGGAGTAGTATTCTAGTGTGATTTCACGGGACTAAAGCTTTATTTCTTGCTAAATGCGACTTTAAAAACTGTTAATATTTCGTATATTTTAAAATTTTTGTAGATGTTATTCAAAATGTCATAAAGTTTCTATTTGTTGCCGAATAGTTATTCACTTTGAAGCGTAAATAGCCAGGCCATCGTTTTATGATTTACCATTTATGCAGCTCTCATCTATCCATCTTTCCTGATGCCCGCCCAGACCTTAATCGAATTGACTTTCGCTTTCTTCTCTTTCCCTGTCGCTCGTTTTGGTCAATGATATCTCGAAAATGTCGGTCCAGAGTGATTTGCAGGCGGAAGCGCTGGCCAATTGCCGGGCGGAGTCCAGTCCGGGCCCAAGCACTCAATATGGAAATTTGGTATCAGCCTCTGGCTGTGTGTGTCTGCCAGTGGGTGTTTGAGCGATGAAATGTGCCCCTGGACTGCGCGACATTTGGGACGTTTGTCAAAATTGAAAGTGATTTATCATCGTTCTCCGACGGCGCCTTCTCGTTGTTGGCTTTTGACGAATGACGAATGAGTTGTGCGATATTTCCCAGATAATGCTGCTATTTATGTACGAATGTGCGTTTGTCTGAGCCTATTGCAGGCAGATCTCACTTAAATAGACTTTAAAAAACAATGTGTCGAGCAATAATTTTTACGTGACGCCGCGAATATTCTCAGAGGGTGTTGGGCAAAATTCTTGATTGACACATAATAAGCAATCCCATTAACACGGTGTTGAGCATCGAGTGGCCCGATAAATGCCTCATCGAGCGATTCATCTAAGGGCACTATGTAGCAAGCAATAAGGTTTTACAATAAGGGAAATTATAATTCTGATATCCTAGCAGATATGGTTTAACTTAAGTAATAGTATAGTTTTAAAATTTGTGATGATTAACTACGAAAAATAAAACAAAAAAGGAAATCTAATGAAAGAAAGTTCAAAGTTTATTCATAACGAAATGAATCCAGAAATGGGTTATCAAAAAATATTGATAGATCGAAAACGTGCATAGTTCTATATATAAATATTTTTAACTCTGATATATGTATATTCTAGTAAAATTGGCCTGTGGAAAGCCAAAAATGAAAAGTTAATGAATTTATTACGAAATTTGTGATATTATTCAAACATATTACGATTTTTCACAGTAACCACATTTTATATTGGTTGCTTTGGCACACGAGACCTTTGGCTATAAGAAATCGTAAATAAAATTTGTAATATTTTATAACAAAATATATATATAATTATATAACTTTATACACACACATTCCATAGAATTTATATTCGGCTCTTTTGTTGCCTAGTGTGGTACATCGCCAGACCGCTTCTGAAGCGATGCGTGAAAACACATTGACGACGTTTAAATAGCCTTTAGGGCATAGCCCAACTAATACATTTAACGCCCCCAAACTCGCAGACACACTGGCACACAAACCAATTTACACACACTCCCAGACACACGCACACCCACCCACAACAGGTTGTTTTTGTGCCCATGTCGAGACTTTGATGAGGCTCTTTTTCACTCTTATTTGTGTGACACACAAATTTTATTCGCCTTTTATTTAACAATTTTTATTTCGTTGTGCGAAAAAGGTCATCTATGGTTGGTCAGTCTATCCCTGCGCCCCCCGTCCCTTCGCCCTTCTCTGTAGAGCCCAAAAAGGTTACTCAGTCAGGGCTATCTAGCTGGCTTTATGGGACCCCAGCTCCCGGCTGGGGCATTAAAACGTTTTGACAAACACATTAGATGCCTTGGTCCTGGCCTCGGCCGCGGTCTGGCTGGCCTCCTGCTCCTGCGACCCTTTTTCCCAGGCCCTGGTTGGATGTAATCTTTTGTGTTTTATCAACATATTTGATGAGACTTTGCTGTTGTGTTACCGCCCTGACATTTTGTGGGTTTTGTGCTGCCTACTTTGTGGCTTTTGGGCGTTAATCATACGTCCCGTTGGTAGCCGTTTTTCTTGTTTTTTTTTGTTTTGGTTTATGCCATGTGGTTAGTTTTTTGCGGGCCAAATTTTGTAACTAATGAAATTAAATTGGACAACGTTAGGCAAAATAGTTCATGCGTTTGCTTTCGAAAGTGGCTACATAGAATTATGTTTAAAATTATATGACTAAAGATCAGTTACATACGTGTATGTATTTATTTACATATTTTACCAATACTGCGGTTCCAAATTTATTAAGTTGATAATATTTCAAGCTGTTGGTAGAATTATTAACTCAACCCTAAATTTATTACAGGAATGCTATTAAAACCACTTGGTTCTTAAAAATCCTGAGAAGCTGTCAAAAACTTACACAGTAAAAAGAATTCGGTGTCTCAAAAATTCCACTGATGACTTTTTTACTGGGTTTCAGGAATCGTATTAATTTCTGGAGTGTAAGATTAAAATTAAATTATTTTTTAATATAAGCAAAGTGACAAATAATGAAAGCGCAATATTTATATCCTTGCAGGGTATTATAGTTTTAGTCAGAAGTTTGCAACGCAGTGAAGAAGACTTTTCCGACATATATAGGTATATGTAGACGATCCAGCCATGTCCTTCTGTCCGTCCGTCATTCTGTTTCTACGCAAACTCTCCGTTCTGAAGCTATCTGAATAAACTTTGCAGATTGTCTTCTATATGCTCTCACTGCTAAGTAAGTCGGAACAGGCCGGATCGGACGACAGCATCATATACATAGCTGCCATTGGATAGATCGGAAAATTTTTAGGGAAAAAAAATTTAGCTCAGTTTTCAATATATTCGCATATAATTTGATACATGGCCATTTCGTATTATTCTGGAATTTCGGTTTTCATTTTATCAAAATCGGACAGCTATACATATCATATACATGTAGCTGCCATAAGACCGATCGGAAAATCTTGAGGAAATTGCCAGTTTTTAACATATTGTCATATAATTTAAGAAATGGCCATTTTGTATTATTCTAGAATTTCGGTTTTAATTTTATCAAGATTATATAGCTGCCATAGGAATAATCGGAAAATTGTGAGGAAAAATTTACTCGTTGTAAGGGTAGCTAAACTTCGGCTTGCCGAAGTTAGCTTCCATTCTTGTTTTTTCACAATTGATACAGTTTTGAAAATAATTATCAAATTTTTTTTGTTTACAAATATAAATATAAAAAAAGTTAAATGGTATAAGGTACAAAAATGTGTATATACATAAATAATCAACTGTATGGGATATGAAAATGAATAAAAATAAAAATATTAATAGACTAGTATTAAAAATTACATTCGTTTGACTTTAAACCGTTCTCGGAAACGGGGAAAATACTGTATCTGACGGTCTCCTCATGTGAACCAGCATTTGTTAACGCTGAACCCAATTAAACTGAATACTGGCGCAGCTGACGCCTTTGGATATGCCTCGCAGGAATTCACTTCCCACGTCCATGGTTTGTTTTTGCTATTTTATGGGCACGACACCGGCTTGTACTGTATTCGCTGAATGGTCGCAGAATCGAACCAGCAACACACCAAAGCGACAAAGTCATGTTGATTAAATATTTTTGTGCTCGTTTTTCTATCACTGATTTGGCACTTTGCAAGTAGCGCATTCATTCATAGGGTGGTCGTATTGCCGAGGACCAAAACTTGCATGATGAGGAGTAAAAGTTGAGATAAACTTAGGTGCGTCCTCTAGAGCATACAATTTGCACCGGCATTATCGCATTTTGTCATAAGAATTAACTTGGGTATTTGTTCGGTGTCTGTGCTCGAAATCATGAATTTGCTTGACTCATGTTCACCTTTGGCATATGAGGCGGAACTTTTTCCATAAAAACAAAAAAGGTTTCTATATTTAATTCCATGTCAAAATTCACACTTTCTTAGTGCTCAGTTGCTTAGAAATAGATTAATTTTTTGTATCCTTTGGGCTCTCAGATAAAAGGTAAACAAAAATGGTTTGAGAGATCTAAAACTAAACTATAATAGCCACAAATACGAGATAATGAGGCGTATTAATGTTTCCCCTTCAAATCTAAAAGCATCTTGACTCTGGACTTCCCCCAGGATGTTGGCAACTTGACCAAACTTCTCTAGACACTTATCCACACAGCTGCGGGCCACACGGCCTTGGCGACTTCACTGCGGCTACGTGATGCCGGAAGCAGGAAGCAAATGTAATTTTCGGTTCGTTGTTTAGCATGGAAATGGTTGTAGCCTATTGTTGTCTTGGCTTTCTTTGTTTATGTTTTTGCACTCGGCCCAAATCGTTTTTCGTTACTCCTGTGGGTGGCCTGTCGTTTACCTAGCAGTTTTTCAATTGGCTTTCATGTCACCAGACATGACTTTAAAAATGTACATCAGAACGAAAACATCACGGGCCTTTAAGAAATTTGCAAAGATTTTACATTGATTGATTGGCTGCCGTCTGCCTATCCCAAGGAGGTTAGAGAATTTGGGCCAGGACCCCGGGTATTACAAAGGAATGCGAACAAGCCCACCAGGGTGACAGAAAATGCACAAAGAGTGGCTCCCACCGGAGTTAGACTTTGGTGTTGGAAGTTCATATTATTGTTGTCAAAAAAAGAGGGTCGGTGGATTATTTCCACAATTCGTGTGCGTCTGGGTCAGGGCAGCAGCATCACCAGCAATTTTTGTGGTACGCAAATCAAATAAAGGAGTTTAGTTTGAGTACCGAAGTGAAGATACCTTTTTAAATTGTATATAAGACAAAATATTTATTATTATTTATCTATTTTCATGGAAAAATGTTTACATTTAAAGATATAAAAGAATAGATATAATAGAATTGTATGTATATATAGATCTTCGAACAATATATTTAATTAGAAAAGTCTGTTGATTTTGTTTTTACTTCAAAAACTCTAATACTTATATTAGATTTGTCAATCCAAATGAAGAAATTTTAATTCCCAGGACATCTTTTTCGACAAGCTCGTTCGACTAAAAGCCAAAAACTTCAGTAAAAGCCTTCGGTCCTTTGTTGACCTGTTTATTTGAAATCATTTACATAAGCAGCTTTATCAGCTTTTAGTGCGAACCCAAAAAAGGGTCTTCTGACAAATTTGGCAGCATTTATACTTGATGCGTTTAACTTGTAGGTCTTCTACTGATTTAATATGTTTTGCATAATCTCGGAGGCAATCGCAACCCGCCACGTGTCAAGTAAGGCTTTAAGCCGAGCTTTCTAAAGTCAGAAGGTGAGCAAGGACCTTTGGCCAAAAATTAATAGCCGTGACCGATGCTAAAGTCGACAGACCACATGGGTCATCAATTTCTTCATGTGGGGTGGCCTCTGAAAAAACAACAGAAACCTCAAATTACAAATAACAACAAATAAGCACTTAAGCGCAAATATAAAGTCGGCAGCGAAAGAACAAGCCCGAAACGAAGCAAAAGCAACTTAAACTCAAGCCAACCCAAATCCAATATAAATTCATCAATATCCACTTCAAAATGTCTGCCCTAAGAGGCCGAAATATATGACCACGGAGCCAGGCAGGCTTCGAACAATATATAAAGCGTATATATAGATTCATTTTTCGCCTGTTTCCCGTCAAGGAATGTCTAAGATTACACAGCAATTGATGTCTTTTTTGGGGCCGCTGCCTAATAACCGCTTTTTTCTGTTTGGCCGGAAAACGTTTTAAAGCTTTAAAAAAGAAATCAAGGCTGCCATATACGCTTGTGGGCGGGTAGATAATATCAGCTTAACTCTGTGTTATGGGACTTCCGTCCCTTTTCCGTTTCTTTTTTGTCATTATCAAAGCGTAAAAATTGTGAACTTATTGCCACCCAACCCCCTAAATCTTTTAGTTGAATCCCATGCAGACTCCAACTTTTTGGCAGTCAGCATAAGTTGCGGGAAAATATGCTTTGATTTGAGAACAGGTTCTAGTGAGGGTTCCAGATTGGTTATTTATAATACACACACATAAAGTATGTATAGATTTTTATGCTCTTGAGCGAGATAATTCGATTTAATATTATTTTTGTGTTTTTAATATTTTTGAAAGGCACTCGAAAGTACACAAATAACTGTTCCTTATTGCTTTTGCCTAAGAAAGATTTCCAAAAAGGGTTAAAAATTGTTAATGTTATTTTAATGTTATTATACATATGTATTTACTAGGCCATTTTGAGTAATTAAAACATATCCAAATATGTTACAAATATTTACTATGTTTACCTAAGATAAGTTAAGGAAAGTTGTATCGCACGTTTCTGTATTTTTAAACAATTTTTCGCTTGATGATTCAATAAACAATGTTAGCTTCTCTGCCTTAGCTGACCATCCATCATAATCAGAATTAAATTCCTGTTAAATCCAAGCTCCTACTCAGTGCCACAGGTTGGTCAAGTGCCTCGCCTCGACAAAGTGCAGCCAAAGCGCCAATAATGGCAATGAAACCTGGCTCCACAAGGACGAGCTCGGGCTGCGTTGCCAAGGCTAGCTCAGTTAGCCTTGCTCAAGGACTCATAGAATATTGACTGATGATGGTCATAATGGCAATGATAGCTTTAAGTAAACATAACACTTGCTATCTGTCTGGAAATGTATTATGTCTCAGACAAAAAGAAATAGTTCTTTAAGAACAGGAAAAAAGGGATGGAAGTTAAGAATTTAATAGCATTTAAGAGGCTTAGAAAGAAGGAAGCTAATTAACTAAGTAAAGCAAATCATATTTAAGTTTTAATTTTTTAGCTTAGTTACGACCGCTTTTTAAGGTTTATAAATTGTTAAAATATGTAAAACAGTTCTGGTTTTTCCATAGCCTCTTATTATTAAATGAATCATGAGTTCGCGAATGTAATTTGTTGCACCTGCACGTATCTACCATCAGCACATTATTCCTGCTGAAAAGTTGCCATAAAATATGGTCATAAATCGCCGTTGACAACTTATTGAAAAGCGTAGATAAAACAGCATCCAGCTGCCCTCTTCCCCCCTTTGTTTTTGTGTGACGCCTCTGTTGTTTGTTCATTTGGCATTAACATAATGTCTGGGCACGTGCTCCGCTCCCAGTATAAAATGTTAAATGTTGCCTAACAATGGACAGCAGGCAGGAGGCTGGAGGCTTTCCCGGAAAACTGCTCGCTATTCTGTGGTGGCAAGCGTGAAATTGAAATTTATGCTCTAATTACAAATGAATGCTCAAGCAGTAGGCTTTCATTATTGTGTAAGCGGCTTGCGACGCTAATGCGCGACTCAAGTCAAGTGTTTTTCTGTATTATTTTAAGCAGCAGCTTAGTGGCTTGAATTTTCAGGCTTAGCTAATGAGAGTTGGGCTTTTATACATTTTTGGGAACTTTCTCGAGGAAAGAGAAGGGGACACAGACTTCTTTGCAGACAGCCCTTGGCGGTAAAATTATTTTTTTAATAAAAGAAAGTTATTTCTTAGTGAACGGTTTCATCTTCTTAGTATATGGATTTACAAGGTAACATTTATGCAGGTCAAGGACACTCATGGTCGACAATATAAATATTTTTCTTTTCCTCACAAAACTGTTTCCCATCTGACCAGCGATTAAAGGCAATAATGACAGAAGACGTTCTTTTGAAGCTAACGGTGGTGTCCTTGCAGCATCAGACTTGTCAATGTCCAAATTCGCTGTTTCAATTCCAATTCCATGTGAAACTCCAAATCACTTTGTCGGAGCAGCTTAATGCCGGTGGTACCTTCCTTCCTGCTTTTTGTCCCGACTCGCCTTTGACCTTTTTTCTTTCTTTTTACGGCTGGACAAAAACTTGAAATTGAACTGAGAGGAGAAAAGGGCGAGTGGGTGTGCCGCTGTAATTACACACGCAATCAAATGGACAAAATCCCTGTGACAGTTTGTGAAAAGTTGCTTTTATTTCTTGCCTGCTGACTGACAGTCGAGGACATCCTTGGGACTCTGGTGCCATCTACTCTCGCGACAAGGAAAGACCACTGTTATTTCGTAGTTTGTTTGGCTTTGCATACTCTCAGGCGCCACCTAGGGCAGGGGTTCCCCACATAATTGAAAGCCCATTAACATCGTTGGCACGCTGAAGCGTGAAACAAGCGACAGTTTGTGTTAATTAATTAAATAACTCTCCAGTGAAGACCCCGGGAAAGGACTCGGTGAGTGCTGGAAAACGATAAGGCAAATTATGGCCGGGGTAAAATATTCAAGGATGAACATTGAGTGGTGGAAAATCGTTGACAAAAAAATAATCAATGAGCCATTGTTTTTACACAGAAGCTTAATTACTTGTTTACAGATTTTAGGTTTTTGGTGCTAAGATCATAATTTTGTTATTTGGTTTCGTGTAAGACTCTGGGATATTTGTATATTCTTCTATGAATATTTATATTTATAAAACAGAATGCGTTTCAAAATTTTAATATTCATAGAAAGAAGATACAAATATCCCCTTAAAAGAAAACTCTATAAAATTGTACAAAATAATACAAGATATAACAAAGGTAACCTAATTTTTTTTTAGTGTTATAACATTTTGTATTCGACTTCCACTTGAGCAAAAAAATGTATTAGATTTATTTTCATTGAATAATGCCCAAACTTGTTCAACAATTTGTTTGGTTCTGTTTCTGCTGTTGAGTCAACCCTAAAAATATGCAAAAGTATTTGCAAACAAAATTAAGTGTCGCCAACAATTTGCATGAGCAACAAACAATGAAACGGCAGCAAATCAAAACTTTTTTATCATAGCGCCAGAGAGTTCAAGAGCTAGCAAAACTTTTGGGCGAGACAGTGAACGTGCTGGTCAGAAAATTAAAATTGAAGAACGAGACTTTCGCGACGCACAAAGCACACATATTCTATATGTACATTTATAGCAGCTTTTATTGTCTAAATATCCGTTCAAAATGTTTGCTTTAATCCTATATTGTGACGCAAACAAGGACTTATTTTGAGGGGGATGTATACGTATTTCGATATATATATATATTAATAAAAAAAACTCATAATCTATCAAAAATAAACACTTAACAAAACATTTGAAATATCGAAACATTTTGGTAAATGATTATCGATAAAATATCGCAATTTTTTCATTTATATGTATTTTAATTCCGTGTATAAATTATATAGCTTTAAATCTATATTCTTCATTATATTGATTACTATAAGTCAGAAGACGCAACCTGAAACATCATACAAAATATTTAAAAAAATATTGACATGTATCGTGTTTTTAAATATCGATCGATACTTTCCATATCAATGTATCAGCATTTTCTGCCATCCCTAGTTCAGAGACTTGAGTTTAAATTAGTTTCCAGTCGAAACTCATTTACTCACAATTATTGGAATCGATTTTCCGGATTGATTGAGGAGAGCCCATTCTTCGGGACCTGTAGAATGCAATTAAAATTGTTGTCCAATTCGCACTCAACTTTTCCTTGGCAAGTTAATTAGCATGAACTCTTTCCATTCATTTCATATCCGGACAATCATAAATAATTTAGCGATTGGACGACACGAGATGAAGATGTCGGGGGAACCAGCTGTTGCCATCGAGCGATTTCCGCTTTTCTACTCGCCTGCCTAAACTTTAAATCAAGTTTATGAATAATGAAAGGGAAATCCTTGAGTTTTTTGTTTTCAGATTGAAGCTCGCAACGCCCGCAGAAATGGAACGGCTCCCCGAGGACACCGAAGATATGAGATGTGTCGTGTGGAACGTGCCCAAATACAAAATAGAATACATAGCACACTGTCCGCAATATACACAATTTCAGCATTTCGCAGACACAAATGTATTTTTTATGTTGACAAACATGCGGTACGGTACGGTTTGTTCACTTTGCACTGCTTTCGGGTCCCAAAAGAGCCGTGAGGTGTCTGTGAATTCGGTTCTTGCTCTAGGATTTGCGGCTGTCCCAGTAATGATGCTAATGGGCTCCTTAGTACTTATTTTATTATACACAGAAAAAAAGTGATTAACATAATTGAATTGTGGAAAATGCTAAAGGTTAAAGATCATTTTAATATTTCTTAACTTGCTTAATGGTATTGCGCACAATGTTGCAAAATGTATAGACTATAAAGTCTCTGATTTCCCGTCGGACATACGGAACATACGTTTTGATTCCGGCGGAAAAAAAATACTTAAGGATAAGCTTGAATATCAATCCTCTGGTCTAAGTACGTCTCAACCAAACTACTTAAGCCATTTACTTAAAGAGTGATGAAACCCAATACACAGAAAATGTCGCTTGACATTGAAAACCAAACTACGACACATGTTGACATCGTAAAAAGCACCCACAAATATTGATTGTATTGCATTTTTGTTGTAATCTCTTGGAAATATTAAAATCTGGCCTTAAAGCCTTACATAAATTTCAAAAAAAAAAGGAAACCATGAGTAATATGCAGCTTACAAGAATTCTTTGTAGTTATTGCCAAATGTTGAACACATAATTAACAGTTTTTTTTTGCATTTCTCTGTTACAAATAGATCAGGAAATTAGCAGGAAATTTATTATTCTCTGTAAACTCTAATTTCGATTTAAATGTTGAATAGAATTCTCATTCTAAAAACTACATTGACAGAAAACAAAACCCAATCAATTGGCTTTTTATACCAAGTCAATTGTGTTTTGATAGCCACCCTAAAACTAAATTGAGTTGGATGCAGCATACCCATATCCCGACATATTCCGCATCGTGTTCTTATTAATTAAAATACGATTACAAAGGCAGCCGTTGTAAAAACATACTTCGCCGGAAAACTCATTTTGAACAATGAAAATGCCAAGTGAGCGGAAGGACCTGTGAGCGGATATGTCACAGAATGGTCAATAGAACTGCTGGGAGGACAGGAAGCGACTGCAATTACGAAATAAAACTTAATGCTCCACCAATTATGAATGCTCTGAAAGTAAGTAAACCGAGTAACCCAAACTAAGCCTGATCCCCGACACTTTTTCCCTTTGTCCGCCGCTGGTTTGGCGCCTTTATTTAATAGTAGATTCGGCCCGGATCCCTTGGCAAGTGGGGAAAATAGCAAAAAGCAAAACCCAGACCAAAACCCCAAGGATTCTTTGGGGCGACCATTATGGCAAATCCCTTTAGTTTGCCGCCCTCGTAGCCGTTTCTATTTGCACATCGTTTTGTAATGTAATGCGAGTTGTTGCGACAAATTGCTGGGGATTTCGAGCCACTCAGATGTCTGGTCCCAGCGGAGGAGCCCGGCCAGAGGAGCCCAGCCACAGGCGCGGGTGGAGGGGCCTTGGATTGCGGTCAGGTCGATTGGTAGCGTCAGTTGGTTGAATTGTGAACTGCAATGTGGCTCAGTGCTGCCAAATTTAAACAGTTTTGATCAGAGCCAAGTTTTAAAATTTCCTTAAAAACTATATTTCAATATTTACTGTGTTGATTTTTTCTCAAATCTCTTAAGTTATGTTTTTTTTTTCGTTGCATTTTCTAATGTCTCGACTTTAACTCGTTAAGTTCCTGACAGCACTAATGTGCCATGCAGTTGGTCATTCGAGGTGAATGGCTTGGGCTTACACACACTTTTCATTGCTCGTCACCCCTTTTCATTTGAGCAAATTTCACACTAAGCTCTCGGTAGTAGGGCACTTTTCTGTCTTTGGCTCTGTCGGCTTCTGTTAACTGTAAGCTGAGAATGTTGTTTGTCGTTGGCCAGTTCTGCAATAACCTGTAAGTTTCATTTTCATCTACTTAGCAAGTGAAACTTGGCGTTGAAGTGCAGTAAAGTCGATGGTTTTCCTTTCAATTTAAGGCCGAAACTGGGTTTGTATCTTTAACTGAAGCACTCAGAAAATGATATCTCATCTGTTCTTCTACTCAAAGTGATAAAAACTATGGTTTTCTACTGTGCTGTGTTATATTTAAGATTTTTTTAAAAACGTTACTAACTTTTAACCGAAGACCCAACATGCGGAAATTTAGGATCTGTCAAAGCCAAGTTTTTATCCATAAATAAAGGATTTATATCGAAAGGAAAAGCGGGATTTGATAACAAAAAATCAATTTTATTATTTATCTAATTTTAAGACCATTTTGGTGGGATTATCAAAAAGAATATAGAATAATGTAACGTTAGAATATAGATTTATTTATAATCATTTATATTTGCGCCGTTATCAACATATCGATATATTCTGTCATCCCAACTTTAACGCAATTTGATTTTTTTTGTGCTTCCTTTATTGTTTTTCAATACAAATATCAATATTGCAATTAATATACATACCAAAACCACCTAGCTTCTAACCTGACTGCCAATTACCAATTAACAATAACAATAAAGTTTCTTGGCTCATTGACAACCTAAATGGGAAACTCTCAGCAATTCATGAAATGTCTCGAGGGCGTCCTGGAATGTCATTAGATTAGCCTTATTAAGTGCTCTTAACAGCTGCCATTTCCTTGTATTTATTTCTAGACCGCACACAGAACCAGCAACTGGACAGGGCAACTTGACTTGCAAGAGCCCCAATTAAACCCACCTGAGCCAAATCCAAAGGCAACCGACTCCGCGACGCATTCATCAAATTAATTTTGATCGATTGCGGCACTCTCCCCACATCCAATATATGTAATTAATGACCCCGTGTGAGACGCAACCTGAGGGATACGCCGAAGACGTTTCATTAACAAATTGCAGAGCGCACTCAACTCACCGTGAATTGAGTGCATTGAAAGAAATGGCACTGTCTTTGACTGTCTGCCATAAATTGTATAAGCATTTGCATTTGAAGAAGTGCACGCTAGGTCGTTCTGGAATTACGCAAAAGGGTGTTCCAGGCGTTGAGTGAATGCAATTTACATAAGCTCATGTCCAGAGTTCACTACGAACATTCGAAAGTTTAGTCACACACAAAAGTAGCTAAACTTAGCTAGCCTGAATGTCATTGGCATCCGCAGTTCGGTTCACTTGGCCACATTTGTTCGCATTCATTGAGGGTCAACTGAGGGAAACTATTGAAAAGTTCGGCAGGTGGGATAACAAACCCAAACCAAAGATGCACAATTCTATTAGTTGGATACCCATTTCCTATTGCTAACAAAAGCCACCTCAAGTGGATCAAAAAAGCGGGTGGCAGTGCCATGTGAGTTTTATACTGAACGGGTGAATGGGACACTCAAGCGTCTAGACAAGAATGAAAATGCATTTGTGTCCGTTCAACTGGCACTTTCGGTTTCCAAGCATTATTCAAATATCTACAAGCATTATTTTGGTAAGCTTCTTTAAGTGGCTTTCTGCTTAACCCGTTGAGTGTGGGAAATGATTACGAAGTTGCAGTAGAAACCAGATCACGCAAGGTTGGATTCGGTGTCTTATAAAGTGATTGAAAAATAATTAGTTATGTGGCAATCTTTCAGCACATCAATCCGGTTTCTTCTTTGTCTAAATTTCGCAGACAGATAAGGTCCCAGTTAAGATCATTTGAGCTAACATTAGCAGGCAAACGTTGTCAGTAAAGACAACCGTACAATTGGCACATTAATAAACTGAAACTTTCATTTGCCAGAGCGCAATTTTCACTTACAAATCACTATCGATTAGGCTCTCTCTCAACAAACACGTTGCCGACCAGTTCTCGCTTTCAAATCTCCTGCAAACTTCAATTCGTTTATTTTCTTCTTTGATTTTTTCAGCAACAAATCGATAGCTTAATTAAGCGTGAGAGTTTCTCTGGCTTTATTAATAGGTTGCCTTGGGGTTCGTACGTCCTCATGGAACTACTCGCACTCTGGCGGGATTATCACTGCCATCACCCGGTGGCCCCAGGTCAATTAGTCAAAATGTGGCCCAGCACCTGCCTTCTCAGTTCCCCTATGTCCTGGTCAATATTTGCTCATTTAAACGTGCCTTAAAGTCGTTAACAGCAGCACACTCTCTGCAGGCCTGTTTCGGCAGCAGATATGTAAGGTTAAAGCTATAAATATAATATATGCTTTAAATTGCTAAATAGAACCGGCAACGGCAGCCATCCCCTTTGATTAGAGTTTCCTTTCAATTTCGCCTCCTGATGGTGTGCAACAAGTATCTTGGGTTGCCAAGCCTATAAATTAGTGTCACCTATGATTAACTTTTCTTCGGGTTTTGTGGCTCTCTCCGCCTGCAAACTTGAAGGGGGCGGTGCAAGGTCATTAAGTGGCAGGCAAGCTCCTGCTGAACAGGCTTATCACTAGCAAATTACACATGCGCCACGCTTGACTTGAACTGATGACAGGACATCGGATGCAGCTAAAATTACACATGCAGTTAGTTAAAACTGCTGACACATTTGCCTGACCCAAGGGACCTGCCACCTGCCAACTCCCACCTATGAGTGCCTGCCCTCCTTTTATCCCCGCCACCCAGGACTGCAGCAGCTGTTGGTGATGCGAGTGAATTATAGTTATGTATGAGCTAAGCCGTGCGAGTATTTGCTTCTGAGAGCAAATTGGCTGTACAGTGTTGGTGGTCCTACTTGGTGTTGGTGCTTTTTCTGACGGGAAATTAAAATTAGGGAAGCTTACACAAACCTCAATAGAGCGTTCAGCGTTCCTTAGGCGTACGTGCTGAAGGTTAACTTAATGTTTTCGTTAGTTGTTGGAAAATAAAGGGATTCATATGTGCTGTTGAAATGAGATATTTTCAAATTTACTATACATTTTGATCATAAAATATCTAGTTTTAGGAACATTCCAATCCACTTTCCAGGTTTATAATAAATGAAACATATTGCCCAGCTTATTCTCATGGAGAAAAACACGCCGTCCTAGCAACCCTGCCTGTGCGTGTGTACAGAGTGACAGTGTGTTCACTGTTGCATGTTTGTTGACACGCTTCGCACTCGTCATAATAATAAAATGTCCCAGCTCACCTTCCCCAACCTCTACCGCGCATTTTCCGGCGCAACATGTGAACAATGGCAATTGTCTTGGCCCGACACTCTAGCCCAGGTAATACAGCTGGTAGATGGATGAGCACAGCTAGCTGAAAGATTGTACATGCGCTCTTCGAGCTTCCTGTGTTGTATTATGAGTGTTTCGCCCACATGCAGGAAGATGAAGGGCCCCATTTTTGTATAAACTCATTTTCGGATATTTTTCCCGGGTGCCAACAAGGAATTACAATGAAGTTTAAGCAAGATTGTAAGGAGTCTAACTTTTGAAGTAGGTATTTAGTAATATATAGAGGATTGAAAGTGGTGTCCAAAACATTAAAGTATTTAGCCATGTCGGTTAAAGTCGTTTTAGCCATGTCCGTCTGTGTATCTATGTTATGAGAGTAACTCTTAGATCTAAGATATTATCAGAGGTCAAGTTTGATTCTAGTCGACAAATTTGAGTTACAAGGCATTAAAATTGCAATAATCTGTCACCATCTCGCCCGTACGCACCTCTGATTTTTTAGTACAATTTTTTACCATGGTTTTGAGATTACGAAATTAAACTTTTTAATATTCTTTTTACGTTATTTTTACAACTTTCATTGAAGCCGAAAGGAGTAATTCTTTGGGAGTGTCTTGTTACGATGGGCGCTTAAAGCCAATTGGGTTTTAAAAACCGGATATATAATATTACAGTCGAGCATAGTAGGCAATAGGTTTCCTACTCCTACAAATTGTTTGACACTGTAAATTTTATAAGAACTCATTATTGGTTGTAACGTTACTAATTAGATCAATATTATTAGTTGCCAACTGAAATCAAGGAAAAACAAGTAAAGCTAACCCTTGAAATGCAGAGAACATTGCAAAAGAATTAAGATAATGAGAACGTTAAGTCGTTTTTTTGCACTAGTTCCCCATATTAGTCGCTCAGTTTCGTTCTTGTCTTCCTGAGAGTTCTAAAGTTCAGTGTTTTATTTCTTCCGTTTCCGCTCAGTTTTGGACTTCCGCCAAGCAGAACAATCTGCTTGTCAGCTGGGGAGCTGCTCAAGTCTCCGGCAAGTGCTAATATGCCCATTAAAAGCCACCCACTCCGAAATGAGCAGCACACAATAAGAGCGCGAAAACTGTCACGAAAAAAAGGAAAACAGGAAAAAAGAGAAAGGAAAGGGAAAGGAAAAGCGGGTTGACCCAAAAAAACATTCAGCTTTTGTCGCGGCTTGAGTGCATTGCCAGGGAGATGAAAACGCGACGAAAGCTCTTGAAATTCCCGCGGGCAATTTCACATGACACAAATAATAGGCAACCGAGTATTTAAGGTTTCGGGTTTCATATGCCGGCAGCCCATCGAATCGATCAATGAAGAAAATGCAATTTTAATTAGTTCGGACAGAGTCCTATTACCAGAATTTAATTAGGCGGTCGTTAATATGACATGTAATGAGAGAGCTGGAAGCGCTTTGTCTTTAACTGGTTTTCAGGCCCATTGTGACACAAAGTGGCAGCTTATTGGAATCCTATTAAATCCAATACTCCATGAAAGTGCAGAGGCGTTGTCATTATGTGCAATGCATTCTCGAAGATATTAAGTTTCCGAGAGGACAACATAACTTGCCTCCCGAATCCGACAGCCAATTAGCAAGAAAGCCGACTGAAATCCATATGCCACTCACTCCCCATCTGTCTGCTGTGGGAGGCTGACTGACTCTGTGTGGGACAAACAACTTTCGCTGTGCAAAATTGCCTGCGCTTATGCAACGGTTTTTGGTTTTCTTTTTCTTCACCAGAAAAAAAAGGGGGCACCCATTAGTGGGAAGGCCGAAAGAGAACCAGGCTGAGAAAGATCCTACGCAGCATGCAACTTAAAATGGCACAGCTGTTGCATATTGAATAGCTCGACGCCGAGTGGATAGGGTTTACTTTTGGCTTTGGCGGACACGGACTTTGCTGCAGCATATCAAATTAGAATTTAACACAGCAGGGAGCCTTCATTCCCAATTATGTGGAAAGAATACTGAAGAAATGAGATAATCTTTCAAAGTCATAGAAAATAAAGTATCCACCGAGCAAGACTACGCGTAAATTAGTGGATTTAAAAATGTACATTTCGTTAAAATCATGTATTCTATCTCAGAGAAATTTATGGATCAAATAGTGTTCATTTTCTTTTAAAAGATATCTAAAATAAATGTATCATTTTATACACTTTACCATAACTCGAATTGAACTTTTGACTCCAATTCTGGTAGGATTAACCTTTTGTGGTAATTATCCTGGGGCTGCTTTGACCTGCGCTAAGTATCCCCTCGATAGCTTCGTGGCACTTGAGCTCATAAAGAATTCATTCGAAAGCAAACCTTTAGAGGTCGTCAATCAATTGCAGGACTATGGGCTATGTCCAGTGGACGCATTGATAAATAGAAAATGAGGTCGGACCAATAACCAAGTCAAATCGGTTCGCCAAAGATATATCGATTTTGAATTGAGTTGTGTTCTGTCTCTGGGGGAGCGGTGCGGCGAAAAGAGCTATTCGAGCTGAGGCCACTACACATCCTTCTCGGCCTGCCTTTGCCGCTGTCTCATTTTGTGGTTTTGCTAATGTATTTGCAATGCAATATGAAGGCTGCGGCTATTTGTGCTGCAACCATATGCATGTTGTTCTATTAACACCGATGGCGTAGGCTGGTGGCTTCGGGTGCACTGGAAACAATTCCTTTTTCCTCAAATAATCCCTTTTTGAGCCAAGAACAAGTGGTGTGTCCTTCACGTTTAAATTAATCCAAACAAATGATACTCTTAATTGGAATTTAATTAAATTAATGTTACTTTGAAAAGTAAACTTGTTATATGTAATTTCGTTGTGTGTACTAGGAAAAGGGGGTAGTGGTTGGGTCGCGGGTGTGTTTAATGAGTGGCATTCTCCATGTTTAAAGGGAAATATTTCATTAACCACACTGCGCACTTACAAAGCGAATGTTATCCCTGGAAGACTTGCAAACAGGTGAAGCCACATTCCCAATGAATATTGATAGGACATTAATAGTTTGCTTATTCAGTGACATATTACATCTATTTCGGTTGTCCAACGCCTGTTTTAACTCCCATGTGTCACTAGCAATTGCAAAATGAGTCCGTCGTTTGGTGGAGAATTCCCCAAAGCTCTTACTCGTTCAATATGACCTGTTACACGGTATTTATATGCCACAAACCATAAATTCGAAATGACATTTAATGCACAGTAAAATATTATAATGTAGCAGGCAATGGTAATGGTGGAAGCCCAATGGTGCAAAGAGCGCAAAATGTGTTTCCTCAATTTTCAATTTTAATATCCACGCTCTCCGGCGGCATGGCGAGCACCCGTCGTCCTTCCTCGATTTTCTGTCAATTTTTTGATGGCCACTTTGCGCCATTTTATGTGACACGCAAAGCCATGTACGAATAGTCGTGTCATACACTCGTTTATGGCTAAGTGTGCAATGGGCCTTATTTATATTATTTTTTTCAAGTGGCTGTTAAGCTGTGAACATTTACCGCGACAGGAATTTTTAAGTTGATATTTTGTGTTTTTGTAAAGCATTTCCGGGAGTTATTTTATGAAGGATGTAACACAGTGATGGATTATTGGGTATACAAGTAGTTTGGAACCAAAGAAACACTTTTTTTTATACTATTTTTTATAATTACTGTGATTATAGAAATTTCAGTTACGCTTCCCATGGTAGGCACACAATAATAAGGATATAATAAACATAAATAAATGAATCAAATCAACTCCCGATATGTAATATTGGGAAAGTAGTTCCTAACAGTTAGTCAAGCGATTCTTAGATTAACCGATTAGATAACACATAAACAAGAATATGGAAAAGTTCATTGTCCACACAATGAGCCCATTGATTGATTCAATTAGATGGGAAAATCACTTGCCAGCAGCAGAAATAAAGTCGCAGCTCGCCAGCCAAATGCGAGTATAAACAACGGGAATCAAGTTGGTCAATAGCGTCCTATCTAATCCAGGGCGAGTTATCTGGCTTTGACTGGGCTGGAGCGAATGGCCCGATAAAGTAGCGATTATTATTCCCCGATTTATGCTCTGCTTCGAGGGAGCAATTTATATTTAGATACGAGCATTTCTCATATTAAAATGTACTGGCGGCATGTATCCCGCAAAGATAGCTGGCGAACACATCGATTCCATACCGCTTATCGCAATAGTGACGTACTTGGCCAGCCAGTGCAGACTTTGCCGCAACCCAATTAACTCGTAATTACTTCAAAATATTGGCTCTAAGCGAATTAGCAAAGTTTTGCCGCTGCACTCTGAGTTGTGCTGCCGTGCTGCCGGAAAATGTTTCAATTATTTTCTCATTAATTTTTAACCGCTCTGATATTTCGATTTGCGGGTGCTTCTACTTTCTATTGAGTGAAATTATAATTTATTTGATTTCTTCAGGCCAAGTTCCGCCGGCGGCTAGTCGAAATCAACGGACAGCAAATATTTGCTTAAAATTTCCGTTTGATTGCAAAGCTCATTAGGACCCAAATAAAAGTGAAATGAAGTATTAAAGGGGAAAGTCTTTGCAATTCCCAGATGAGTGCCTACTTTTCAGGGGACGTGAAGGGGGTGAATTTTAGAATGAGATAAACTTTAAGTATTGCAGTTGTAATATACATTTAGTCTCTTCAAGTCTAGTTTAATTATCTTTTTTTTAGGATTTTTAACTTTACAAATTAATAATAAATATCCACTCAAATTAAGTTGCGACAACATGGTTTGTTACCAAAAAATAAAAGCATCTTCTTATAATTGTATAATCATTTCAGCTGTTTTATCTCACGTTATTTTCTTTATTCATAAAACATTTTTGTTTATCCAATTAAATTTTGAATTACAAGACTTTCATTCTACAACCGCCCTAACATTTTCAGCTATTTAAGCACAGAAAATGCTGTTTTTATTCATTTTATAATTGAAAATCGTCTGACGTGCTCCCCACCCACCAGAAAAATCAACGCCTCGCGTTACACTTGGCACGGTTTTTATTTATATTTATTTCAAAAAATACATAAATCAGCCCTGGCCAAGACTCTAACAGAGTCAGATTCGTGTTCATTCAGACAAAATGCCGCACAAAAATGAAAACGTTATATAAATCAAATTGCGCCCCAGTTTTGGAAGCCCGTAAAAAGTCCTAAGGACACCAAATAGCATCTTGCCGGCACTCAACGCGGCTCGCAAAGAGACCTCCAAGTTGAACAAAGAATTAAGCAAGGGCCAGACTCGCCATCGAATAATTATTCTCACTCATATTAATTGCTCTGATGGGCTGGACGTAGGCCGCCACCGCCACAGCCTGGCATTTATCTGGTCAGGGTAATTTTATGGACACCCGACGTTTACGCAATATTCACGTTCGCATTCATCCGAGCCTGAGCTTGCTTTAAAGGGCTTTTCCTTATTTTATTTCGGGCCCAGCAGCACATGTATTCGCTTATTTTAAGTGCTCACATATCCCTCTGTTTGCTGCATGATTGAAAGCAAACAAATGAGCAAGGACAAGGCACATTTATTTACTCTTAATTCGGCGGGAGCCGATTCCTCCCCCGCAAGAAGCAGTTTTCTCGCCGGCATGTTTCCCTTGTTGTGCACTTGTTGATGGACTCCTGGCGGCGTAACAATGTTCATTTGAATACTGTAAACATACTTTGGCATTACGCTAAGCCAGCGGCAGTAGATTCGATTTAATTTTGCATTTGCCAACACATTAGCCGACTTATGCCGGGATGACTCGTCTAAACAAAGTCAGACCGAATATTTAATTTTATGCATACTGTTTGAGTATGATAACGATGGAACTTATTTTTATTTTATTTTTAGGATTTAATGCAAGGACAATGCAAATTGGCAAAACTCTTAAAAATTATGATTTGGTTTAATTTGAAAAAGACGTTGTTAAATGCCCGAACTAACTCTTTTTCCAATTTAAACAAAAAAACGCACCACTAAAGGGATGAGTAATTTGATAACCCACAGTGATTGGTTCAATATCTATATGTTTCCCGATTCTTCTTGGTTTTATTGCCAACATTCAGCGACGCATTCTAATCGAATCCACATGGACATATGTCATTCAAATTTTGTGTTCTCACAGAATAAAAAACGGAGGAACTAATAGAATTTACGCGTTTTCATCGAAAGCGGAATAGCACGGACCAAATGAATGGAATCAGAAGAATGTATTGCTTTGCTGTGCAATCAGAACAAAGCGGACAATTGGATTGATATTTATTTAATATATTTTTAATATTTCTGCACCGCATGACGTATGGGTTGAGATAGGACAACAAGGTTCTGAATATGCATCGACCTCTGGCCGAACTCAGGCAAAGCACTCGAAGCAATGCATACGGATATATGAACTATATTTTTTTTCTTTCTTTCTGCTATGACCCGGAAACCAAGCATTCCACGATGGACAGGACCTGGGAACGGTTTCATATTAAAAATACCGGTGCGCCTGATTGATTTACGGGTGTGTCCGCCTGGCTGGGCCAACAAACCGACGCGTCGGGACCCTGAAGGTGTTGCAAGTGAGCAAACCAACCGCATGAAAGGTGCCACTGCTGCAGACTGCTCGGCCCAGAAGTATGTGCAACACATATGTATACATATATCCAGAAGTGAACAGAAATGCCTGCAAAAATGTTGGTTTCAATTTGAGACTGAAATGCACTATGAAACACATCTACCTTTAAAAAGTTAAAACCATCAATAATAATCATACCAACTTAATACATTTATATTTAGAGCATATCTAAAAAAAACCTTAATTAGAATTAAAAGCTATGACCTTTTTGCTCAAATATTTTTTAACTTGCAGTGAAACCTTCTCGCTTGTGCTTCCTCAAATTTGAATAATTGAATCGAATAAAAAACAAGGCTGAAGATTAATTTGCCAATCCGTTTGGCTGGCTCTGTTAATGCGCCGGATGCCTAATTGTCTCAAACAATTTATGAGGGTCCTGACTTATTCGAGTTCGCAGCTTATAAATACTTTTGCCCTTTGGTAATTCCTCATTCGGAACGTAACGAGCTTGGCAATTAATTAGCTAATGAAATTACATTTAAGTGGCTGAAAACCTTTGGCATTACGACTTGTTGACACTTTTTTTGGCGGCAAAGTTCCTGGAACAGTTTCTGTTTCGTGTTTCCGCCGACTGCCAATTACATTTGCCGTTGACAAGCCTTTAAAAAAACGGTTTACCTGCCCTTGGGCCACATTTCCAGGGCGTCGACTAATTAAGCCCACAAAGCTTAAAAACTTAAATGCTGTACATGGACCATGGACTTGTTGCACTTCAATGAAGGACTTAAAGTGTCTGGCCCTTGTGTTTACTAAGTCATTAAATAATTATGTGCTCAAGGCAGCTAATAAGCGGCCTTCTGACTGGGCCTATGGCTGGATTAATTGTGGAAAAATTTAAAATAAATGAGATTCTGTTTTTTAATTTGAAGAAAAATAAATCATCCAATAAAACACCACGAAAGATTTAAGACTAATACAAGGCCATTGCACATCCTTTTTCAGCCTAAAAATTATTAAATGTTTTTGTTTTGGTTTGTGTTTAAATATGCTTGTGTATTCTTAAAATACGTGAAATTACGAGCTGTTGGTAAGCTGTCAAAATATTACTTCATATAAACTTTGGTTTTGAATTAAAGCCAAATAAAAACTAGCGAGGCCAAACCAATAAATCAGTGTTACTCTGTGGCCAACGACAAATAGAAACACATTGGCTCTATGCGCAGCCACATTACGACTTTGTAGCCTGCCATGAACGAAATGCGTATACGCCGCGTTGACGAAAGCTCATTAGTGCTGTGCGGTGTTTTAAAGGGGCGTGCTAAGCTCGCTCCATGCACCCCACCGGGGGATACACTAGAATCCAGTATGGAGATAGCTTGTTGTCAGGTCATCACTCTGATTTAATGACCAGATGGCAAGGATGTGTGGACAGGGGACCAAATCCAGCACGTACAAGCAATTAAACTAGTTCACAAACTAAGCAATTATCACAATTAAGCAGGGTCCGACCACGTCGCTTCCAATAAATAACTTTGCCAAGTAAGTAATTATTATTATCTGCGCGGAGAGAAAAGTTCACTGATATTTGATACATGAACCTCAGCGGAAAATAGGGTTTGGGTTTTCAAATTTGCTTAACAAGAATATATTTCTTATAAGTTGAGATTATGTATTAAAGGGTCTCTCTCTAATATAAACTATAAATCTAAATTGTAAATTGAATACTTGAACTATGCTTTCTCACAGAGTATATTTCTAGATTATTTTATAAAGAAACTTCGGTATATCGAAATTACTGTTCCCTATCGAAACAATAGCGATATGCAAATACTTGTTTGCCCTTTCTGTGCCTTGGACCAATTGACCCTTAATTGTAGAGAAAGCGAGCGAAACAATCTTTAAGGGCGACGCAAGTTCTAGCCAATTTTGCAGCATATTTGCTTATCACATTCAGATTGCAGGGAAAATCAAAGAAGAGCCAACAACGAAATTGTATGGCATCTGGCGGAAACGGAGTAAATGGAAGGAAAGACCAAGAAGGGAATCAAATTACTTGGCTCGGACGCAAAGTGGTTAATTTCAGACTGGCTGTGGTGGGCGTGACCTGTGTGGGGCGGTCTAAGCCAATTTGCGCTCTATTGTCCAGTTAATAAATAGTTGGGATGTTTGTTTCGGTTTATTCGAGTTTCTGGACTTGGTTTTATTTTGGGATTTGCTTCTTGATGAAGTGCATTGGAGAAAGTTTAGCGAAACTTCAGGAGCTTGTATTCGATTGACACTTTTAAGTCCAACATAAAGACTATGCTTAAACATATTTGTAATATTTTATCTCTGTAATTGGGATGGGTTGTTTAATTAGTTCAGTCTTGGAACTTTTGACGAAACAAGAACCGAGCTCTGGCAATCATACAAAACAAAGTGTTAAGCTACTAAAATGGAATGGGAAACACATAACTTTGAATAGCCCGGGGGACTTTCTAGTCTAGGTTCGTCTTGGCCATCCATTACAAATGTTGCCACACTATCTAGGTAAATAATGCACTCCCAAGTTATGCCTTTTTTTGTGTGAGCCGTTCGCTTCGTAGCCCGTTACCCTTTTCTCGGCTGCCGGAGCATGACATACAGGAGCTGGTTCAGAATGTAATAAAGAGCTTACAATTTATGACACCTCGGCAGGAGTGGAGGCGTTTGGACGAAGGATTTCACGGCAGTGCTGGAGCTGTTGTCACCTGCGGAAGCTCAGAGGTAAACTGCTGGCACCTGTTGATTGCTCGCCTGTCATCTATACATATTTTATCATATTCGGTTCGTTTGAAAACGTCATCTGGATTTCTTGCGGCACAATTGGGCCTAACGGGCCCAACCATTAGGCGGGGACACCTCGATCCCTGGCTTAATTAGACAATATAGAGGGATATAAAAGGTGCAACTAGTTCTGCCTTTGGTTTTAATTTCATTATGTCCACTGGTCCCTTTTCTGTCAGTTTAATTTGGTGGAAAATTGCACAAGGCAGCTAATTAAGTTTCACAAGGCAAGATAAATTATTTGACCGCCAGGTGCCGTCTCCGTTTGACCTAGCCACCCCTCCTCGGAGGAAATGCCTCCTGGTTTTTCGCCTGCGGCCATGTTATTGTATCAACTTCTTCATTTGATTGTTTTCGTTTGTTTGTTGTGGCTCAATGGCAAAGTGTGCGTGCCCCAAATTGTGGCATTGACATTCGCCGGAAGCCAAGGAAAAACATTTTCCGACGGCTTCTGCTGTGCCCGACACTTCTGTCTGGCATTTGTAAATCAGTTGGCACCCCGAGCTGGGTCCGAGCCTCCATATTATTGTTGACTTGCCAACTCAAATCAATATCGGCTCCCGCACCCACATGTGGCTGCAATTGAATTTGAATAATTCGGCTGTGTTTCGATTTAAACTTTCTGGCAGGTCGCATACATTATTACCGGAGGAGCAGTTGGCATTTTATTACCGGGGCATTTGGGCTTTGCGGCCTACTCTCTAAATTATTAATATTAGATTTTTCAGCCTTTAAATATTTAATTGCACAATCAAATTTTAATCCAGGTAAATGCCTAAGCCAGGCAAATGTGTCAAAATTAATTACAAAATGCATACACATCGGTTTAATTAATGCAATTCCCGATGTTATATTGTGGCCTCACCTGTTGCAATTATTTATGCAAAGTGACTTGGCCAACAAATTTTGGCAACGGATGTTTGTGATGGGCGGAAACAGATGACAAATGTTTAATAACTATATGTGCTTAGACATTTGCCTCTATTTTTGGCCCAGGAAAAGTGCAGGGCCAGAAATAACTCACCAACGAATAAAAAATTAAAAAGTTTAACCAACAACCCTGGCTAACTGGCTGCGAACGGGTTTCGCATTGCCACCGAAACACGGAAAAACACTCGAGACCCATTCTGCATTATAAATGACAAACGAACTTTGAGAGAATTCCTGTGTTGAGTTCGGGATTGGGGAATGCCCTGAATGGCGTCAATGCGAAATATTGACATACTGTATTAACAAAGCTGAATGGGGCCCTGGATCCATATTAAAGTTAACTATTTTTTATTTAACGAGAATTACCAAACCTCAAAGATTTTAAGAGCCTTTAAGATTTTGTTGGGTTTGTTAGTTAATGGGCCCTTTCGGACTAAGTTGTAATACCCCTGATGTATGAATGTATAATAAAAATGATTCGTATAAAAAGAAAAAAATAATACAATTAATGACGACTACAAAAGTTTTAATTTAAGTTATTAGAATTTTTTTCCTTAAGTAAAGATGATACTGCTATTTAGTGAATATTAACATGTGCCTTTAAATTTCAAGAAATATTTAATAACTTATAAGTTTGGAAATCTGAATATTTCTAAATAAAATGAAAAAAATAGAAGGACTTAAAAAAGTTTAAGAAGGGTAACTGGAGGTTTTTTTTATTATATTTTATTAAAAGAAAACTAACTTAAATAACTTTAATAATAGGTTCAGGATATAGAATTTATTCTTCAACCAAATCTAGTAATAAATAATATACAACTATAAAACATAACAATACCCAAAATAAAAAATCGTTTAAGAAAAATAAAATCATCAATTATTTTTTTTTTTATAAAAATGTAATATTGCGACATTAAAAATGTTTTTGTTCACAGTTTTTGTACATTTATTTTCATCGCAAATTCCTTCATAGTTAAACGTATTTTTAATTTTTATTACTAGTGATGGTATGTACTTATTTTTTAATGCTATGCTATAGTTTAAATGAATAAATATATTTCTTTTAGCCAAAGTTGGCTTATCAAAAATCCCTTTTATATTTATCGTACAGTTTTAGTCAACCTTGTCTTGTTAGAGTCAGTAAAAAAACTATAGATAAACAATGATTATCAAATGAAAAAAATAAAATGTAATTGCTTTTCAGTTTATACGTTTAATATTGGTTTTGGATTTTTCTGTTCAAATTATGCGAAATCCCTTTCCGATAGTCATCTTCAGGAGGCGTGCCTAATCTGCCCCAGCATTATGTTGTTTAAATTACTTGAGTTCCTGTCTTGTGTTTTCATCTGATTGTGCCACTTCTGTTTCCGCATTTTATTAGCCATGTGTCATTAAAGTTAACGCCTCCTTCTTTTTTGGGAGCCCCAAGCTTGAGGAACGCCCAGAAATTCTATAATTTGGTTCTACTCGTATCATTGGACAACAATCTTAATTCGGGACTTTGTGTGTTTGTCTGCTTTTTGTCGCGTAATGATAATGTTTTGCATTGTGAAAAAATGAAAATAGTGTTTGCTTAAGAAGAGGCCTTGGTTTTGAATATTTTTTATATAATAAAATAAATGCAAAGGTAAAATTTTAAGTTAAATAAAGTTTTATAAGAAAATAAGCAGGTACATTTTAGAGGTTTGTATTCCAAACATCAGAATTAGAATTGTTAAAACATATACTTATATTACATTTTTGGATGATCTAAAAAGAACAGCCGTAATACGTTACATAAAATCTAATTTAATTTAAAAACACACATTATAGGTACCGTCTAATAATACCGTCCTGAAGTTTAATAAACAAAATACATTTTTCTGATTACTTACAGAAAGTTTTCCATTCTATAAATATATATATTATACTTTAAAAATTTTTAACAAACAAATAAAAATTATAAAGTATAAAAATAAAATAAAATAAAATAAATCTTGTTAATTACTGATAGATAGAAATATTTTGGCACCCTTAAGAAATACAGAAAAAATATACAACAAACAAGGAGACAGGCTAACATGAATTCTTATTTTTCTTCTTTCGTTCGCTTTTGAAGTTATTGAATTGTGGCTAAGCATATATATATTGTTTCAAATATATCCAAAATGATGTCTGTTGTATGAGGTGTATTTTTAGATACTGGATGCTGCCAATATTCAGAACGGACTTCAATTTTCTTAACCCTCTGAAAGTCTAAATTAATTGACAATTATTGGTATTTTATGAGTTTTGTTTGGCAAAGTAGCTGATGTCGTTTTGATGTGGGTAACCGCGGATTTAACTTTAAAAGCAACCAGAATGTAAACACAGAATAAATACTTTGAATACTTTATGATTGCCGTATTAAGGCAATACAATGAATTTTAGCATTTTCTACTGAATGGTAAAATGAATAACTAAGAGTAGCAACACTGTGCCCCTATGTCCTGAATTATATTTAAAATTCAGTGTGAAACAACTAAAATGCAGCACTGCCAGAACCCACTAAGCACAGAAAATTCGTATTTTCTATGATTTATAATGTAATTTATGTTTATCAACAGTTCACTTCCCAAAACATGTTTTTGATACAATCCTTTACATATATATATTTCTGTAAAATCGCGACGGTAAGATATTCCAATATCTTAAAACAAAAATCTGTTTTTTAAGCTCACCTGTTTTACAATTCAACACTGTTTAGCAATTAAACTCAAAGAAGGAGAGCACTGGTTACAATTTTTAGATTCAAAATTCAAGCGAAAAGTGCCTTAACAAGTTGTTCAATTTGGCAAGGATTCTGTTCAAATGAGAGCGCACAAATGTATACTACACTTTTTCCCCACGCAACAGACACGGGGCAAAAAGTCGAACTCCAAAAACACTCGGAGTGCTGTTGAAAACTATTTTTTGAATTTACTTCAGGGTTCTGTCTGCGTTCTCAGCTGCCAGTTGAGGTTCTTTCGAAGCGCGCCGAACGAATGCAACGCTTCCGAGGCCAACGACTCGCTTTATAGCCATCCACCAAAGCCGAAACGCTCCCGAATCCGCAACCAAAACCGAGCCAGAATCGAAGTCCCCCCGATGTCGGCCATGGCGGCGTTTGCCGTTCAACCTCAACTGGTTGCTCCTGTTGCTTCTTCAACCGGCAGCTTTTCCAGCCTGCCGGCTGTCCCACCGGTTCGCGTCTAGGCTTTAGCTTTGGCGCCAACGCAATTTTCCTCGCTACCTGTGACGTCAGCGGGTCGGGGTCGCGGTGATTTAAAGCTGTGCTAGCTGGCTGCCATTCGCTGGCATCGGAATTGGGCGAATTGTTGTTGGTTAGCCGGCCACCTACGCAGCCCGAACACACACATCAGGAGGCGGCGCCTACGTAGTTGGCCCCTAAATCAACCCACAGCCGCACTCGGAGCCACCCAGAGCGTTGGAGGACCTGAAAAGTCGGACTTCGCGTTCATTTTAGTTGTCAAAATTATTTGCAGGCATGAGATAGAGGTCAGTTAGTTGGCAATCTAAGCAAATCGAAGTCCGTGCACCATGACATTTACCTAAAACTAATACATAGAACATCGAAATAACCAGAGAATTTACAGACATACCTTTAATTTGGCGATTATTTTCCGTAATTCGATGAGCTCCAGTAAAAAGGACGGTATTTGCATTGGAAAAAGAAAAACAAATTCAAGCAGGCTTTGTGTTTCTTGAGTGACTTTCCCCTTCGAATATTTAAAATTCCATTTGTTCAGCTGTATTTGCTTTTCACATTTGACATTTGGCCGCCTAATGAGCGCGGTCATCGCTTAAAATGAAAGACAATCTGGTGTTCAAAGGCAGGCGATTCCTATGGAGTAGATAATATTACGCAGGCGCCATGTGGCCCAATTGCAATATAGTCTTGGCAAATCAAATGTTTAAATGTAGCTCGATAAGGAAATAAATATGTATTATCTCGCCAAATAAATAAAGATGCAATTTGATGTGTTAATAGCTAAGGAACGCGTAAACAACTATAAGACATTACTTGAAAACGTTATTTCATAAAATATTGTACATATTTTTTTGGTTTAAATTTTTAGGATAAATTAGGCAAAACTAATCCTATGTGGATCCCAACAATAAACGAATTTGTAATTATTAATGTCAGGCACTAGCACCTTGCTGTAAAAATAATAAACCTTGCGTAAAGTATTATAATTACAAATCCTTGGTACCGAAACCGACACAATTTTGCAAATATTCTTTTTGTAGTACATCTCAATTGTCAGGTCAAACATGTAATTGAAATGTCAATGATAAGCTTCTGGTGGATTTTTGGTGGATCAAGTGACCAAAATAGGTTTAACTATAAACGCCAAGAGTCGTTCGTTTTTATTAAAAAAATCGCATTAAGATTTTGAAAAATAAAAACCTTAAAAGGAATATACATAAGGACTTTGCGGTGAGCCATGATGGGTTAGTTGATGCTTTCCGAACCTTGGGACGAAGAGAAGCCCAGGCTGCAGAGCTTGCGGCCAGAATCATCGGTATTTTCCTGTGGTAGCTTTCCCATTTGCATAAGGAGCTCGTTGATGCGCTCCTTCTTTATCTTAAGAATGTTGTCCAAGTGGGTTAGTCGCTGCTGGTACGAGTCGATGACGTCGTCCTTGGCCTTGCAGTCGCGATTCATCTTCTCGTATAGGGAGTAAAGAATCATCTTTTGGGGCACCTGGACGATGGCGTCGCCGATCTGCTTGTTCACCATTACGGTCTTGACCTCATCGTTCTCTTCCCAGATTTGCTCCTGGCGCAACACCGCATTGCGCTCCTCTTCCAAGTGTCGCCGCTTCTCCATCCGAATCACCTCATAGAGCAGCACTTCGGCAGCGCCTTCGATGCCGTTGGCTAGACGGTCCATCAGAGTCTTGCTGAGCGAAAGATTGAATTTGGACATCACCTTGTAGTTGAAGGTCTCCCAGTTGACCAGCTTCAGATGGACACTGCACTTCTTGGGGTAGTTGACCAAGTCGATCAAACGGGGATGATCGCGCTTCAGTAGCTCGGCGAGGGGAAGGACATCGGAGAACTCCCGTCGCAACTTGTTGCTGTTGATGTTGTTCTTCCGGAGCCACACGCGCAATTCCTCCAGCTCCGCGTCGCTCAGTTGTTTGGTACCGATGGTGTGCATAATGAAGCTTTAGATACTAAATATTCTTTTAGAATACTTTTGAATAACGAAGACAATTTTTATTTAGTTTTTGATTGCGCTGTTGTGTGATCTAGACACACGTTGAGAGGGGCCAGAAAGTTACTAGTTACTGATTTGCTGCGAAAGCAAAGTCAAAGGCTCCTTTCCTGGGTCAAGTCCGGGTAGACAGATGGCTGGACGTTAGTAGGCGTTGCCAAATTCAGTAGCTTGTAGTTTCCGAGGAATCGTGGGACACTTCATTCATTGCTGTTTCGAAAATGGTACCTAAGAAATTTTTATGTATTTTATTTATTAGCTAAAATTAAGTTAAATTATTAATAAACATAATTTTTTTATTTATTGCTACACAATAGTCCCACACGTTTCGCTATAAGAACGAAAAATTGTTATGTCATTAATGTTATGGTTTAATTACCAAATCAGAATAATAAATAATTAATATTTCAATAAATTGTATAAATTGTATTTATGGCTTCGGAATACGAAGTGCATCAACAATAAAAATTACAATAAAAGAATTTTAAAAGTATTTAAAATATATATTTTTGCTTGCAACTATTGAGCTACCAACTTGTAAATTCACATCTGTGTATTTTGATTGATATTCATAGTTATCCTGCTACATATTTAACTAAGATTATGTCGAATAAATATGTGATTCATGTCATTCATACTTGAACAATTATTCATTATTTTCTTGACAAAATATATTTAAATATTATTTTGTAAACATCTAGTAATGACAGGCAAAAAAAAAACTCTTATATATTATATATAAGTACTGCGTTTAAAATAGGCAAGTTATGGCGAAATAGAAACTTTCCATAAACTCATTAAGCGCTTAAAGTTACAAATTTTCTTTTAATTTAACTCTACATTCTACACAATTATTTCCCATCTCTAAAACCTTTGGAGCTTTGCGTGCTATGGTTTAAGCTTGTGATTCCTGGTTCTTAAACCACATGACTTTACATTTGTAAAAGTATTTTTGTAAATGACGGAAACTAAATTCGTCCTTTTTCAAGATATACTATATATGCGGGAAGATTGTGTAATATTCCTCGGTAAGACAATAGAATGCCCCCAAACACTAATTAAACAACACTGACTATCAAAAATGTTAGGCAAACGAAGAAGCCATAATGTGTATACCCTTAAAAATGGTTACAAATTTGGTTTTTATTATATTTTTTTAATCATTTAATAATTTAATGTCGATCTTATATTTATAAACGACTTTTGGAGGTAATTATCATTTTGTCTTTCATATATCACAAAGTCCTAAAATATCTGCACGTTAAGTCGATATTTTTAAATATATCATCATTTTTTTTGCTAATGAAAGTTCCTCAAATATCATCACTAAATGCATAAATTTATATTGAAAATGTCTTGCGATACAGCGATATTATCAGAGTAGTCCATAGATCTAATGTCAAGAGTAATACAGATTGTCAAGAAAACCTTTTCAAATTCCTAGAGCAGCTTAAATATTGTGAAAGTATTTTACTTCCTCAACTCCGAAAAGAGACTTAACAAGTGTTTTGTCCCTTAAGATTTGGTCTTCAGTTTCTAACCAAAATTATATATCTTTCTGAATAAGACCAACAAACTTCGAGGACAAGAAGGAGAGAGCAGAGAAAAAGTCCGTACAATGTCGCAAAACCTAAAAACCGAAGAGTACGTGGTGTGTCCCTACAACAGCCTCCATCGCTTCCCACCTTATACGAAGTGCACGCAACTATCCTTCCACACTAAAGGTAGCATGTCCCTATAACATCACCCATATCCTCGGCCGAGATGACGACCCACGTTGGTCAGTGTCCGCCTAGTCCCGGATTCCATTATGAATCCGGACAAGTTGACTTCGGCGGAGCCACAGCCTTCCAATTTCTGTGTGGAGTCTGCCGAGTACTGGGATGCTAAGCCGCCAGCGCCCACATACGATCCGCAGACCCATTGTGAGACTGATTTCATCATCCGCATTCCTCGGGGATGTTCACGAGCAGCACGTCGCGAGTTCCATTCAAGAAATTTGACATCCTTAATGTGAGTATGCAATATTGCAGGTTGTCCACAAACATATTTTAAATATCCCAAAGTCGTTTCGCTGCAACCACGGTTTTACAGTTCAGACTTAAACTTAACTTGCATGCTATGTATTAACTTTTTTGTAACGGTTTTTTAAGCAGATCTCTGTTGACATAGGCGTTGAGAATGTATCAGGATGTCCCCATTACTAGGTATTATTCGTAGATCGTAGATCGTAGATTGGCCTTGGCCTTGGTCGATTTCTATGAATTTCTTTTTACATATACCTAAAGTTCTCAGCCGTTGGTAAAAAGGAAAAGAGGGATACCTAGTACCTTCAAACGAAATAGGAATATCTAGTTTTCGAAATGCATATATATATTTTAGGTCCTTTACTGTTTTACAAATTTCGGAATAAACATATAATACCCTTATTTTGTAAGACTTAGGCGAGATGAAATGCCTGCGGTAGATTTATCGGTATAAAGATATGTATCTAGGGACAAACAAAAAATTGTTTATGCTTCAACCATAAAAAAATTAAGTGTTTCGACCCTACGGGCACAACTTGACTGCTCAATTAGCTTAAACAACCGGCAGCCGACCAATCACCGAAAGGTGTGAAAAATCACATCGTTGCGAGATTAATTGAAAACGTATTTGGGATCCGTCAAAGGAACCCCCACTCCACGGCCCTTAAGGCATCGCAAATCCAAGTTTTGCGGCTGGGATGGGGGCCGTCGTTAACTATGATTTGCAGGCCGTGCAGGAAGGCAGGGTCTCGTTACTCCTCTGTTCCTGCTGCGTGAAGACCCCGTCGATAATGATTATTTCGCATGACGCTTTCCGCTTTGCTGCAGTGCAAAAAAAGAAGTGATTTCTTTATTTAACTTAATATTTGAACATAAAATTGTAGTACTAAAAAATTTGGAATAATACGATTAGGAAAGGTTTTATTACATCTGACTGAAATTGAGTTAAAGAAAACAATTGACTCTGCCTTTTACAAATTCGTTGTTTCAGCTATGAAGACAAAATTAAAATAAATTTGTAAGAAATCCACATCTTTTTTTCCCAAGTGCACAATGCTTGTCCGGGCTTGTTGCTGTAAAATTTTATCGCCAAAACCTGACGCGCAAATCAATTTTTATTATTTTATCGTCATTACAGACGCATGCACTGGATGAATCTTGGCCAGAATCATGCGTTGCCGCGGATCCCGCGAATCTATCTCATAACTAAGCCCGATCAGGAGGCAATCATCCGGCCCAAGCATCCGAGGACCCAGCATCCAGAACAATAGACCCGACGACTCCGACCTCAACAATGCGCCAAATCATTATCAGTAATTATGCATTGTTCGCGCTCTGACAATGCATCTCGGCTGGAAAGGAAACACGGGTCTGGTGGCGTCCTTGCCAGCCTGTTTGTTGCGCTTTTTCATTTACGAGTACAGGCTGTGTGCTTTTATTTTTTGACTGCTCTTTTGATTGATTTCGCTGATTGCACTTGGCCTTGAGCTTGGCCCTGTTCTATTAATAGGCGGGCCAATCCCCCCTGCTCGCGACCTTCTCTCCACAAAACACCTGAGATGCACTGGGAGCTGCATAATTTATGTGCTTTGAGCACACATTTTATGCAATTAAACACGCTGCTAATGCGATTTGCAGATACGTCAATAAAACCACAGCTCAAGGGGGAAATGGGGGCCAAAATGCTGTCTTGTTTATCGAGTAATTTCCAAATTAACTGATAACGCACGCGAGGAGCTCCTTGTTTGGCTCATAAATCACTCAACTGTTGCTTTAGGGAGTCGGGGAGCAAAGGAGATTGGAGGCCACAATAAGAGGCTGGAATAAGTGGCAAATAGGTAAATAGAAAGCAGATGCACGGGTGGATGTTAAACTTCCACCAGTTGACTTTATTAAGGAACACTGAAATTACTAAATGGGAGAACTGCATGTATAATTTTAAATTATGAGCAAAATTACAAATTACAAGTTAAAAACATTAAATTATTAGCATTTCCCAAACACCAAGAGCCAATTCCAAAGCTGCCTAGACTTCTTGAAAATATATTTGGAGTTTATATTTTTGTATTTTATTATTTAATTTTTTTGTTTATCCATTCCAAGTTTTCTTATAACCATTATTATTTAAAAGTTATTTTTATTTCAGTGTCATATTGACGTTGTGGGCCAATAAATTAAACTGCTATTTTTGTGGTCATTAGGCCCGACTGCAGACTTTACGTTTGTAGACTTGGGCCCATAAGCAATGCCCGTCGGCTGCCTCCTCCGCCTTTCTCCCAGCTGGCCAGTTGCAGAAGAGAACCCTGCATCCGTGCTGGCCACTATCTGCTGCAGGTTTTAATGAAGTCTAGCCCGAAGCTATGTTTGTCTGCAGGAGACGCTGCCAAGTGAAGTCTTCATGTGGAAATGGCATTATGAGTTATGTGTCTGAGGTTCCGCTGAGGATGGCTTAATATTCCCCTCGGCCTCCATGTCATTTCTCCCACAGTGCTACAGTTCAATTAACATAATTAATGTGCTCAGTGTTTCGTCTCGGGAACTCGGCTTGGAACTTTAAATGGGTTTGATTTTCAGTTTGGACTGCTTCAACTTTAATTAAGTTCTGGCACCTTTGGCACCTCTTTAAATTAACCATTAACTGGGCTTTCCGAGAATCTTTCAACTCTTTTGTAATAGTTATGCAACCTTTTAAATTTAAGCAGAGTATGACTATATAACTTTATACTCTTTGATTTAAGCTTATAAAAATATAGTCAACAAACAATTGGTAATTTTTAATTTTAAGTTTATTACTTTAACTCTTTTTACTCTTAGATACTAGATACTTAGATACTAATTTTTTCTAAGTGATTAATAAGTTAAAGTTAAAGTAAAATCGACTTCAGCTAGAAGTTCGCAACTTTCCGTCACTTGAATCTTTGGAAACCCAATTTGCTTCTCATAAACTCCTAACAATTTTACTCAGGACCACAGCTAATGCATGTTATAAAGTTCAACACTCAACGTACTTTAGAAGATTAAGTATGCTTTTCCAGGTCTGTGCCTGGCTTGTGGTGTCACTGGAGCATTTTAGTTGGGGCATATCAAATGGCGCCCCAAACCTGGCCGAGTAATAAACTGCTTTGCCCGGGCCATTTGTCAGTTTCGGGTTTCATCTTTTTGTGGGGCCCATTGAGTGCACTCGAAAAACAATTTCAAATTGCACTCAAAGCTAAACGGGCGCTCACAGAGGTGACGACGGGCGAGCGGACATGTGTGAAATATGATATGCTCATTAAGGCTCTGTTGGGCATGCCCTCTGCCCCTGCCTCTGCCACGCCCCCCAGCTCGCCCGCCCAAGGCGCCACGCAAGTCAAGTGCATAAATAAACGACTGGCGGCTGCCTTGTCTCTCCCCGTCGACACCCGGGTCTTAATGAGAAAGATGATGGTGAGGATGATGTGGCATACACCTGCAGCCCGTCTGCCTCTGTGATATATCATCCGGCTGCTGCTGCCGCTACGCAGGCAAGGACACTTGACTGCTCTGTGTCATCCTCACCCACTCATCCAATCTGCCCCAGCAGCTGCCAAGAGTGAGAAGAGGCAGGGCGGTAGGCTGAATACCCTGATGGTACTGTTAAAGGGAATAACGCTCGCCGGAATAGAATTTAAAAATAATTAATTATAATTTTAAAAAAGGTCGGTATTCAGGTATTTTAATTTACTTTTTGTATAATGGCCTTGATAAACTGAGAGTTTCTTTGCCAAATCGATGCTTAAATAAATTTGGCAACCCTTGTTAGTATTAACAATGCTACCCGAATGTGTTGGCAGCCCTAATACCCGACATCAACAGCTTTCGTCAGTAAATTAAAAGAAAAATGCATATAAGTATAGTTTATTTTATAGTTTTAATACTTATAATAATGGTTTTTTAACGGTTTTACATTTTTTTAAACTGATTCACCCTTTAATTCTCTTCAATATTCTGTAATTATTTATTTATAAACACTATGCCCCTAGAGTTTATCTATTCAGCATTAAGTCTACAAATCCAATAGGCTCTACTGGCTTACTGTGGCTTTGTTTTTTAGTAAGTTCGCTTTTACAGTGCGTGGTCAATCGGCGTAATAAATCATTATAACGCCCACAAAACCCCAAACCCCGATCACCGATTAAGTCATCATCAGCCGTGGCCCCAGCAACTCAAGAGAAGAGGGGGATCTTTGGTGGAAACAATGCGTCGTCGATGAAGTCGTCGTCATAATTGGCGTGCCCAAAAGTTGCCTTGGGGTCAGGGTCGGGCTTGGACGTGGACGCGGCTTGGGATCGGGTCCCCGGGTTCGGGTTCATTGGGGGCTGTGTGACGCCGTCCAAGCGCCGTCGGGCAGCTTATTTAAAAACCAATAGAGATTTAATCTGCTTGACTCTGGCAATGAAGTCATTTAGAATGTAAATGTATTGGGGCAACTAAAGATCTATGTGACAGCCTTTTTGAGAGCATCAATCTGGAAGGTTTCTTTTAGGAACATAGTTACTTGAAAAAGAATGAATTACAACTTTAAGCCCATTTCTAAAATGTAGAAGATCTCTTTAGCTTTACGAAGATTTAAGAAAATATTCTTAAATATGTACGTCTAAAACTATTCATTTTTCAGTCATTTAATAAAATGATCTGAAATGCTTTAACACAGAAATTTTAGCCTACCAAAACTATCATCCTTGTTTAAAAATATTCTAGAAAATGAATTGCCATTGTTTTTACTTTTGCTTATAAATATTATTAACTAACTAAAGATATTCTAAAACTAAATCAACATTTTCTCTTAGAAATTGTTATGCAAAATATACCCCCTATTAAGATAAAAATTATTTACAAATGTATTATACATTCCCAACTATAGTGGGCATCATAAATGTAACATTTTAAGAACCAACTATTCAAAATAAATATATTAAATAAGAATATTTTCCTAAAATTAAGTTACGTATTATTGCGTTATTGATATTGTCTCTTCTTACTTAACTGCGGTTCTTACTTAACTACAATGGCATCGACTCCTTCCTCCCATCCCGGTATTAGATTTCCTTTTTCACTTACCAACCATTATCATGGACTGCCCGAAGACACCTGTTGGGCCCACACCGGCGACCGTATTATTTACCTTCTCCGCAATTCCCCGTAATCATAATACTTACACCTTTCTCCCGCGCTCTTTGTCGACGATGGCTTCCGCTCTCCGGTGGAGGAAGCAGAAATACTCGAATGCAAATCAATTGTGAATACAAATAGAAAATCTGCATGAAAACGGGGGAGGCAGCAGTGGAAGAAATGTAAACTCTATAATAAATAAAAGAAGCACCGTTAACAACAGTAACAATATACCCACGGGGAAATTCGCTCCAAAATTGCAATTACGTATACACAATAAAAAAAATAACAATAACCATAATAAATACTAACAATAATAATGAAAATAAAAAAATGATAGGTAAAAATAAACCTTTTCCGTATTTAAATGAATATTTAATGAATATTAAGTCTTTTAGACTGAAAGAACTCAGAAAAAGTTTAGAAAATAGACATACATTAGTCTAGATTCAGTGATATAAACTAATGTCCCGACTTGTGGGTTGGCTAATTTCTCTACCCAGTCTCTGGTAGCACACGCAAATGTAAATAATTTAATTAATTTTTTTTTTGTCATATGAATTTTTTAATGACTTAACAAAAGTCATTTGCTATATTTTGTATCTTATCTAGCCACTTTATCCTACTTTTTACCCATACTAATTTGATAATATGCTCCCCCAGGTGGCATATATTACCAAAAAATCATGTCATGATGGAAAGCACTCTGCGGTATTCTTCTCTCTGTATATCAGTAGTTGACCTTCCAACTGGGAGCCTAGCGTTTGTCTTGGCCTGGCGTAAATTTATTGCTTAATCATGCGCCTTTTTAGCCGCACAGCTGAAATGTAAATAAAATGCAAATGCGGAGCGAGGCGGAGTGGAGTGGAGTGCTCGAGGTCCAGGTCCATCCGGAGGCTTTGGGCTTTAGGTCTCAACGTCCAGCTGGACGGGACCCCATATTCAGCATACACTTTCTGGGTAGGCGTCGCATCGGTAGCGGCATAAAAAACTGAGAAAAGAAAGAAATTTGCGGCTGCAACGCTGTGCCGTTTGTTTTATTCGCGAGGCGCGTGTGGGCGATGGGTTCAACTAGTAAACGCTGCAATTAATATGAGGCACATGGAAAAGCACGGCTCACTAGCCCCAACAGCAGCAGCAGCAGCAACAGCTGCGATGCCAATATTTTTCTGAAAAAAAGACAGATTCTGAATAATTAAAACAAGATGAAAAAGAGGACAACAACTTTTGTATATTTAATATTATATAATATTATGAGATAATTTATTATTATTTGGAATATTTTTAAAATAATATATTATAAGCATCCTCAATGTCGATAATGACTGCCAAAATATAATTCAATGTTTCCTCTAAACACCCTCTCCACTTCCACATTGGACCACGGTAATGAAAGTATATAGATTTACGTCGATGCACAAAGCATACTTTTTGTGTCAATACGCGCGATTTTGATCAATTTTTGTGTTAATAGTATTAACTTAATACTGCATTTGCAGTATTTGCAAAATGCTTTATTGTTGTACTCTTCATCGCGGCACAGCTAATTTTTAAAATCAGGCTGCTCAAGCTGGTATTCCCGAAGTTTATGTTTGTACAAACTGGCCAAATTGGCATCACTAAGAAACAGCTTGCCCACCCACACGGCGCACAGTGGCGCATTAGATAGTTTTGGGTTGCAAAAATCATAACTCTTGAACCAGTTGAGATATTTTCATATTTTTTTTTTAATGAAAGGTACTTTTAGTACCTTTCGATTGAGTGGTGTGATCACTATATGGTGTGATTAATAGTAGATTTTATACTCGAAAATTGATGTTTTTTGAGGCAGTTTCCTCAACTTTTATCCAATTCCGAAAAAGACTTTTCGTTTATTTTCTCTGAAAATGCTAATATGGTGCATATTTAATGTTTTAAAAACAAAAAAAAGATACATTTTAAAGAAAAAAAATGTTATTTTTTTGGTGACCAAATTTTTGACCAATTTTCAATAATTTATGCATTTTTTGTTCAGAATAATCATTTTACATCATTTAATATTTTTGAAGAATAATTAATCATTATACATTAATTTCAAATCATTAAGTGTCCTTACAAAGTCAGGAATTGAAAAACAAGCCGCCAATACAGGAAAAAATGTATGCCCGCCATACAATTTCGTACTGCGCAGCGACTGCGCTTGTACCAGAATTTGTATGAAGCCTCGCGTTTTTTACGCTGAGTTGAAAGTATCTTTTGCCTTGGAATTTCTTGGGGGCAGGTTGGGGCAGCCGATCTTTTTTAAATATGATAAAGAACATATTCAGGAACAACACCTCATACGCCAAACCCATAAGCCGGCGTAAGTTATATTTTTTATTTTCCATCAAAGTTGAAAAATAGGTGAAAATTAGTACTTCTGTAAAACAGGTATGCCTGCACGTACAAAAAACATTATAATTTCATTCTACCTTGGTTTTACCGAGATTTGATGACATTTTTGATAGAGACTATAACCATGCCGGTCGTTTACATATTTTACCTAAAAATCGACCGCAAAGTCAGAATTTTTCTGAAAAACGACATGCTATTTTTGCAACCCAAAAGAGGTTCAACTTTGAACACGTGTAACTTCTAAAATACTGAACCGATTTGAATAATTTTTTGGATTCAATCCTTTTGAACTATTACCTGTAAATTACGAATGTAATAACAAATTTTACGATCCGTTGTCATCAAAAAGTTGATTTTTGCAACCTATCTGTATCTTTTTCGCCATTGTGCGGCGGCAACATGCAACACGTTCGCTTCGAACTAAGTTCGTTGTGGAACACGCGGCACCAAACACGAAACATATTCAACCGAACAAATTCTCCCTCGGCAGACTTTGACTCGGTTCGCCTTTTGAATATGGTAAATACGGTAACATAACTGAATTTTCTTATTTTTTCTTTTTAAATTTTACCAAATTAAAAAATATTTTTGTTTTATTTTATAATTCAATCAAAGAAATAATTTTGCAGCTGAAGACTTGGAAATTTCAGTATCAGTGTGCCATTATTAAATTTATATTTTTAAAATTAATGCTTGTTTTTGATAAAGATTGTTAAACTTGTTTTAATTAAAAACTTGTATCAAAATAGTGTTAGTTATTATTCTTTTTATACCCTTGCAGGGTATTATTATAATTTTAGTCAGAAGTTTGCAACGCAGTGAAGGAGACATTTCCGACCCTATAAAGTCCGTCTGTCCGTCTGTCCGTTTCTACGCAAACTAGTCCCTCAGTTTTGAAACTATCTTTGCAGATAGTCTTCTATATGCTCTCACTACTATATATGTCGGAACGAGCCGGATCGGACGACTATATCATATAGCTGCCATAGGAACGATCGGCAATTTTTGAGTAACAAAATTTTAACTTTGGGAATTTTCAACATATTTTCATAAAATTTCAGACATGGCCATTTTGTAATATTTTAGAATTTCGGTTTTAATTTGATCGAAATCGGACCACTATATCATATAGCTGCCATAGGAATATATATATAAATTCATTTAGTTTGTTCGCAACATTTTTCGCTCGCATCAATTTTTCGCTCGCAACATTTTTCGCTCGCAACATTTATGTCAGTACCCGAGAAAACGAAAATGTCTTACTACTTACTGCAAGGGTATTTAAACATCGGCATGCCGAAGTTAGCTTTCTTTCTTGTTTTTTATTAAATTAAAATTAATTTGTCTCTTTTTCTAAAGAAGTAGGCAAACTTTCGAAAATATAATTCATTCATTTCAACAAAACATGATAGTTAGAAAATATTGATAGAAATTTAGCAATGATGAAAACGTTAAAAAAAATGAAAATATTTAAATACATATTTTAAAATATTAAATTTTTTTTTATTCTACATTTTGTCCCGCATCTGAATTTCCAAAAAAGACAAACTTTGGAGGGAAAAAAGCTAAAGTGGCAGCCCTAATAGCAGCCCGCGCTGCTTGGCTTTCAGAATAGCTTTCAGTGTTCATTCGAAAAGCAACGCGTTCGGTCGCAATCCCAGAGGAGCGGAAGAAAGCCAATACATATTTTCAAAAATCCAGAGTCAAGCTTCCCGCAATTCTCAATTTTTCCCGCATTTGATCTTCCAAAAGGCCAAATTTGACACTGGACTTAGCATTAGTCAGAAAACGAGTTCCCTCGCGCGCGGTCGCCAAAAGCCAGCAACCCACCAAGTTTATGCTGTTGCATTAGTTGGCCTGCCCCACTAAAGCATAAAGGGGAAAACAAAAGCCAGTCTCATTGCGCTCCATTAAACAGATGCCAAATACGTGTTGTGCAAATGGTGTAAAGGCATTATTTTGTCGAAATTTGTTGGACTTTGGCTAACGCAACACTGCATATTTGTATTGTTTTAAATCACGTTATTTATGCAAATTATCGAGGCAGTTTGTAGCAGCAACAAATTTGGAATTTGGAAATATTCCGCCCTCAGTGAAGTGATTGTGTTTGTGCCCGCAGTCGATTTAGAACGGTGGAAAGGCAAACCATCGGCCGACCAACAACCAGCAACAGCAAACGATGTCGATGAATATAACTATTAAAACGAAGTTAAAGTTGCTCCCGGGCCGCATACAAATAGAGCTGTAAATAAATAAACAAACCAGCGCGTTCAGTTGGTAAGTTTCGATTGCCTTTTCGGGCTTGGGGTTTTTGTTAAGGTCGGGCTGCTGACCAGATGTGGAATAAATCATAATTAGAGGGGCTTACATTTCAAATTGGGTTAGACTGCAGTGTGGGAAACTCCGGGGAATTTTCTTCTGTCTTGTGTTTGTGTTTGTGCAACCGTTTAGAGTCTCGAGAATTCTGGGGCAGTGCCTATAGGTGTTTGTTTAAGGCATTAAGCAGTTTAAGGCACCTCGGATATTATCTGAGTTCACTAGTTAGACAAATTACCACGGTCCCATTTTCTCTTTCTCAACTTGATGCAAGATATTACAAAGCATATCAGATGGCTTGATAAGTCTTATATAGAGCAGGTAAATTGTAACAAATTTTGGCTGCTCACCCTACTCCAAGCCGGAATGAAAACAAATTTGCTAAGGTGGTGTTAATTCCCCAAAATATTTTTTGTTACGTTTTGTTGCGTCCGTTAGTTCAGAGTTCTTTGACTTCCAGTACTGTTCCTCATTGCCTTGCGCAATCTCAGACTTTTGAAAGACTTATTTCTTGACAGTGGCCAATAAACCTGCCTACTTCATGGGCAGAGCTCTCAACGCCCATTACTCATGCCAAATCGTCTGTCACTTCGCACCTTCTCTAAGCCGAATCTACGGTCAAGTTATCAACGCAGCTCCGAGTGAGCTATGTGGTGTGTGGTGTGTGCTTTGTGCTGCTAAAGCCTTATGCAACAGCTCAAATTAGCCATGCAATTTGTACTTAACTATTTACAGCGCACTCAGGCCGAGGACTGGCCCGAGTGTGGGGATAATAGCTTCTCGAGCACTCTACAGAGGCGTTGCGAGCCTGTGAGGGCCGCGAATAATAAAATGGCCCAGGATTTGACGCCGACAAGCAACAAGTTTATCACTAGCCGAGCCGTGCACTGCCCAGATGCAACGCCCTAGTGTTGGGACAAAATCCCCATCAAAAGTATCGAAACTATCGGGTCATTTTTAGGCGTAGAGAATCTTTCGATAATATTTAAAAAAAATCTACTGTAACTTTAAGATAAGATGTTCCTCAATCAAAACCTTAAAATATATAAATGATATCCGAACAAAACAATCAAATTCCGGCTTTAGTTCCATCCCGAAACGTCCAACGCTTTGGTCCTGCGCATACACTGAGTTCGAGTTCCAGCTCCTACACCAGCTCCATCTCCAGGTTTTATTTCCAGCCCCAACTCCATCTCCAGCTTCTATTCCCAGCTACATCTCCAGCTCCTATTCCCAGCTCATCTCGAGATGCAGCTTTGGGAATCGGACGCCAGACGACGCGTCGTCGGCGTCGAGTGGCAGGCGCAGATGGGCGCGGCAGATAAGGAACTGGGCTCCGGACAAAGAGCAGTGCAGCGGATATGCCAGCAATGGGTCCGATCCAATTTGCATGACAGTCACTTGAAGTGGGCTACTCATGGCCCGAAACTGGCTAATGAAAGCCGATATACAGGGACGGGGAACGAAACAATTTGTACATGAAACAATTCCCTTGACTAACACATCAAGTTCCCAAAGAGAATACATTTTTATATTTTTCTTGAAGAAAACTGTTGTAAATAACACATTTATAATTCATATAATAAGATTATTATAATTATTAAATATGGTTAAATAATGATTGTTCAGTATTCTGAAGCTAATTGTTTAGACTTAAGTTTAGATTCACTTTTAAAGTTTACTTAAAAGTTACTTTACCTTTTTAAATTAATATTTATTTTTTATATAAGAGTGAATATTTAAAATATTAGACTGGTAGCTTGTATTTCTTAGCCAAACAAACATTATTTTTTATTTCTCTCTCAGTATCACTGCCGTAATATCCATATTTGCAACATGAGGCCTTCGCAGGATTTTCCGCATAAACCACTGATCACAATCATAAGCCAATTGTCGCCCATTTTAGGTAACTTTATGCAGCTGGGACTTTTTTTTGGGAAACTTTAATCCCACGAGCTGGTCCGCGCATTATGAGTGTCTCACGGAGTGGAACCACTCACCCACACGGTGGTGGCCGCAGACGCAGCTGCTCCTCTTCCGCCCGGGCCTTTAAAATAATGTCTGGAAATTGTTGAGCGACATTAAAGAAGACGTTGGCTATAAATAGTCGTCGGCAGACAGGCATTGAGCAATCAGACGATTGTCAACTATTGTCTCTGAGCTTATTGATAGTTCGACCTAAGTGAGCCAGCTTGTTGTTCCCAATTAATTGGTTTTCGTTTAGCTTTAAATTTGTTAGATTTCTTGTTACCTGTCATTTATTGCCAGCTTTACCGAGAATTATCACATTGCTATAAATTTCTGTATAATAAATAAATCAATGATAGTGCGAATAAGCACACTTCATTTGCAACTAAATTAAATTAAGCTCACAATTTATTGGCTTTGGTAAATTCCCAAGGATGCGTTGCAGCTTAGCCTGAGACAAAAGCAAAAAAGCCTTGTAATGGCAACGTGCCTTATCAACAATAACATTATGTTGTTAGCTCTCAGAAATCTATTAGAATAAAGCTCCCCCAAGCCTCTCGACCAATTAGCATTATTAAGGAATTTCACTATGCAGACGATAAACTGCTCCGCAAACTTCTGTCCAACAGGTGTATAAACAATGTCGGTCGCCCGCCTCGTCCTGCCCCAAGGTCCTTGCTTTGATTTGCACAAAGTATTTGTAAGACACGGCAACAATGCCATTGCTTTGCGCAAGTTTAATTAGCAATACAAACAGCCTGTCCTGTCACGGCAGGCGACCGGGCCTTTGATTACTCCGCTCCCCGCTGCCATTTCACCGGAATCTCTGTTTTTCCGCTTTGCCGGGCAGAGGAAAATGGACGTCAGGGAAAATACACTGTCCGAGAATTGCATAGGCTTCGGGACCTTAATGATTAATTAAGGATATTTTCCTAATGATTTATTAAGTATATTTTATAAATCATATTTTCTTAATCATTTATTTTCAATATATTCTTAATATAAGTTTATTTTCTTCGATATGTCCTATTTATCTATCTGTTTATTCATAAAGAAACCTTTAATTTGACGACACAGCCAGAACCAATTGATTTCTTCAGTTCCAATCAAAAAGCACACAAAAAGGCGAAATAATAAATGTGTTCTATTCATTTTTAAACCTTATTCTAGACAATTTAATAATTAAAATAATTAGCTTTGGGGCAGTGTATATATTGGAGCCACCGGCGGCGTTTATATTTAATTAAAATGTTGCTCGCCAAACCTTTCAACTGTCAATAAAAAAAAACTAAAAAGCTACATTTTCCTCTCGCAAGACGCTGCGTATGCGCAATTTTGTTTTTTACCTACTGCCAGCAATAAAGGCGAATATCTTATTAGACAGCAGCTAATTGATTTTTCTCCTATCCTCGGGCCAGCTGTCCTCTTTGGTTATTTGAGACTTTAGACTTTGGCCTCCGCTGACCTTTCGGTATCTGTGTTCGCACGAGTTCGCAAAATTGATAAGCCATAAATATTCGTTATGTTCCAAGAGCAACAGTTTGGTCCCATAACGTAAACATAAAAGGGATGCCAGGGCCACTGTTCGACGTAATTGAAACTCAAACAGAAAGCCTAACAATAAGATCCAAAAGTTTTGTTACTTGCGGGACTGCTCGTTACGCTTCATTAATTTTGTTTTGTTTTTACAATAAATGTTCCTTATTCCCATTTGGATGCCAGCAAAGGAAAATTTAAAAAAGGCTTATGCTAACGCATTCTTCAAAATGTCCTCGTCGTGCAGATTGTTTTTGTTGTTGTTTTTTATATTTTAGGTCCTAAGAAATATATAACGATTTAAATTTGCAAGGAGTTATCCTAAATACAGGTATGAATGAGACAGAATAAGTTAAGTCTCAGTGAGGTCCATTTCAGAATACTATTTGTTGGTCGAATCTCCCAGTAAGAAATATTTTTCAAAGGTTGTTAACTTTTCAAATCCTACAAAGACAAGAGCTTTAATCTCTTTCACGTGATGGTGGATTTATCTAAGAAAACGGGCTTCTCGCAAACCGATTTTCTTGACCAAATAGGGTCAGCACAAGCTGTATATTCTTGCTTGGGTTTTATTTTCTTTGCGTGAACTCAGCATGCCCCAGCTAACCCTTTTAAGCACACAAACGCTTCCGGGGGAACGAGAGGAGGAGCCCTATTAAACACCTCTCGTACTCCGCTTGAATGACTGGCTGTCACGTTTTCCCTCCAGAACTTATGGTTCTGTCAGGAGAATGAAATGTATAGGCAAACGACATTGCTTAAACATGAACTGGGCATTGAGGTGATGGGGCAGAGAAAAGCGGCGTGTTTAAAAATGTATTAGGTGAACTACCGCAGGAGGGCCAAGCTGAATAGTTGTTAAATTTTAGACTTTTCTGTATTTCGGGGTGTGCTCTAAAAAGACTCCAGAAACTATTGATTCCTTACTTAATAAGCTATGCTCAGCTATCAATTCTCCGATAAAAAATCTTCAATCAACAGTCCTTAACATAAATTAGGATGCTTGAGATAAACTTATATAATATTTAAGTATTTTATGGTGTCAAGTATGTGATTGTATTGTTCCAGCATAACATATGTACTTTATAAATCCAAAATCCCTTTCTTTATCCCAAAATAAAACAATATACCCTTTACGCTGTAGAAGTGAAAGGTAAAAAGAATGCTTGGACACAAAATTGGCAAAGGGACCCCTTCAATAACCGCGTTCGTAGAGTTGATTTATTTCTGTAGTTGTTTCTATTAACTGCTGTGGCAGTTAGTGAACTCCCTTGCAGTGGCAGTGCCGACTTGTAGATTTTGGCCAAACTCGTGAGCCAGGTTCCCGGCCACGCTGAGTGCCTGGCACTTGCAGTTCATTTGCTTAAAAGTTGGCAGTCCCTGCCTGCCGTCCGTTGGATGTTTGGCAACAGCCAAACAATTACCCAACAACGGGCTGGAGAACCATTCTCCTCCCCACTCGCTGTCGGCCCAAAAAGAGGAGAATTGCAGCCACCGGTCGTGAACTGGGATCGGGATGAGGAGAGCACAAGGGCAGGGTCTGGCACAGGGGCAGGTGCAGGGCAGGGGCATGGGAATGGGCCATGGGCCTGGGCATTCTAGCGGAACTTTGTGTCGCATTATGCCGTGTTTCGGGTTGTCGGTGGATGTTGCCGCCGCTGCTGTTGTCGTCGTGGCTACATGTTGGCTACAATGTTTGGTTACAATTGTTTTTCAGCATTTTTGTGCTGCCTGCCAGCGACATGCACATGCATAGATAGATAGATACAATTGTATCTGCTGCTCTGCAGGCAGCTCTATATGGTGCGGTGTTCTCCACACACACGCACACACCACACACACTAATTATGTTTTGTTTGCGCTTGGCTGCCGTTCTACCCCCTTTCACCCTACCACCCCACCTATTCCCCGTTCCAACAGCTTTTAATTATTCGTATGTCACATTTCAGTTTTGTTTTATCAATAAATACGCAAAATGGGAGCATTTTAAGTGCACAGGTTTTGGAAAGGAAGTGACGTCCACCAGGGCAGATGGGTACAGCTGTGGTCAGAATAATGGCACGGAATCTGGGTTCAAAATAAAATAAAGTTGGATTATCACGGTTCAAAATGTTTTGTAAAATTGTATATCAGTCAGAACAAGGCATACAGTTCAAAAAATATATATTTTTCACTTTCGTACACATTTTTTTGCATTTAAGGTTGTGAATTTTTTTAAATACTTATGCAAAGTATAACAATGGTATTTAATGAATATTGGTACACATAGTAACATTTTTTGCACATAATGTTTATATTAGAAGTAAAATATAATGCAAAGTTGAACAAACTTTTCAAACTTAGACTATCGGGGCTGCTAATGGGATCTCTAGGGGTTTAAAACAACTTAAAATATTGAAAGCAAATGTTTGATACATTTTACATTTTAAAAACACTTTACACTGAATTTGGCCCCTAAGAAATGTATTTCACGTTTAAGATACTCCAAATGTAGGGCTTATGCACTCTAGTGCTTTCTAAAGTCCCGCGTTATAAATATGTAGTTTATAATTTCAAAACCCAAAAATATGTTTGCAATACTATTTACTTGAAAGCAACTGTTTCTGACATTTGCTTGCATGTTGCTGCTGGAACTCGAATTATGGCTGACCAATAAATGCGCCGAGATTGGATGAATGAAGTGTTAATTAGAATCCTCTCACAATGCAGCTCGGCTTTACTTTGTTAAGTCTATGAATATGAAATAATTCAATTAATTTACAGGAATTGGATTAATTTCCAGGGGGAAGGGAGTGCTTGCTAAACTATTTTGTTTGCTCATCTAAGCTGCTGAAAAAGCTGGAGATTGTTTAGTTCAGTTTTACTTTAACTTGAGGCAGTTTTAGTGAACAAGCCCCTCCCCTCACGAAATTTCACGGAAAACCTTTTCGAAGTAAACACCTTCCGAGGTCCCACAAGTACATGGTCATTTTCGGATCATAATCGGATTAAATACCTCCTATAACTAAAGTTATGCAGCAATAGCCCATGAAACTCACGGTTAGATCATGCCGTAAATCCATCAAGGCGTACTTCGCCTGGGAAGTGACAGCCGCCGTCGGTTGCACTCAATGCCAGGGCCAGCATAAAACTGAATCGCCGCCTGGTTTGATGGCCCAAGTCGATCCAAAGGCTTTAGCCATAACTTTATGGATCACTCAAGCGGCCGAGGCGTTCAATTAAATGGAGAAGAAGATGGTCCATAAAATGATGAATGAAAATGACATCAGCGGGAAAAACAGGAAAAGCGAAAAAAGGAGGGCAGAGATATGACGAGCTGTTTCCCAGTGGCCGCTGCTCTTTTTTTTTGGGTTAATCAAATTTAGTCACTGCGAGTGCGAGTGCGAGTGGGAGTGGGGGCTGGAGGGGAATACAAATAACGGTGGCCCATTAAGCACCTGTGTACTCATATGCGGTACACACACCTTTCAGATACGTTTCGTGAGTGTACCAGATAGCAGATACCGGATACCACGGCACAGAAGGCAAAGAAGGCACGGCAGCCGACGATTTGGGCACGCATTTTACGTTAATTACATGTCGCTACAATGTCGGGCTTTGTAATTATTTTGACAGCCAAACCGTCGCTGGGGCTTTTGTTATTCCAGCTGTATCTTTTGCATTCGGAAATCCGAGAGTTACAGTTACATTCGTCAGCATTCGGCCGAGTCTCTTTTTTTCTGCCTTTATAATGACGAGAATTTCTAAAATGCCCCAACCCCGGCTTCAATCCTGGCAGCCAGTCAGTCATTCAGCCTGTCAGCAGCATTTTGTTTAATGAGCTTTTTACGAGCCGTGCAATGAGTAGGATCCCCTTTACAAGCATGGAAGATACAGATACAGCCGCTCGGGAGTCGCTGCGTTGGGTACTCGCATCACACATGACATCAACAGTTAGGGCGGAACGTGGGTACCCGAGGCGATTGGAGAACTCACACTGGCTGCGAGGGTTGGCACTATCTGTTTGGCAAAGCCCCTTGAACCTGGTTTTTGATGGCTTTTACCTGGTTTTCATTTTATTACAAAACTAATATTATTATCAATCTTTCCTATTTCTATTTAAAGAACACATTTTTAGTTGTCGAATAAAGTACATTCAACCAATTTCAATTACTTTGCCTTGGTGGTTAACACATCCTTTGGCGAAGCCTTCGCTAGCCATCCTCTCGGATTACGCGATAATCAAACAATTGAATTGCTTTTTGAGGTTTGCTGAGAACTCAGTTGGCAGACAGTTAGTTGTTGGTTTGTTGACTGCGGTCTGATGGGAGCTGGAAGCCGTTCGAAGCGACAGCCAAACATCAAAGTCGTTGCCTTCCATGAAGTGCAGCTCGGATGATGATGATGGTGATGCCAGCGCTGGGTCTGCGGCTTTGGCGGCTTCGGAGGTTGCCCATGTTTGAGTGACTGCTTGGCTAACTCGCTGAGCACTGCACTCGCATATATGTATTTATAGTTTCGCTCCAGTTTGAAGACGAACGCGTGCGCGTTACGCTGTAAGTCAAGCATATCGCCAGAGTTACAGTCACAGTCACAGTCACACACAGCGTAATCGCCGCAGAGTCATATTCAGAGTCATGACTCTGGCCGGCGCATAAATGCATAAAGAGCGCGACGAGTTAGTTGGGTACTTGCAACCCATTTGCATAGGCAGACTGACAAAAACTACTTCGATATACGTTGATCGCAGCATTGCAATGCATTGCCGGGCGAGCAATTGTATCTGTCAGATACATGTATGCTTTGAATTTATGCACGCGACATTGGTACATATGTATCTATAGAAGCACGAAGGTATTTCAGCTACGGGTAGCTATATTTTTGATGATATTAATGCGCTCAGTATAGTGTATTGGGTAGTAGTGTCCCCTCCCAGAGTGATAACAAGGAGGTCACATTTAGGTCACAGATTATTTTCGTAAAAGGGGATGAAAGGAGATAAATTTTCAATTTTGTCTTACATTCTGTGGTTTATTGTGGTTTACAGTGACCAATATTGGAGGTGGTAAGATTGCGCAAAAGTAAAATTGATGTAGGAATTTAGGATTTAAAAAATATGGATTTAAACGAAGTTGGCTCAGAAAGAAATGCAAACCTTTGGTCAAGAAATAAACAAATGCAAATATATACATCTCTTTAAAGATCCTTTCATTCGTATTTTGCATTATATCCTTGTAGACAATGTTTTTATAAGCTTTGAGTAAACGATGGTTTAAGTGTTAATACCTAAGAGACAAAATAAGTTTATACGATTAAAATAAAATTGAATTCTGCTGCCTTATTTTCACAACACTTACTAGTTGCCTAATTTTTTAGGGTTATCTTTGTTTTCGGTGTAAGTGAACAAAGTTGCATGGACCTTAAATTCCATTCCAGCTTTATCATTCCCCCTCTCTGTATGTGAAATATGAAAAATCAATTTCAAATGCTTTGTACTATCTGCACATGCAAAACCAAACACATTCAGGGGAATAATGAAAGTTTAGAAATACAAAATCCATGCCTCTTCCACAGGGTTCATAACCGCTTCATTGTGCATTTAGGCACTTAAAAAAATGCTTTTAATACGAGCATAAGCCTTCCATAAAAAGTTTTTCATAATACATCATAGTAATTTTCATAAACATACAAAAAAATAATTAGCAGTGAGAGTTTATGAACAAACGAAATCTATAAAATAGTTAGGAAATATGTAATAAATTTTAATATTTAAATTCGAGTTTAGTTGTGAATATTTTTGCACTCTGTATAATGCATATGCGTTGGCCAGCGGACAAGTCAAGGAAACCAGGAGCGTTGGAGGAGAAAATGGCACTGGAGTCGACAGTTGCGGACCAGCGGTTGGTGCAATGTGTGGTCGTGCTCATCACGTTCTCTAACCCCTAAAGCCAACCCTCACTCTTAGGCTGGTTTTTATTTGCATAAAATGTGCAACGGCTCCTCGGGTTACTTTTTATATTTTTCTACTTCCTTGGCTTTTATTTATTTATTATTATTATTTATTTATGCGCCTGCCTCGTTTGGTTTCCAGCCTTGCCCCCTCCGATTGCAACTCGGTGTAATGGCATTTATTTCAAGCCAAAGTCAAGTGCTTCGCAAAAGTTGGTGGCAAATTAATGAGCTTTTACCGTCCTTACCCGGCATATGATTAAAACTTTTCTCTCAACCTTGCCATTCTGGATGCATGAAGCCGTTAGGAAAGTTCGCTTCCGACACATTTCCATTTCCACTACGGAGATTTTTCCTCCAGCACTCACAAAGCGATTTCCATTCTCATCGAGGAGGGGCCCGCCCTCATCTCAGATTTGACCCAGTTATGGCCTGGCTGGGATCACGATTCACGGTTTTATTTTTCTCATTTTAATTATGGCTGCATTGGCTCTCTGCTTTGTGGTCATCATTTTGCTTGGGACTTCAACCGGCCAAATAAATGGCCAGGGGGCTGGTTTATTCAAATTGCTATTGTTATGGATAAAGTAAAATATTTGAGGAGAGCATTTCTGTGGCTTTGTTCCCGCTGTCTTTTCTTTGGCCGGCGGATGCGGAGATTTATGAAGATATGTAAATAGAGGGTTAGAATATAAATATTTATAAATCGCTCTTACAAGGATGTATTAAAATATTTAGGGTAGGGTAAGGTAAATGGGTTAATTTCATGGGATGCAATTTAACTTTTTTTTAGCATACACAAAAATATTTATTATGATGTTGTGTTAGGTAATAAGTTCAAATGTTTGTACTCAGGCGTGCAATAAAAGTATACATATATAACCAATTCCTGCTGCTCAGGGGAAAAGCTAGAGCAAAAATTGATAATCAAACGTTTAGCAATTTTATTTATTGAGGTTAAATATGCATGTAATTCTTCCTGTGTTCCCCTAATTAAAATAGTTTTAAATAAATACATAAGCAAAATGTTTCTGGTGCTTAAATTACAATGGTATGACAACTCCGTAGTAAGAGGAAAGTTCCAAGTTCCAATCAAATGGCTTTTTAAACAGTTGGGAAAAAGAGTAAAGAAAGTACTGACTGCCCGGGTCTGCTACAACAATGCCGCCAATAAAGCTGGCCCCAGTGTTTAATCAAGTGTGAAATCTTTAATCAAGGCGAGACCCCTTCCCCGTCATCCATTCACCATCCTATGTTCCGCTCACGACTGAGTGAATTCCCAGCTGCCGTCGGATGAACTGGGACCCAAAATCGCAGCTCCAGTATCGAGATGCCAGAGCCAATGCAACGCAGCTGTCTCGTGGCTTTTCAGTTGGCCTACCTGGCTTGACCTTTTTTCCACTGTTATTATTGGCGGGGATGTGTACCTTCTGGAGCCCTCCCACGCTCACCACCCCTCCCACCCCGCCGGGCCTGTCAATTAAAAAGCCATGGTCTGGCCCAGGCCCAGACCCTGAACTGCACGACTGTTGCCAGTTGGCGATGAACGGAAAACGGAAAACGATTGCAAGTTGTTTAACTCGTATTTTCACTGGCCACTTTCGAGTGCGAAATTAAGTGAATTAGCTGTGAATGCCATGTTTAAATTATCGGCACAGATATTGGGCCCTGGAAAAGGAGGGAACTGTTAGTATCTAGTACGAAAGATTTCAAAGTAAATACTTGAACTTTTACCTTTTCAGGAATTAAGTTAAGCAGATAGAGGTTTAAATGTTTTCCCATTAAAACATAAAGTTCCTATCGTATTTTGCCAAGCGAATAAATACCAATCCGATTTCCTGTTATGTAGTAAATCAAGAAATCCCTAATAACCAAATTATAACCAATTATAATCTACTCTTCCGATATGTATTAGTTTCCAGAAACTTATATTAGGTTAAGCCCCAAACACCAGTCCAGTTAGTAAGCAAATTCTCCCTTTATCTTTACAGTAATGATACCGCAGTGAAGGCTTCGCAGAAGAGGAGGTAAGTGGAAACTTGAATGGGTTTTTGGTGTGGTTGAATTCCACACATTCATATACCCTCTCGCACAACATAGGAGACCCCAGGGACGCATCGGTATCAATCTTAATTTATATCAAATTTAATATGGTTGTTCGGAATCGAACGGCAGCTGGAAATGGATGCCTTCGGGAGCAGCAACCCCAAGACCCTCAAAACGGAGCTGCCTACACATATGCTGTGTGCTGAGGTTTCCCATTTCGATTTTCCCCTGACCCTGGCCCCTGAGATATGCAGTGCTGATGGGCCTTCGGCTGCCTACGGCGCCGTGTTGCACACTTCTGGGGCCTTAAATCCTTGCGTCAACGCACGTAAACATGCCACAAAAAATATTGAAATGGGCGCCAAGGAGGGTATACCGCAAAACACACTTAAGTGATTTTATGGTGCCATTCAAATGTTTTCCAAATCAACCGAACGTGAACAGCCGATACTTGGGCTCTTCGCCTGGCTTCCATAAATTTTTGCTCAACGCCTCGAAGCGTTCTTCTGGGCTCACGTAAGCAAGTGAAAAACGTTTAGCGGCAACAAGTAGACACTAGAGTTTACCGCACAGAAGGTTTCCCGAGGCGGAAAACAGCCTGATTTCCTTATCGTTCAGCGCTGCCGCCTGTCGACGGCTCTCGATTTGGTTGAATTCTGAATGGCTGACTGCCTAAGTGAGCGATTGAGGGCTTCAGGTCCATGCATTTTTCACCAGTTCACATTAAAGCACATCCTGCCTCGATAAATTATGCGGTATTGCCGGAATTTGAGTGCTGGGGTGGTTATTAGAAGTTGAAAAACCAAATGCAAACCAAAATGGAGATGAATTTAAGAGCTTTTGACTCACAAGGATATCTTGGAAATCTGTATTCAGACAGTGAACCTTCTTAATCCCATAACGAAGGTGAGGCCGCCAGCTTGTCTCTAATGTTTCAAGTCATATATCTTTTTGCTCGCTGTGTCCCACATTTGATAAGTACTTCCATTAGTTCGCATTCACCAGGAAAAACCCTTTCATTACCGCCAGCAGATAATGTATTTCAAATTGTTTAGATTTCCTTGACTGCGTATATCTACAGCCTGAGTTTCCCTCCTTTGGCGACAAAGTTTGTGGCAAATATTTACGCTCTCCCTTCAGCGTTAATGTGTAAATAATTGCATGTCACTTGCTGACTGAGCAAACACTCTGGCAAGCGCCCAAATACCCACTTCATTGTTTGCCCTTGCGATTTGGGTTTTTATTCGGCTTTGGCTTCGGATTCGGATTCCGGATTTGTATTTGGATTTCAGCTGCCTCTTTCGGAATGGGCGTTGACGGCTCAACACCTCTACATAATTGGCCGGGGAGCAGCAGATGGCCTGTCATTAAGGTAATGCCAAGTACGCTTGTAATTACCCACCCAAAGGGGGTCTGCCCAAGAAGCAAAAAACCCCAAGGGTCTAATTAAAACAAAAAGTAAATATACCAAACATGGAACATGAATGAACCGTGTTATATATTTTTTTTGTTAATTATGTCACATCGTGTTATCAAAAATTAAACAAAAAATCAATGCGCTGCCCGAGGACAGCGGAGCAAAAAAGGTTGGAAAATTATTCCCTGACAGGTACTCTGCGAGGATTGGACAGGCGACAGCTTGTTGACAATTGCGTCTTAAATTATGCAATCCATTAAAAAGGAATAAACTGTGTGAATAAAAAATACCAGCACCACCAACGTCCTTACCGTCCAGAGGATTTATTAATTAAAACTTGGTTACGAGTTACAAGAGCAGTCAAGAGGGACGGATGCTGGCCAGAAAGCGTTTGTGTGGTTACTTTAAACACCAGGTGCTGGTCGGATAGTTGCATTGCTTTAAATAAGGTTGTAAATTTTCTAAATAGTTTGTTAGCAATTAGGTAGAAAATCTAATATAAATTAGCTTTTGAATTAATGAAGGATAAAATAAGTGATTTCAACACATTCAGATCTTTCTTATGTTATGTAAGCTTTATCAAGGGGATAGTTCGCATAATAGCAAGGAATTTCCGTTTTGAATCCGGATTATATACGTTTGCCTGTATAAACATAATTGTTGTTAATCTTCAGAATCGCTAAAAGCATTATAAAGGTCATATACACCAAATCAGTCTTTTATTATGTATTTATATACAAATATTTTACAATAAAAATGCTTTAGTTCACAACGCGTTGGGAAGCATTGCTTTACATTTTTACCATTGACTTCAATTCATTTTGATTTGTTTGCTTGTTTTGTATGTTATTTCATAAAGAACCGAAGCCAACAAATAAGACCCCCTACTTCTGTCAAGTTCAAGGTTCTTCTGTAGACTCGGGGAAGTGGGGTATCCGTGGCCAGAATGGCGCGCCGCCAAGTCTGCATACGCGAGTTTGTCCCCTACGCTACGTGTCTGTTGTTGGTTTTGCGCCTCATAAATCACAAAATAAATTTTGCGCGTGCAAAATGTATAAAACGGAAGCGGGACATTCGGCGGGCAGAGTGCAATAAAAACTTTTTGATTTTTGGATCTTTTTATTTGCTCGCGCGCGGGTGAGCAAACTGAATCGCTTCGAAGGTGGAGAGAGAGGGAAAGAGAGGCCCAGCGGAAACGGAAGTGCGTAATGCCATACGTGCTGGCTGAGCTGACCGAGCTGGTCTGCGGTTTGTTCATGGCAAGGTGCAAGCCATTTTTATGATTAATTGCAGGAACGAAACCCGACATGAGTCAGGCAGAGTGGGTCTGACCTGTGGTTCTTTTGTTGGCAAATGAAACAATAGCCACATTTACACTAAAAATAAAACCAAGCAGCCATAAAAATGTGATAAAGAAAAGGTTTTTTTCGGTAAGAGTTGGGTCATTCTCTGGCCCCTTCCAGGGAAAGTCGTAAATACCGATTACGACGCATAGGCGCCACTTCAGCAATCTGCTTTTTCTACACTCATATGCAGAACTTGCTATTGTTAAAGGTTTATGTATTTATTTTGTTGCTTTATTAGGAATTTCAGTATAGAGCCTCCCGGAAACCTTTTTATGCCTTAATAATTCACCTTCTTATATTAAAACTATGTTCAGAATTCAGCAGGATTTATCTTCATTGCAATTTTTGTGACTTAATTGAAATAAATTAGAGCCCTGAAAACGCCCAGTTAATTGGGGATCTGGCCAAGGCTGACGTAAATGGTTTGGGGGAGGTCCCAGTCTCCCTATAAATTCCAAGTGGGGCTGGGCAAATGTGAAAGCAGCTGTTGGCCAAATGTGCGAAAATGACTGTCCAATTGCTGGCGAAAATGACTTGGCCAGACCACGGCCATGGTTGGGCTCATTTGCATACGAGAGCTCGGGGCCTTTCGGCTGCAGTTCCTCAATCGTGCCAGCCACTCTCAGTCTGGCTGCCAGTCTGTCAGTAAGTCAGCAAGTCAGCAAGTCAGCGAGCCAGCCAGTCAATCTACTCCGTCACCCAAGAAATCAGCAAGGAAGGCAGCCACTTGCAACGTTCTCTCAGGTTCTACTTCTGCCCTGCAGCCGCAGCTGCATCTGCATCCGCTGGCTACCGAGGGCAATTGTCTGCGGAGTAACTGTACAAGATAATGCCGCAGTTTCATTATGCAAATCGGCGACCCTTCGGGTACTCCTGCCCTGTATTTTGTCAGGCGGATTAACTGGACCAACTGCACGGCTTAAAGCCATCTCAATTGCCTGACACGACTATCTGGAGCTTAAAATACTCTTCTCGCAAGAGGGAGAAATGTTGGACAGGCAGATGGCTTGATGTCAAAGGAAAGTAGATTTAATATTGGCTCCTGCCTTAATATCGCTTATTTTGAGGTAGCTTCTACACCGAATCAGAGCCTTTTTTGCAGGGGAAAAAACAGGAAACTTTAGCTGGCAGCAAAGGCAGCGGATGAAGTTTACTTTTACAAAGGACTTTCTGCCGCAGGCCCCGTTAGTAAAAAAGTTTCCTTCATTACTTTCCCCGAGAGGCAAGTCGAGGATGTAGCCCTAAATAAAGAAATTAAGGAAAGAAAATATAAGAAAACATCATCATAAGAAAACTTAATATGTATGAGGGGAGAGCGAGGAATTACGCAAAATTATAATTAAGCTGTGATAATAAACATGCTGTATGAACTTTAGAAAATATTTTGCTGAATATATTAAAAAGGAAAATATATTTTCCAACTTGAGGCAGATTTTCGGTGGGTTTATTTTATAACTAAACGATTTTTGCATACAATTTAAATACAAGTAGTATCTTATTTTCAATCAAAGTACCTGATGTAAATTTTTGTAAAAAAATTCTTTTTGTTTTTCCAGATTCTTTTCTAGTTCCTCAATTCTAGAATGAGTTTAAACTTTACTGGGTATTCGAGTGGCCCTTTCGTTTGTCTGATCACCATCTCTCGGGTTTTTAATTATGCTCTGGCAGCGCGAAAAAGTTTCTCAAGTGTTTTCACTTCTCTCGCCCTCTGTTTTCCGGAGGGTTCCGGCAATTAACGCCACGTTTCGAGTGGCGGATGTTTTGTCCTGTTGCCGAGTTCTGGGTCGCGGCCTTGGCCCCGCCATGCTCACTTATTAATTTCGCCAATTTGGTGACGGAAGTGGCAGGCGTCGGAAACAAATGAAATTTCATATTTCTTCGCTGCCGCCGATTTGCGAAGACAGCCTCTTCAGCTTTTCCCACAGTCCCAGAGATACACACGCACCCACGGATGCCGAAACTGCCACCGCAGTACAGCATTTTCCACGGCGGCAGCCACTTCGGCGACTTTTCTTCCCACAGTCAACAGTCCGCAGTCCACACAGTCATCGTGGCCCCAAAAAAATATCTGCCACAGGAAGCCATCGGGACTGGGACTGGGGACTGTGGCTGGAGCTGGAACGGGCAGCATTAACGAGTTGGGACAGCTTCGCTTTTACTGTTGCGAAGTCTGCGGCGGTGGCGGCGGATTGCGGCAAATGCAAATTGACAAAGCAAAATGCTTTCCATTTGTTATTTCAACATTTCACTTCGGGGATTGTCAATTAAATAATTGAAACAAGTTATTGGCCATTAAACGGCATGGATTAAAATGGACTGAATGTGGCAAGAGCACTAACATAATGCTGAATATTGTATTGGGGTCTGTTTGGGGAATACTGACCACATAAAATCAAAGCTGAGATGGAAAATGATTTTCCACCTGGCAAAATGCATCTGCTCGGGGGTCGACGATTGACCCAATAAGCGAAGAACACGGCCTGGCCAAGTGGATGAGGCGGTCAGAAATCGTTCCTTTCTTCTCTAGCTGGGCGGAAATTGCCATGCTGCGGATAGACAGCTGGCAATTTATTGGATTGGATTTGGCCAAGTGCAAGTTGCAGGCATTAAATTAAAACGTGCCCGGCCGCAACAGAGTCGTGATGTGGCAGCTCTTAACCCGCTGACGCCCAGCTAGTTAACCCAAAACCCAACCAGGCCCGACTCAACACTATCCGTGAGATAAGAAAAACGAGAAAGGAGGCGAGGTTCTTTCGCTGGCTTTCTTTGTCCACAAAATAGATTATTATGTTAATTACTGTCACGTCACTGCTCGTCACGCTGGGGCTTTCCCCCACCCAGTCTGGCTCCCTTCCTCCAGCCTTCCGCGAATGCTTCGGAGCTGCATTTAGGCGCCATTCAGCTGCAAATTAGCGCACATACAACATATGTGCCGGGAGCATTAAGAGCTCACATTCTGGCCATGGAGGAAGTGGGGGTGCGCACCCCCCGTATTCACCTTTGTGAATATTATATCCATTGAAACATGAATGGCGGTGATGTGAAGGGATTTCTAATGAAAATTTAAGATGAACTTAACGACATTGAGTTGTGAATTTCCGGGCTTGATAGATTCCAGAAAAATAAATAGAGAGGATAATTATTTGGATATTGTAAACCTTGATATTTTGAAATATTTAATATCGAAAAAATACATAGATAACATCAAATAATATGCAAAATAAATGTAATATAATTTATATTTATATATTGATCAAATATTGATACAGGTTGGATTTCTGCCATTCCTAGGTACTTGAGTGGAATATGCTTGAACAGAAGGGATTAAAAAATTCCGATTTCAGGATTTGTTTACAATTTTAAATAACATTTATACTCCTTTTATTATTTTGTGCCAACCTTAAGTAAAATAGTTCTCAATTTGTTGTTTATCCTCAAATCGAGTTATCTCCCCTTCTCACCTAAAGTTTAATTCTCTCAGTGTAGCTTTCTAGGGAACTGCAATAAACATTATTTGCCTTTAAATATTTATTGGTGCGAATAATTAATTCTAAGGTTAAACACCTCACAAATTAGTAAGTTAGCCATAACAATCAAAATAAGTTCATGCTAAGCCCTAACACTACTCGTGTTGTTCTTAAATTTTAATAAACTCAATTTCGTGTTAACAGATTAAAGCCAAATGCCTTTGGGAATTTATAATTAGATTTGACTCGGAATGGTCTCAACACTCGGCGGGCAACCGTATCGCATAACACAGCCTGACCACTCGAGTATCTTGTATCTGGCCGTTAACACTCTGTTCGACATTATTAAATTAGAAGCATCCACAATGAGCAGAAGTAGCAGAAGAACAGCGGCTAGTCTTTTTTATATTTTTTTGCCGAACATTTCTAGCCCATGGCCAAGAGCCAAAAGCCGGTTTGGGCCCGCCGTCCGCGAGGTCAAGTCTGACTGACGTGCGCACGTCTCGAGCGCCGAATAAGGCCCATCACAACAATAATAGACGTAATAATCATCATATGAAATAATATAGAAAAATTATGTTAATCGCCGGTCGTCGCTCGCCGGTCTTCGACCATAAGAGGCAGCCTGTCCAGAACGCAAAATTCAAAAGAAGAAAAAGAAACTTCTTGCGTAATCGCAGTGCACTCTGAGGTGCTGAGCGGACCGCTTGGGATTTAATTAGCTGCTCGACGGGGTACAGTAGGCCCCAAATCCAAAATAAGCGACATTTTCTGGCGCTATGAAAAATTAAATAATATATTTTAATATTGTCCTTAGGTCCGTCTGCTTGCCAGGCCACCGCGTACATAGTTAATTTAATTTTCATGGCAGTCTGGGCCAGTGCAAATGACACTTGCTTTGATATATAATTAGAATTTATGAAAGTGTCAGGGAGGAAAAACTTTTCCGGACACCCGGGCAGAGCCGCCCACTGACCAGCTCTTGCCGGTTCCTGTCAGCTGACAGCTGGCAGCGGCCCTAGCCGTGCAGAGAGAGAAAAATAATACAAATATATCAAGGAAAAGTTTGTGATAGAATTTTTAAATAGAAGACACTGAGTATGTCCCCAAATAAACCTTTTCTATCAATTTATAATTTTCCTTGTATTTTCATAGAAATATTCTTAATAACCGTCTATTTATTATTTATGATTTATATGTACATATAATAAATTTTTTCCCCTGTGACTTTCTGGGGAGGAATAATCATTATGCAGACATGGCATCTGACAGCCGGCGGTCCAACCAAGTGGCCAAAAGTGTCCCGAACTTCGGGGAGCAGGGACAGATCTTGTGGGTGACAACGATAGCGGTTTCGGTGACGCCTTCGCTGGAAACGTAACTGAGCTAGCTGAAGAAAAAAAGAAAAAACATTAAAAGTCAAAGTAACTGCGGAGGAAGTGGGTCGTAACAGCGGGGAACTTGGTCGCAGCTGCTTATGTAAACGGTTAACAAATTAAATTCGAATATAAAAAATATTGCAACGGGTCGTGTTCAATATTTGCTAATTGAAATTGCCCACGAAGATGGCTCTTTGCCACGGTCTATGTGCCAATCCTAAGCGGCTTACAGCGGCCAGCTGACAAATTGCTGCAAAATACCTGGACCTTTCAGCCACCCACGGCTCTTTACTCGTTTTAATGAAGCACACGTAGCGACAACTGCAATAAAAGTAATAAAAGTCTTAGTGCCGGGGCCGCATATGAAACTTTTATTTATTTATTTAGTCACTTTATATATTTTTTGTATTTTTCGCCTCTGCTGATGTGACTTGCGTGTTTTAATGACGTCGCTTGCGTGCTCAAGAAAGTGTTGAAAGTTTCCCTTCTGCCATTGTTGTACGATTTGTACTTGGTTTAATAAGCGGAAACATTGGGACAACGCATCCCCGCCCATCCACGGCAGGTGGGAGGTTGACAATGAACCAAAGGAAAGCTGTGGGGAACCCAATTATGACGCCACAATAAAAAGTTTTGTTTTTATTATTGTTTACAAACACGCTTTACTTTTATTTTCATTGGTAATTACAGCACGCAGACGGCTTACGCCTTCAGCTCCCAAAGAGGCCATCTGGCTTTTGGACTTCCCAGACCAAATGGGGAATAAACTGCGAAAGCCTTTCTAATGCACTCTCGGCTCTGCGATTGCAACATAGTAGTTAAAATGATGGCTCTTCTCAATACGAAATTAGTTTTTCCTCTTATTCTAATTGCCCAGCTGACCACGGCTACGCTTTTTTTATCGTGTCGACTTAAGAGCACTTGGATTGACTGCTCCCAATGAGATTTGAAGAACTCGTTTTATATTTACGGAGTAGTTAAAGTAATAAAATGGTCTCGTACTTTGTCGTCTATTAGTCATAAGCTCCACTTGGAAAAAAAATCGTGTTTAAGTCTTAGTTCAAATTATAAAAACATATATTTTTTTAAATAAATTAACCCTAAATCCATTTGAGTATAAAAATCCGTTCTTGATACTCTCGAAGATGAAATTTGCATAAAATTTCTAAATATTACTATTTCGATACTATATCAATATTTGAAGCAAGAGTCGGTTATTTAAATATTGCGATATCTGCATGTCCGAAACACGGATGTTTTGTTTGATAAATCATCGGAAAGAGTGAACGAATGGCATCTAATATTATAATGTTCGATAAAAATTCGAATATTAGATGAAATGTTTTTGAATATTCAAATTTTGAATATGAAAGTTTAGAATATTTTTGCATTGACTATGAGAACGACACTACACTTTTGACAGTATATCATACATTTTGTCTGACTTATTTTCCTGAACCCCTAGCTCAGAACTATTCATGAAAAACAAATCAGATATATATTATAAAAGTGGTAATTTCAAAAATCCTTGTACGAAACGATCGGAAAACAATATCTTATAGTTCGTTTTAGAACAATCTAGTCAAGGGTTAAGAACTTATTTTCTTGTTTCGGAGGCTGGAATGCCTCCATACTTTGTCAGCTGGTGTACTTTTAGACTACTAAAAGTCGCCCTAATTGAGAGTACTCCAAAGTGTTCAAGTACTTTACTAGTAACAGGCCGCAGACATGGCAAACTTTTATTTAGCCCGCTATATCTATGTGCCCCCCCACTTCCCCAGTGCCCGCAAAATCACGGAACGTACTTAGCGAAAATTGTGAAAGTTGAAAAAGTAGCTGGCAGCCCTGAAGAGCAAAGTCCCATCTTCTCGCGTTTCCCATTTTCCAGCAATGGCCATGTCTTGGGACGCGGGAAGGGAAACCGCAGTGATGGGCCGAACTTGGCCCCTGGGTTCTTCTAACCCCGATTACCCCTGATTGCCAGCGCACGCACTAGCCGATGCTGATGCTGCCACACGCAGAGGCAGATAGAAGGAAACTTTAGAGTATCGCAGCACTAAACGAGTTTGGCTTATGGGCAGACCTAGGTTGGTCGCAAAACAACGGCACAAGATACGTGAGAAACCAGTAACGGTAGTAGGTCTGACTCTATTCGCAAAATATTAGGTTTCGCGGGGAATAATGATAATATTACCACAATAAATAATTGAGCATTGCTATAAAATAATGCATCATTTGAACAATTTGAATTTCACTTATTGAATTGTTATTTTGTTTATTATAACTTGGTATGTTCTAGTTATAAGTAATTAGAATTACTGGTTTGAACTTTGCATCTTTACCAAAAATTAAGCCACATAAGTCGCAAATGATTTTGTACTTAAAAAGTTTACACATTTATATGTAAAGATAAGCATTAAAAAAATCCCTATAAATTATAAATAGTACTTAAAATAACTACAAATAAGCATTAAATAAAATCCTTATACATTACAATATAAATTATAAAATAACTAAAAACTCAATAGGATATATAACACGCTCCTTCAATTAACTCTCTCCTCACCTTTGCTTGTAAGCCGAACTGTTCCAGTTTCCTTTACTTTTGCTTCTAAGTTGGTCGTTCTTACGTCTTAATCGTCAGCCTACGGGCTTTTTCTCTGGCTCTAAGTGTAGGTAAATGTATCAAAATGGCATAATTATTACGATGGCCGCCGTGCCTGGGAAAGCAGCTGGGAAACACGAAATCCGAGGGCAGTGGGTTAAGTTAAGTTTAGCTCTGGGTTCGCACACTGCGTACGTGGCGCCCCTGGCTGCTGCTGCACGGTAACGGTGGCAACTGAGGTTTTCGCATCGCATTTGCGGCTCCGATTTATATAGGTTGTGTACACTATATATACATATATCTCATTTGGCGAACCGAGAGCAGCAGCAGTAGATCGCAAACCGGTTGCCGCTTCGTGGGTGTATTATTGTGTTATTGTTACTGCCGCTCCGACTTTTGTCTCTGCCACAGCGGTCCCGATTATGCAACACTTCGTGTCGCCGCTCCAAACCCGAAAAGTTGTGCAAGGCAAGCCAAGGCGGCTGTTGGCTCTTGTGTTTGTTGACTTTCAGCCGTTTTCAGTACATTTGCGGCTTGTAATTGCGAGGGCTGCCGGCTGTCAAGCCGAAAACCGCTCCAAAAACCCTATCTCTCCATCTTACAAGCAAATGTGGGACTTGTCGAGCAAATCGGTGAGCAGAAGAGAACCAGCTTCCGACGCAAATGTGACATATAGGCAAAGTAAGCTGATTCTAACTTGTACAAACAATTTGGAAAAATCTAGCAATTCTACAGTCTACATAAAATATACTAATAACAAAGCTAAAATGTACTAATAAATCGTTCTACAATAGGGAACTTTATTTTTTATGGAAATTGCAACTTCATTGTTTAATATAATTATATATTTCAACCAAACAATTTTTAATGAGATCTAACCATTGTTCAGTTTTATTTATATTTAACTTAACATTTCTTATATATGCTTTAAGCTAGTTATTAGTCCTTTTGTGAGTGACGACGTTAAAGTCCTTGTAGTGTCTGGATATTAAATAAACAAAGCACGAATTGGTTAGCTGCAGAATAATTACAATTCTTATGGTTGTTGCATCTGGCTAAATATTTTTAAGAACAAAATGTATTAAAAGTAATTAAAGAAGAATATTTTGGAACACTTAAATTAAAAATATTTTAAGCCAAAGTCATCAAAAATGTTGAAGGTAATGCTCTCTGATGTCTAGTTATAAATGTCCTACACCTGACAGCTGTATTTCATTTCTTACGCCGTAAAAGGGAGCTCTCAAAAGCTCGCACTCAGAGATATACTCACGCATCCGCTATAGACTTAAGAAATCCCTTGCTGTCAGCTATAAAATATAATCCCGTGCCCTCTTGCCTTGGCCAATGCTCCACATAAGCCAAGACCCACTTCCGCTTTCTTGCTCTGCCATTGACGGGGCAACCCTTTCCCTCCAACCCCGCCTGGAGCCACCCATTCAGACACCTGTTCCCAGCGGAGTGCCAGCCGGTTGCGACTAGTAGCCCCATTTCCTTTGGACTGCATTAGAAGTCAAGTGGTTGAGCAACAACAGCCAGCAGACGAAACCGTTGCTTCCACGGCTGCCAGTTTGGTCTTGGCCTTAAAAATATAAGTGTATGTATGTATATAGCCAACTTGTTGCGCAACGACGGCAGCCACAAAAGTCGGAGGGAGTGCGTACAGACAGGGCATTGCGGAAATGTTTTAAAAGAGATGATATTATTTTTATTTTCAATAAAGTTTCCTCATACAATGTTGCCTTAATGGTTTTATAAATAATTTAACAACTACGATCGTAGTTTGTAAGAACAAATATAACTTTTTATGTACATCAAGCCAGGCTTTTAAAACCATTCCAGCTGGGGGATTTTTTGTAGTGCAGGAAGACGGATGACGCACATGGCAAGCAAACGATTTTTGAAAGAGAAATTGTTATCTGACTGCAACGAGTTTTTGTTGCCGTAGTGGCTGTTATTCTTACTGTTTGCGTTGTCAGTTTGCCAATAAAAAGCCAGAAAGACGAGGGACGGAGGAAGCCGGCCAGGCAGCTGTTGGCCCGATTTGCCGGTTGTCTGTTGCACTTGTTTTGGCCAGATTGTTCCCGTTCTGCATTTTGCATCTGCCTCGGATTCGGGTTTGGTTCGGGTTCTGGTTGGATTCGTTCTTCTGCTTAGGTTTTATTATTATTTTGGTTATGGTTTCTGTTGTATTTAAGCGTAAATATTTGCTTTAGTTTTATTGACCTGACTGCTTGACACATTTAACTAGGCAAATATACATATGTACTTGAATTATAATAAAAGCTTGATTTATGCAGCTGTTGATACGCAATAAATATATGCAGCTTTTGTAAATAAATAAATATTTGTATAAAAAACAATACATGCTTATTTACGATTCTATGAAAGGGCTATTAATATCTTAAAGCCATCTTTTGTTCAGCCGTTTCAGTTTCGGCCCAAAAGAAACAATCAACAAGGTGAATGAACTGACCGCAGCTCAGAAAAAACATGTACAAATATGAGCCAAAGCAGCAGCCTTTTTAGCAAGAGTGAAATTTTTGGTAACAAGGTTCCCGGCGACCACAGAACTGAAACGGAGCTCAAGCGAGAAAGGTAGCTGAATTCCTCAAGCCGAAGTATTTATTCCCTTTTGCACACAATACTCAAATAATGAGGTAGGTTGCTGTGGAAAATATTACCCTTATTTGTAGGCATTACAGAATCGCATTAAAATCAATGCAATAAAAGTGCATTGAGCAATTGTGTTATAGTACATTTTTTATTTGAATAAGTTACTTGTAGATGCAGTTCACTAATCCGCAACTGAAACAACTATTAAGTGACTCTTTTGTACATTTTTTCACTATACTGTCGGAAATGTGTGTTATATTTCTGCATTAATTGAGTTTCGCTCCTGCCGATTTCTTGCCAAGTATAGTGTTAACATCCTCGCCAAAAATAACCAAAAATTAACCAATAATAAATTGTTTAATAATAATTGTTATAGCTCACCAGCATGGTTGCTTTGCTTTTGCGGTTTGCTTTTAATTGTTGTTTCTGGCTGACGCAGAAATATGCAAAACCATAATATTTCTATTCCTCTTTTCGCTCGACAATCTCTTTGCAAAACTTTTTAATTACATAGTTTCGTGTATGACGGCTAAGGGGGCGGGGCCAGGGCGTGGTCGGGAGTTATTGCCGCACTTTACATATTCATATTGCTTTTTGCCAGAGAAAGAGCGATGGAGTTGTGCAAGGGATTTCCCCGGCTAAAAAAGTTTCAGAACATGTGGAAATATTTGCGGCGTCTGGCAAAAGGTTGCAGGTTTTCACTGGCAAAATTCCTTTCGCTCCCCCTTTGAAATACGAATTTCTCCTTAATTAAAACAATGCCAAAGAGAAACAATAGTATTCGCATAACACATATCATCTTCCAGCTTCTCGCATTTCCCCGTAAAATGCCTAATAAGCTCAGCCTCAGAAGTGTACCAAACAAAAAACACAACGCAACACTTGCTGCGATGTTTATTTTACCTCCAGAACGTGCCAAATGAAAATAAAACCCGAGCGCAGCAAATTTAATAAATATGAAATGAGTTTGTCATACACACGCACACGCACTGGCACACACGCCCTGCAAACTCACTTTTGCCTTTGCGGAGCGGAACCCTTGCCCCAATTACAAGGATGCCGGGGATTCCACTTCGGGCCTGCATGCCTTCGATAACGTGCCGGAGCCGCAACGGCAAATACCTTTAAGCCAGCTCCAAAAACACAGGCAGGAGCGGGTGTCCAGGACCTTAGCAAATAAACACGCACTTAGGGGCTCAGAGGACTTTTATAGTGCCACCGCTAGCCGCACACAGACACGGGCTGGCCACGAATAACGCGTGACAAAATAGATGACACTAAAACAGGGTATAGCGGGGATCACAAGTCAGAGCTAGGAAGGCCTGTCGTATCCTCGGGGCATCCGGCGAATGCCAAACAAATCGATGCCCGGAGAGGGCAGAAATGTGTGATTATAAGCGCATAAAGCTTCTACCCAAGTCCTGGGCCTGTCGAGTCGAATTCCGTTCTTCGTGTTCGCCTCCTGCCAGGGGAACTTGTTGAATAAATAGGGAAATGAACGGCAGACTGTCACACAATCTGCTGATTGCTACACAGGAATTCCTGTCCTTTTCCTCCTCCTCCTCTCTCCCCCGCCCAGGAGCAGTTATAAGTGGAGTTTGTCAGAATGTCTTGTTAATAGGTTTCGGACAGTCCTGCACGGCACACCGTAAAATGTCCTTTTAGTTTGGTAATGATTCTGAGGAGTTAGAGTTCGGTAATTGGCTGAAGATGAAGTTTCCTCCAGACTTATGCAAGGTAAAAATAATGTCATGCTACGAAAATGAATTCAAAAGCGAAATATATAAGGTATTTTTTTTGCTGCTGTATTCTTGTTTAACATTTTAATCTTTTTCGTAGCTTCAGATTTACAAGAAATGCTTATGGCTATCTGAATATTCCTGTAATTTATTTTAACACATTGTAAACAGCTTTCCAAACATTTTTATAGCAATTCAAAAGTGTACCTCCCATAAGTTAAATTACTCAAAGATTCTAAAGTTTCTACCCAGTTCCCACAGCACAGTAAAGAAAACCTTGCGAAACACATAGACATAACAGTGGAATCTGTACCATGAGAAGGCAAGACAAGTTATGTGAACAAAGGCAGTCACTGTGTGCCATCTCAACGGCAGCCAACAAAATTATTGCACATATTTACCAGGGTGGCGAAGTACTTTTTCCCAACCTGCGTCTGTGCATAGCCTAATGAGCAAAATTCGTTTTATTTCTCTGCAACAGGAGAACAAGAAACATATATATTTGCTTCTACTATTTGCTTTGGCTTCAAACTATTTCTGCCATAAAATACTTTTCCCCTGAACGTCAGGCAAAGTTTTTCTCCATAAACTTGTCCTACTTAACTTCAGTTCGTGTTTGCCTTAAAGTGAATTCAACTGGTATCCCTTCAAAATCATTCATTCTGTTTTACCGTCTCACTGTTACTCAGGAATGACCTTGCCATTGAGGCGTGGCCAGCCGAGTGCCTTCTTATGCACTGAATGCATCAATGCAACAACCTCGCCTAGCTTCGTCTGTGTTAACCCTCAAAAGGCCGCAGGCTGGCATTGTCCTTGCTGACTTGTCTTTTGTTTCCACTCTTGGGGGAGTAGTAATCTTGTCAAGGAAGGGCAAAGCGTTTGCCGAATACGTCGAAAATACTTTAAACAGGGTACCTTGTAGTATTGATACTACAAATGTATAAATAAATATTTTTTGTTTCTTAAATTTATAATAATTCTAAGCTTTAAGCTTATAATCTAATCTTATCAAACTTTATTTTTTAAATTAATTTTGTTATCTATTATTAAAGAATCCTTACACTCTGAAGTGTATAAGTCAAACTAGGGACTAATAAATATTATCCTCTCGATTTACATTCCTAAATCAAAGCATGTTTTCAGGAAAAAAAGGAAATAAGGAAAAGTGTTGCACAATAAAATGGGCCTTCGTTCGATGGCACTTTTGCTGCTTCAGCATCGCTTTGTTCTCAATATTTATCACTGCCTCTCCCTCGTCCCTCGCTTGAGGTTTTCAATTGCATTTGCATCTCAATTGCGTTCGCCACGAGTGCAACAGAAACTTGGCCCACAAGACTTATCAACAAAAGACACGGAACTTTGGCCAAGTCCTCAAGTCACTCGGAAGGGAAAACTTGAGAACGAAACTGCTCTGCCCATGTCCTGGCCAACGCCTCAACCCAACCGAGTACGAAAAGCATACAAATGTTGTGCAATTTGTCAGTTGCAAAGCGGCAAAGGATTTGTTTGATATAAGAGCAAGGATGCAACCGATTGGCTTGGGGCCTGCATAAGTCCTTGGTAAGATATACCCAATTTCGAATATGACATAATTGTCATTCATTGCCTGCCTTGCCTATATTTTCGAAGATATGCCTCAAGGGTGTGGCAATGTAAATCAGATTAAGGTTTTCCCGCTTCAATATTTTAAGCTTGTAATGGGGATTGCGATAATCCCTTAGAAGCCTGTGGACATTTGAGCTAAATTCGTGACTTGGAGCCTTGCAATGTTTTGAGTTTCTTAAAAAGCCTGGGAATATGTGCTAAGTAAAATATTTTAATGTTATAGATAAAACAGCGGTATAGTATAGTATAGTATAAGTCGTATTTTAACAAGTATACTTTTTAATATTCATTATGTTGACCAACAAAAAGCGCTGGGAAAACAAATAGAAAGAGGCGGACAATCATAAATATACGAATATTTGTGTGCCAGACTAAACTGCATTTACACAAAGGGCTCAGCATAATTTGCCTGACTGGATTTTCGAACGACGGGGGATGGGTGGTGTTTGGACGTGATCCTGCGGCGCAAGCAAGCCAACTGTCACCACAATGTTGGGAATACAAATAACAACAAAGCCCCGAACATACTAACATCACTGCTATGATTTATGGCGAAAGTGTTTCTGTGTGGCTTTGGCTTGCTGCCATCTTGGCTAAAAGGGGGTGCGCATCCTGGCCAATCACAAACATAACTAATCCTCGTGCAAAGTCCCGGGTTGTGAGTCAAAAACAATCCGGCTCAACTTATGAGGTCTAGAGAAGCTTGTCAGGAAATAAGCATTGCAGCAAGGATGCTGGCAAAACATTTTCGATTTAACATTTTCAAACCATTTAAATGCAGCTGACCTTGACGCATCACGGTCGTTTAATTTCAGGGTTTTTCTCCGACATTTTCATTACACATTTTTGTTCAGCCCGCAGCGACGGGCTTGACACATTTGTACTCATTCATTTTTATTAAATTTATGTAAATTCCCCTTCCTTTGCTTGCAGCACTCTCTCCCTGGGCGAGGACTTACCGAAAGTAAATTGAAATTGTAAGTAGCCGAAAGCGTTTTGCACATTTTCCGATTAATGCGATGAAAACTGTAAATTATGCTGTCAGCGTCAGAGTCCGGAAATGGGGCTGGGAAGCCACGGGCGCTCAGGTCAGCCACGTACAGCGATTTTTGCACTTGGCCAGCGGGGCGTATGATTGATATTCGAATTGGTTGGTGCTGCGGTTTGGTTTTCCCCTTAGATTAATGCGCAGCCAAGGTGTTAAATTGCCCGTAACCGCTCCCCAAGGCTTCGAAAGGTCCAAGTCAGAACTCGAAGCAACCTAATATCCCTAGAGTGCGGCATATTCTGATTTTGCAGCCTTGACATTGTCCAAAGAGATAATTAATTTATGGAGCCTTCGGACTTTCCTTCAGTTCGTCTTTTATTGTCATTGACTAAGAGTAGACTGTCCTGGGTATAATAGGACAAATGGAAAGTAAACAATAGAAATCTGGACAATCACAGTGCCTGTAATGGGATTTACATTTCTCAGGAAGTTTTCTCCAGGGAAAGTAATACCCAGCTTGCGTCGAACAATAGCTCAATCTGTAGACTTTAGAGTTTTAGAATGAAGCAGAATTTCATGTCAAGAATAATTTTCTTGGAGAAGCAAATACGGAATTTATAGTAATAATAAATTTAGAACTATTATGGATTAGTAAGGCATGTTCGAGACTTCTATGCCTCACCTCATTTCCATTTAGAACTGGTCATAAGACATTACACATCCTTTACAAAATGTATCCATATTCCAATTGCTCTGTTCAATTACTTGTCATTAGATACATCATAGCAGCTACTCAAGAATTGCCTAATTAACTTTAGACAAGCAGCAGGAGCTTTTCAGTCCCCCCAAGCTATGCTGCACTTGATATTCAGAAAATGCAATTTACTGGCTACGTTTTATCATCTCCGCTGGAAAAGTTTACGCTCATACGCCCTGTAGTACGAATACGAGTGCGCAAAACGGATAATTCACTTATGCAGCTGAGTGGCAGAATGATTCGTTTTAGGTATTGGTCCTTTAACCTTGCCACGTGGAGCATGGGTTTCTATTTGGCTGCCAAACGGAGGGGAGAAAGATGTGCAAACTGTGAGAATTATGCAAGCGGAGAACGTTCTATTCTCGATTTTGAACTGTAACATGTGGCTAAAATTGAATTAATGCACAGGAAACGTTTCAATCCACAGTCGTATTCGCGACGCAACCAATTGTGCGCCACGTGCTTTAGCTGCATGGTGTTGCTTTCTTTGCTTCTGCTTTAATTGTAAAGGTTTAAATTTTTTATGGGGTCCCAAAGCAAAGAAAACTCGCCACACCCAAAGCGTTTATTTAGGGTAAGATTTACTACGATGCACAGGCTGAGGCAACTCACTCGCTGCCTGGTGGCCCGAGACCGTGTACATCCGTTCCGGCAAACGTGGGTAATAAATTTTTAAATCTGTTTAGAGCAGAAGAATATGGCTGTATAAAAATCTTTAAGTTCTAGGGGCCTGTTAAGTGGAAGAGAAGGTTGTATGGACTGTAACACCATTTTGTTATTATTTTGTTAGGAGCACTTAAGGAACTAAAACAAGATATTTTCCCTTAAAACATTTTAATGGGGTGTTGCAGAATTGATGTTGTTTTATCCCCTACGAAGTAGCTGCTAGTCGGCACCCTCTGTAGCCCACTCGAACTTGTTGAATCCACTTCCGAGCCTGGCTGAGAGTGTAAAAGCAGCCGAGGCATTCGCATTTACGGCCCAGTGTCCCAGCTGAAGGTAAAACGTGCGAAGGACACTCGAGCCGTGGAGGTGGCAAGGTTCGGGGGCGGGGCGTGGAAGCCATGACAAAATGTAGCAGATTGGCCGCAGACTCCACAGCCAAGGCAAGGCGCAAGGCTAAGCCCCGGGCAAAGCTGGTGGAGGAAAACAGGGCCAGCTCGCAGCGCTGCATATTTAATCCTGTTGATTTTTATTCGTTTCCGTGTTGGTTTCCTGCCACTGCCACTGTTCTTGCTCGGCTCGACTATTTTCTACGGCTCTTTATCTGTGTCTGATGATTTTGCATGCTGCTGCTAGCCGGCCAAGTGTCAGGGCCAACTTTCCACGTGTCCATGAAGGTCGCCGCCGGACACTACAGATGGCTGCTGCCAAATCCCTCCCAAAAGGGATCTAAGTTTTGTAGCCAGTTGTCAGATGACATTCTTTATATGCAGACACGTGTCGCTTTTCATGGTCTGTAAAATGACATCTTTATTTGCATGCCCTTTGCGTCACAGGAAAAACTATAGAAGACGTGCATATAAAGGGTTTCTTAAAATAAAATTAGTTTATTTAACTGAAACTCACAATAAATGACATCAACAGAGAACCAAACCTATCTCCTCTGGTATTTAATGAAATAGTCAAACAATCCGAGTTTGTTTAAATGCGGGCCCGCTGACTAATTCGATAGCTCAATTCCCGTTCAAAATTGAAGCTCTTGCTCATTATGAACCACATTCCCCCAAACTAACAGCGGAAGTTTTTGTAGTCAAAGAGGTATCTAAGCCTGGTAAGCCCCAGTGGGTCAAACACGTCGCCAATTAAAGCGCGTGCCTTCAATCAATCAGTCAAGCCGTCTATCGGTTATTGGTGGCACGCTCGAGTTTGACAGATTCACTTGCCACCCGGGGCGCGGTATGAAAGTTGCCTGCATGCCGTAAGTGGTCCAAAGTAATAGGAGTTGACTCTAATGAGGGTGGTTACGTAATTTGGCAGACAAAATATTGCATACCCCGAGAGAGGAAATCATTATTTCAGCCAAGAGTACGCAACAAAGTGAGAGGGACAATTTTAATGCAAAAATAAATAGAATGTGTACATGTTTAAGTTGCATTTGAAATTATTTTAATAAAACAAAGATGCAAAATTAATAATTATACTCAAGTGTACAAAATCTGAATTTCTTGGCGATCTGCATCTTGTTAATTAAGCTATGTGATTATACTGGTTACTATACTTACTTACTGGATAAAGCGGCTCAAAGACAGGACACGGTCAGAGGTATTGATCACATTTAGTTGGACATCAGAAGCGCAGCGAGTCTCTCTGGTTATTCCCAACTTGGACTGCCTCATCATCATCATGTTAATCAAAATGCCATTGCTAGTTTGGATGCTCGCAGGAAAAAGAAATTGGCTTCGAAATTGTTAAAACATTTTGCGGTTCGCCACACAGACCCTGGCAGTGCCACCGCAAAATCAAATCGGCTTATAAACACGCCTTAGAATTCCCTTTCATGTCGACGCGTCTTCGTGCTTTTTCTTTCATTAGTCCGTACTTGATTTCATTTATTTTCTTTCTTGTTTGCTGCCTTGCTCACTCACTGGAATTCTAAAGTTACTTGACCGCAACAAAGCGTTAAAATTGTGCCGAGTTGTTTTCACCACTTATTTATATCAAATTTGTTCTTAATCAGCTGAAAGCGTAGCCAACTCTGCGTTGGACGGTCCATGACCAGCGTTTTATATATTTGATATTTAATGGAGTCCGCAGAACCATTTTTCAAAGCTATTTTGTGAACTGTTAGGGACGTTAAAAGTAAGTTTATGAAAGGATTTCATGGAAATGACTTGGAATGACTCTTAAATGTGAATAATTATCTAAGTTTATACTTTTTGAATTTTTGAACATAAAACTGTGAATGAGTGTTTCGCTTATACAATTTATACCCAATGTTTGAGTTCAATCTAAGTAAGCAATGTTCATTTACCTGCAAGCTTTGTGGAAATATATTCTTCACATATCTCAGCCTGATTACAATGGAAGTGCCCTAGAGAAATTGCCTAATCAATGTGTGCTCAGCACAAAAAACTCAATTCCTCAAAGTTCCGTGCGCAGTATCCTCACTGCACAAAGGATATCGACCATCTGAAGCATATTGTTGAGCCAGGCGGCAAGAAAAAACATTCAACAAGCGCTACAATAACGTGAGGAGGGGAAACCAGATCCCGGCCGCACCGCAGGATACGTGCGTGGCATTCCACTCTAGGCGCTGTCCACCTGCTGCCAGGAAGCGGCATTACGTGCCACTCTGCCTCCTCAGTCACTCTCCTTATCGGACGCTCCTAATCCTTTCACGCCACAACGTAGACTACACCAAATTAAAGAATGCTCAGGCCGGAACAGCGGTTAGGAAAGAATGGATTGGTGGAGGAGGAAACCAGGTCAAGTGGTCATGGCCTGTCCCATTCGGATGTCCCTATAGGCTTCTGAAAAATAGAAAGCACTAAGCTTTTATGAAGCAATTAAGCCCGGTTAATAAAATCAACCTTTTGCTGACTGCAAAACAAAAAGCACCAAGAGCGTGAGCGAGATGGCAAGCCGTTCCTGGCAATTAGCCTTGAGTGTGTTGCATAATGTATTTGTCCAATGAACTGACAAGGGGACTAATAGGCATAGTCGATGAGCTGCCTGCTCAGTATTAAAAGATAAATACACTAAGCTACACATACAGATATTAGTGAAAAGATAAACTGAAATATTACAGATATTAGAGAAAAGATACATTGAAGATACTCGAGAATAGTGGCAAAAAAATACCGTAATGCGTTATACATCTTATAGCATTATAGGGACTTTCGTAAGCATAACTTCGAATTTGTTGTTTTATTTTAAGGATAATAATAATTTTTTCTGCAGTTTTTCTGTTTTGTTAGCTTTAAGCGTTCTTTGTTTCCTTAGACAAGAAGCTTAGTGTTTGGATTCTGGGCTCTGCGCCTAATTGAGAATGAATATTTTATTGTTGAACCATAACAATACAGTTGCCCGAGAGAAACGAGAGAGATGTTTACGTGAGGCAACTGCCAAGCAGTATCAGGAGCATCGGTGCGAGTTTAATGGCACAGGAGACGGGGGAACGCCATTCGGCAAAGGAGGGAAAATGATAGCCTAGACCCACATAGTGCACAGACATCAAAAGTCAATCAATGTAATGTCAAAGCAACATGGATGATGTCTAACCAGCAAGAAGTCGCCGTGGCAGGGAAATAGCCTTGAGGAAGGACCGCCATGGGGGTGGCGTTGAGCCAACATGGTGCACAGCTTGACAGGAATATATTGCACTCGCTGCCCAGCTGGATAGCTTCACCTGGCCACGCCAAGCGCTGAAGATGGATGCAGCGTTACGGCTTTAAGCAAACTCTCGGCCCTGCCCAGAGCACTCAGGCAGACAAATGTATGTACGTGATTACGTACGGCGAATCTGGCTCCCATTTTTAACACAAAGGCCACAAAACAATCAGAAAAAATAAATCCCAAAAATCTTGGGAACAAATATTAAAGTGCACTCGAGGATTCTCGCTATTAGTTCATGGTCCAACTGCTAGGACTTCCAAGGCAGTTAAATATTTATAATTAACTCGTTAGTCTATCGAGGCACTCAATCTCTAGTTTAATGGGCTCTTAAAAACAATTTTAAATTATCTTATCTGTTACTTGCAGTCTTGCATAGAGTCCATAATTAGTTAAATATTAGGTTTATCCTATGTAGGAGTTATATGTAGAGCCCATTAAAATATTTGCTTAGTAGAAAAACCCCGCTTAAATGCTTATTAGCTTATTTAATAGCCTATCATTTATTACTTAGCTACTAAAAGGTATACCCTCTGGTTAAACCCTTGGTTTCCCTTCCTCCTGGTCGTTATTAAAATTTAATTAAAACGCCATCAAAGGGGATAAGCAGCAGCTTGTTGAGATGGTGATACTTAGGTGGTGGTGATACTTGGTCGCCATTTTGTAATGGTTAAGTGGACTTCCCAGTAAAATTGACTACTGGCCCTCTCGGTGCAAACTATCCGGGAATACAGCGTTGGAGGGAGCCCAGGAGAAATAACTACGATGGCAGCTGTGATTACCAAGTGCGCTCAGTCATTTAGCTTTGACATTGCAGCGCTCCATTTGGCGCACACTACGAGTCCAGTATCGAGTTTATTCGCTATCCTACAATGCCAGATTATATTGGATAAATAAGGATCTTATTTAAATAATGTTTGGTTTAAAAAAAAAAAATGGGCAAAGAATCAATATCACGTTTCAAATAACTAAAATATTTAAAATTTGAAAAGCTATTTAAAAAAATTATTTTAAAAGTTTCCCCTTATTTTTAAAAGAGTAAACTTAATTGTATCCTTTTATTTTATCATTTGAATCCAATTAGAGAGTCGATTTATAAATATATAAACAAATTAAAATTTTTCCGACGTTTTTCGATAGCAGCGATGTATTAAAATGTAAAGCTATATTTGAAAATTTTAAAAATAAATAGTTAGCTTTCGATAATATGACTTATTTTGATATTTTTAATTTGACATTAAAGTTTAAATATTTTTTAAATGTTATTGATATTTTTCCCTCGTTATACATCTCTAGTACGTGCATGTGTCCTCTAGTGTCCGGCTCTGTTCCGTGCTGGGTAATTCGAGCTGGAAGCTATTTAATTAATGCCGAGCATTAAGCTCGATTATGTGGAATAAATGAGCGGAATAACCGGTGAGTGCGATTACGCAGCAGAGTTGGCTTGGCCGGAACAGCTCAGCCAATTGGTGAGAGTCGCTTTGCGAGTGTTGGAATAAGAATAAATCGATGCACTTGGCAGAAACTACTAATCTCTCAATTATGTCAGCCTTAAAGCTCGTCCTGATAAACTTTATCCGACTATGAAAGGCATGACGTGAAAGTGAGCGCCGCAGGACTGTAAATAAAATCAATTTTTGCAACTCAAATTTAATGTGAGCATCAGGCAGGCAAACAAACAACAAAGACAAACAACCAACGCAACATGTGGGACGACGTGAAAAATGTTTGTCTGCATGGTAAATTATTCAAAAATTCCGCGTGCTCAGGGCCCCGAAAGTGATAAGAGCCCAGGCTCTATAAAGGAAAGGAAGCATACCAAAAAAAATGGGTGTCGAACGAAAAGAATATAAAGTAAACAAGCAGCCACCGAAAAACTTCAGATTGCAAATAACAAAGGAACGCAAACTCCGGAAAAATGCTAGCAGTCATCCGGCCGGTAGAGGTAATCCAAGGCAGGGGAGACAGGCGCGAAAAAGCAACGGACGGGAACACTCTGGGAAATATGCTTTATTGATTGGATAAATATTTAATGCACTTTCATATTTCAGTAGAGAACCACTTCGGTAGCAGTGGGCGGCGGAATTTGCGTGTGAAATGGCTTATTACGGTCACGTTCTGCCCATAAAGGCAGCCAGTGGTGAGCTGTTGCCACGCAGGCCTGGGCACTTGCAGCCCGGACTCTGGCCACCTGTCGACAGTCCGGAAATTCAATGGACTCTGGTGATGGTAAATGTTGTGGGAACACAGTGACAGCTCCATGCTAACATGACGATGCTACAGCACAAGATATTGACCCGGAAAGATAGAGGTTTATGGACTTAAAGGCAGATATTGCATTTGAATGTAGCAATTGACTTTTCATTTAATGTTATGAATCTTAGAGTATTATTAGAAAAATATATTATTATCAATGTACGTCAAATAACGGTTAGTTACTATGTTTTCGGGGGATTCCTTTACCCTTTCATGTAAAAACTAGACTGCAATAAAAAATGTACTACTAAAAAGTCTTTCCCAAATGTTGCCCAATTTAAATCAGACTATTTAAAAACCTGTGGCTTTTGTCTACTGGCAACATCTATATGTGTGCAATCTGGCTTACAGTTGAGCCTCAATTTACATATATGAAATGAAAATTGGTCTGATAAGTTAAAGCAATGAAGATGTCTTTATGCCTAGATGCTCTAACTAGGTCAACGAAGTTTAAAAGTTTTGGTTTTGGGGTAACATTTTGGGGCATGTTTTCATCATGTCAGACAGGTAGCAATGCCAATGTTAACTAGGTTGAAGCTGGGATGGAAAATGCCAAAGGGCTGCTGCGCTGGCTGACGTTTAACATCATTAACAATGTCCTTTCATGTTTCGGCGGTCGTGGTCAAGCCAAGGCAAACAATCCAAGAGCAGCCGGACGCCTGCCATGGCCAAAAGCCGGACAAAAGCTCGGCATGTGTTTGGGTAATTGCCAGAACTTTCCCTCACTGTCGGTGGGCCCACTTTATTTGTCTGTTTGCCGTTCAGTTTCCGGTGCGAGCTGTGGAAACTGTGTAAAAATCACGTTCATCTCATAAATTCAATTCCAGCCACATTACGCACGAAAAGCGGACTCGAGCCACAGGGCCACTTGGTCTGGTCCCGGGGCAGGAATAATTAATTACCCCTCTGCCGCAATCATTTGGCAACATTTTGAATTTCTCAGGGCCTCCATGTTGGTTTACTCAAAATAGCCGCCAGGATGCAAGGCCAGGTCTGTCCATCTGGCATTGCAGGGGTCGAGTGTCAAGCTTGAACTGCTCTGTGGAGTCCTACTCTGAGGAGATCCCATTACCTGGCTCTTTGCCGGTTGTCATCCGCATGCCTGTGTGGTAACCAAATATGGCTGCCAGCTAATTAGTTTGTCATTCATTGAAAATCAATGAGTATCTGTACAGAGGCATGCAATAGATAGATCAATATGTCAAAATAATAATAGGCTCGACAGCTTTGGTTTCATTTTTCGTAAATTATACTATACCTAAAAACATGTAGTTGATTATGGAACAGAACATAAGCTATTTTACACTAAAAGCGATTTAAAAGTTAATATTTTATCGTTCGATATATATTGACAAAAAGCTTTATACATTTGATCAATTTCTATGTTTAATAGGGATATCAAAAATTGAATTTTAAAGATAGTATAAATATAAATGGTTAGCAATAACCAAAATTTAGATAAAAATATTTATATTTAAAACGGAAATACCGACGTGTTTTCTTATATTTTATATCTCGCTTTTAAGGGGTTTATTAAGCTTGGTCTTACTTTAACCCACAAAATATTGCGACTGTTAAATGTTCTGTCATTCCCTAAGATTTTTTTTTTTGTAATCACATTTAAATATATCGATATATTTCAGGTATGACATTGATTGCGATCTTTTTGTCATTATTTCGCATAGATCTTCATCTCGATATACATCCCTGTAGTAAATGAAGAAGTTCATTAAGCATTGTATCTGACGAAGCATCGGAAAATTGAATCTATCTCTAGTTAACTCCATCAGTCTCAGTTTCAGTCTCCTCCCTCTAATTTGTGGGATTGATGGCACGTGCGGACAGCTGAACATCGTTTGCATAATGCCGTTGCAGCAAAGTGCAACTCGCTAATTAAACCATTGCACTGGGGCGTGCTGAAATAGTCCACCGGGTGATCAATGGGAATTGCTGTTAATCACAGGCCCAAATGAGAACCGACCTATGGCCGCTCAACAGGCAACTCCCATTAACTAGAGCACTCGATTCTGAGTCAGGGAACAACGGTGTGCGATGTTTCTCTCCCAGAGTTTTCCCATCGTCCGCCAAGCAATTGTCATAATTAAGAGTGATGAATGAGACGGCAAATCGAGGCAAAACGATGGGACTTGCAGGTGGAGTTCCTCTTGAGGGAGATCCGCTGGATTCCACTTAACCATCCCCGGATCTTGGTCTGCACTTGCGTGTCACAGTAATTGGCTTCAATTGCATGTGGCTCGTCGGCACTCGGTGCATTCCACTGGCAGAAACGGAAGTTCTTTAGTCATCTGGCTGATGAATTGCGCAAATTAAAGCTAAAGTTATTTTAAATGAAACGTTGCTAGTTACCTAGTTATGTGGGCCAAGTTAAAGAACAGATTATACGGAGTCTTAGAGTCAGTTCTGCGAAATTCATTGCAGTCACCAGCCGCTGCTAAGCTGCAAGCAGTTTAATTAAAAGTAAATTGAACCGAAGAGGGGGCTTATTACAGTATTAAAAACCGCTCTCAATTACCTGTAACCTTCTTCTTCTATAGCAGCCAGGCTCTCATCTGAGGTGTTTAAATATTTAAATTTATTTAAAATGAAACTCTAGTTAAAGTGACCTAAAGGTAGAAATATATTTTCTGGAATTTAAGTTTAATTTACATTTTATGTAATTTCTTTTTGCATAATGACATTTTTCCGGGCAGCCCTCTGTTTGGTATTGTAATGGAATTTGCATTCTGGCATCTGGCGCGGGCCCACGAGGCGAATGCGTAATTTCAGTTTTAACAACCCTCCTGGCTTGCTGGCTGTTTTTGTTGAAAAACTTTTACGCGCGGAAGCCCAAAATGCAGTCATTGCTGAAGGCAGTACTTAAAAACGCCTGTTCGTTATGAAGGAATGTTTGCTGAAGAAGACAAAGATATTTTAGCGACAGGGGAAAACGCTGACAAACAAGAACTATAACTTATATTTTATTCAACTTTTAAGTTTCAATCAGATTTGTCAAGCTTCAAGGGTTCTCGTCCCTCTTTCCGCTCGGTATATAAATATAGACTATTAATATAACATGCGGAACTCTTTAATCCTTGCAGGCATCACGCTCTTGGGTCCGGTCGAGTGCATTGTTCGCTCTGGTCGGGCTGAAAGCCCTGGACTCGGGACACATCGGGCAGCCACAGCAACAGCCACAGTCACAACCACAGCCATAGCCACAGCACCGACTAAGGCTACGGCTACGGAAACATTGCATCTCAGCCAAATGTATGCCGGGCGAGCAACCCAATTTGCAAAAACCATCAGCAGCATGGCGTGCAGCTTGCAGAAGCAGCCTCAGGCAGCCCAACCGGCAGCCATGTCGACGTCCTGTGCCGGGGTAGAGGCGGAGGTATCTGCTGGGCGTCCAGGAACCGTACCCTCCACCCCAAAGACAACCAAGGCTACCCAGCCGAGGGGCTCGCTGCCAACAGACGTTAACCAGCCCCCGTTGGAATTTCAATGGCCGCCGCCCGTTCCTGTCTCGATACACACCAGCAACCTGCGACTGAACATGATGAACCAGGATCCCAAGGACCTGCACACGGCCAGGGCCATAATCGAGGAGCTACGCTCCAAGGTGCGCTTCCAGACGGAGCACATCATGAAGTGGCGCAAGGCGTACGCCATGCAGGTGAGGGATCAGAAGAAAATTAAACATATCTTAGATATTTATGGATTATCCCCTACTCTTTCCCTTGCAGGTTCAGCAGCACTATCGCTATCAGAAGGAAAAGTCAGACCAGATGAACTCGCTCACATCGCAGCTCCTGCTGCTGGAGTCGCGCCTGAAGCGGAAGCAGAAGCAGATCGCCAGCCTGCTCAACCACAGGGAGCTGACCATACAGCGTCAGCAGAAGATCATAGATACGTTGTCCTCGCGTCTGGTGGACCACGGCCTGGAGACGATAGAGGCGAGCTACGCTAACGAGCTGGACTCGCTAAACGACTCTGACTCGGCGGTGGTGATGGAGGATATCGACTCCGACAGCCCGTTGACCCTTGGCACGCGACGGAAGAGCAGCGGCGCCGGCGGACTGGGTGGTGTCCTGGGCAGCGACGGCATCACCATAGTACGGTCCATATCCGATGCGATCGAGACGAATCTCAATAAGTACGGCGCGGCCAGGCGTAACAACTGCTTCCTGCGACGTCCCGACATCCTAGAAACGGTTTACTCGGTGGAAGAGGACCCAGAGCCCACCTCGGACGTGGCCGAGAAGCGGGACAAGTTTAAGAATCGCTCTGACAAGGCCCTCAGCTCCAGTTCCACCGAGGGCCAGATAGACTCCGCGAGCCCCTCAGGCTGCGCCTCCGACAAAGCCAAAGAGTTGCCCGTCGAGGGCAGCACTGCCCTCCAGCGGCGTCAACTAGGTGCGCTCAAGCGGTCGCCTAGCCACGATGCCCCCTGCACAACACTCAGCGTCAAGGTGCCCCAACTCCAGCCGCCGTCGCCTCCTCCGTCGAATACGGATCCGGTCACTGGGAAGAGCCAGGTAGGTGACCTTGCTGGGATGCAGGCACATCTTCCAGTAGAAACACTGATTATCTCCCATTGACAACGTCGCTTTTCAGGTAACTAACTACAACCGCGTGATGCTAAACCATCGGTCAGTGACCAAGCCCAAGGACGTCAAGTACAAGCGCATCAACAAGGCCAAGTCCAAGAGTCTGGAGGAGCTGCGGGGGCGTCTCAAGAACCTGGTGGAGCGGCCGCCGGGTCTCGATGGAGGATACTCCAGCGGCATGATGCCGCAGACGGCGCAGTCCTATGCGTGACATTGGCAGCAGCCAGATGAGGCCTCTACCAAGCCAGCGGTGGCGAAGCAGCAGGCGCAGGCGGAGGCGGTGGCAGCGTTGAAGGAGGAGAATGAGGAGTTCATGTCGGGGACCGTAAAGATGTCACCAGCGAGGAGAGACAGTGACCTAACCACCCACCCGACCCCGGGACAGGAGACTCCTGCTGGCAGGCACGGCTTCCCAAAGCGGTCACTGACCCTGCCCCGCATCCTGGTGCCACGCCAGTCGATGGCGGGAGTGCCCAGCTCCAGCGGAGGAGGCGGAGGTGGAGGTGGAGGCCGTGGCGGCTTCTAGCAATTAAAGAAATTTTTCATACGCAATTGTGATAAAAAGTAAAACCATTTCCTTTCCGTCTCTGCTCGTTTCTGTCCACATTCAGTTGCTTTAACATGATTCTCTTTTGTAACATTTGTTTCCTTGATAGTTATCCTGAGCTTAGTTTGGACAACTTTGCATTTAATTAAGTTTAGTTTTAGTTTTACCAACGGAACTGCATTTTTACTTACCATTAAATATAATTTTACACAAAAATAAATCTATTTTAAAGCCCATTTCTGTCTATGATTTCACAAACAGAGCAAGAAGCGTATGAAAAATTTCGCAAAATGTGGTTACACTCGTAAGTCTATACAACCAGAGAGAGTCTGTGAAAATTCTGCATATTCGAGGACAATATTTCCCAAGCCACGAAAGTTCGATGGTGAGTAGTAGCTCCTGAAAGTCCCAGAGTAAAATAGGCTAGGCCCACGGTAAAAGAAAAACTAATGATAGGCTATGTTGCACATACAAGAAAATATACTTTTTGTGTCGATATTCGTCAGTATTTTGTAACATACACTCTTCTGAACATTTAAGAGCTTCTCCTCCTTACTGATCAACATAGATATGAAACACCATTTAAATTATATATAACAAAATATACTGAAAAGCTTTTTCGTTCTTATCCGACTTAGTATTAAGCTCTACTCCATGGACTGTCTTCTAGATAACAGAATTTACATCTCAATATAAATACGGAAATATATTTTCTTACTAACTATTACTATCTATTTTTAACGTAACAATTAAGAAGTACTTGTAAAGAAAGGAATTATTTTAGTTGGACATTTTATGGAAATTGTTTTGTAACTTGTTACCGACTCTTGGGGTCCCACCGACCCCAAGGTCATAAGTGTCAAATGTACCTTGCGAACACTCGTAATAGAAAGAAAACTCAGAATCAGAATTACTATAAATATATTTATAATCAGTTTTAAGTCTACTTAAGCAGGAATTAGGTGCAAACTTTGACAATGGCTGCTATCAGGTCTCAATTGTGTAAAAACCCCTCAAGATACAAATTACTTAAAAACCTAGAAAGTACAATGCTTAGCTTCAACGTTAAAAAGCTGTGTGCTCCGAAATATATAATATATGTATATTTATGTATATCAATGTGCAACTCGGTGTTTCAGTGAATGTCCTATTGCAACAAAACGTACCTAAACAAGTGTTATGTCAAGACTCTTGAAAAGCATTTGTGGGATCTTCAGCTTACATTGTAATAATAATACAATACAAAATGTCAAATAATGAATTGGGTATAATTAATAGATAGGACAGCACAGCCACACAATAAAGAATCTCTGATTTGGGGTCAGGGTTAGCCATATAGTTCTTGAAAAAAAACCCTTTGAAAATAATTGTTATTGCAATTGTTAAGTTGAGTTTCGACTAAAAAACTTGCAATGAGAACACCCACTCTAGTCCCTTATTAGAGACTTTTATCGTATGGCTGTGAAATTCTTACCAAAGTCAATTTTATTTCTAAACTTTAATTTATTACTTTAAGATGGTTGTAGCAATTAAATATTTGCCAACAATCAAGGAAAGCGTGTAATTCTGAAATAAATGCATTAAAATATATGATAAGGTAGATATTACGAATGCAATGTAGTAAGGTCTTAATGAAGACATTATTTCTAATTTATAAAAAACCTTGCCCGTAATTCGCCAAATTTCAGCAATTGACGTTTTATGTTAGTGTATGCTCAGTATAACTCAAGGATAATCTCTATCGACAACAATCTCCCAGCCTTTAGTTAGAAACAAGAACATTTTTGTGGATTGTCCCAAACTACTTTCAAATCAGTGCATTTTCTGCTCACAAATTTTATATTTGCTTTGAAATCTGCATTCAAAAATAATATTTCAGTTAATTTTCTAAAAAAAAATGGGTTTTTTTGGAAGAAAAAAAAAAAAAAAAAATTTTTTTTTTTTTTTTTTTTTTTTTTTTTTTTTTTTTTTTTTTTTTTTTTTTTTTTTTTTTATTTTTTTTTAATTTTTATAAATTTTTTTTTTTTTTTTTATTTTATTTTTTTTTTTTTTATTTTATTTAATTTTTAAAGAAAGAATTTTTATTTCTCCCCCTTTTTCCCTTTTTTTTAATTTTTAAATTATTTTTTTTTTTTTGTTTTTTTTTTTTGTTTTTTTATTTTTTAAATAATTTTAAATTAATATTTTATTATTAAAATTTTTATTTTTTTTTATTTTTTTTTTTTTTGTTGTTTGTTTTTTTTTTGGTTTATTTAAAAAAAATTTTTAAAATTTTTTTTATATTTTTATAATATTTTTAAAAAAATAAAAAAAATTAAAAAAAATTTTATTTAAAAAAAAAAAAAAAAAAAAAATTTAATTTAAAAAATGTAAAAATAAAAAAATTTAAAAAATAAAAATTTAATTTTTTAAATTTTTTTTTTTTTTTAAATTTTTTTTTTTAATTTAATTTTTTTATTTTTTTTATTTTTTTTTTTTATAAAAAATATATTTTTTTATTTTTTTTTTTTCATTACCATTTCCCCCCAAAAAAAAAAAAAAAAAAAAAAAAAAAATTTTAAAAAAAAAATTTTCATAATAATTAATTAATTATTTTGTGAAAAAAAAAAAAAAAAGGAAAAAAAAAAAAAAAAAAAAAAATTATTTTCCAATTTAAGGGGGTTTTTTTTTAAATGTTCTATAGCAAAAAAGGGGGGGGGGTAGGGTGTAAGATAAATATATGAATATATTCTTTCTTAGGGAGTAATATTAAATGCAGAATTCTTAAAATTTCTAGTTTGTTAATCTGTTTATTCAATTTTTATTTGCTTAAATTGTTATTTCTTTAAAAGTATTATATTTTTATAAAAACTGATGAACAGAAGATTTGGTTTGATTCGCAAAACCAAGGAAGTCGATACAGACAAGTCTGACATGAATAAAATGAATACTGAAAGAGTACTTCGCGCATCTTACAAATGCATCTACAGCATATTTATTTTTTTTTAACTCAATTAATTCAGTTAGATATATTATGCCAAAATCATATTGTATAACAAATGTATTATTTAATTCAAATTTTTTTTTTTAATTTAAGCTATAGACATGTGCAAGAAACTTTGTTTTCTGATGAAATCCCACAAACAAGTCCTATCCCCTCATTTAAAAATAATTATACATATAGCCAGCCACCTTAAATCAAATTTGGAACAGAGAAAAATATATAGTTATAGATGAAGTAATGAAAATAATACAAAGTCAGCAATTATTTATGAATGTAAAATGTTTATTTGGCAGATTGTATTATATTTTTACATAACCCTTTTATTGGCGAATTTTTAATAAATATTAGAAGCGAAAGATTCTTATTCAAACCATGCATTTCAATGAACCATATTCAGCATATAAATATAAATACAAATGGCTCAGTTAATAACTTTCAATTTTTTAATTTTTGAAACTTTAGAAACTTTTAAAGATTAAAAGAAAAGTTATACATTTTGTATTTCAAAATTTTTATAATCTTTTAGAAAAAACTCCTTACAGCCTTTTTTAAACATCCCCCCCCGCGGGGGGGGGTTTCCCCCCCCCCCTGGGCGCCCCCCCTTTTCCTTTTTCCCCCCCCCTTCTTTCGTAAATCTTTTAAGTCAAATCCAAAATTCTTTTTGATGTTTCCTCTTTACTATAACGCAATTTTTATTTTGTTAAAAAAAATTATTTTTAACCTATGTGCTTTTTTATTAATTATATTGCTAAGGGTGGCATATTCGTTGTCTTCCCCATAAACAAACATATTTTTAGATTTCTTAACTACGTTTAATAAAATCATAATAAAAAAGAACAAAATGAGATCTTATACAGTTTTCACCTAGGTATTTACGGCTCAATTATAACTTCAATATTTAAAAGTGGCATATTTGTTAGACACCTAAATAAATTTTTAAAAATATATTAATGATTGTTACCAATTACCGATCAAAAATAAAAGCTTAAAATTATTGGCTTTGATAAACTACCTGGCTTACATAAACTATTTTGAATTTTAAAGTTACCAAGAGTGAAAAATAGCTATCAAAGTGTAATCAAGCTTTAATGCCTGTGCTATTTCTGCTTTTGAAGTCAGTGTGTCAAATACAGAATTTAATTTATTTATTACCAAAATCTTTGAGTTCAATCGAACTAAATAAAAATACCTTCGCGCTTTATAAAAATTAATTTTAAGTAACATAAAAATACTAAAAGTTCGATTATATGACAGTAATTGTAAGACTCATGATAAAATGTTAAGTCCCCCAATTCTATTATATTATAAGCCAATAATTGCTGAACATGAGTATACGAGTCGCACTCATGACAAAGATTCCGCAAATCCCATTACGGAAGTACAGTAGCAGGCTAATAACTTAAGTGTAGGTCAAGACGTGCAATTTTCGAATGTAATTGCTAAGTACACTCAAGAATCTCCAGTCGATTGTGAGTGTATTTATTAGTAACTTTACTTTCTAGTTAGCTTAATTAAGTAATCGAAAACGAACGAAATTGGCAGCCAATAATTTGCTCACTCTACACTATTTGAATATACAACTCTTGAGATATTTTCTACTCGCGCTTAATAAAACAAAATAAACCCAAATCCACGTCGATCGGGGAGGGGTCTTTGCTTGGGATCAGTCTCCGTCGAGCAGCGGTCACGGCAGCATGGCTAGAGCAGAGCGCAGTCCGGGGCTTCTTATCAGCATCGCCTGCTGGGGCCCGTGGCTTATCTGTCTGGTGAGTGAGTTCAATTTGATTAGATAATTCCCTTATTGATTTCCCGATGGCCAGACCCTGGCCGATCCAGCCCAGATCCGCGACCGTACCGCCGCCCTCGCCAGCCCCACAGTCCAGGCCATCGAGAGGCTGTTCAACCAGGTGTTGCATGCCACCATCGAGGATGCCCGCCAGCGACTACCGCACCTGAACGCCAGCGATGCCATCGACAGGCAGTATTTTGAGGACCTGGACTCCATAACTGGGAACGAGGACTACTACAGCACGGCATACTACATCTTCGCCTGGATCAACAGCCAGCTGATGGCCCACCAAAGTCCCGATAAACTGCTCCTCGAGGTTCTGCCCGGCGAAAAGATAGCCATACGGAGCTTCTTTGGCAAAGTCAGACCACATCTGGCCAAGTATCTGCGTCTCAGTCGGCAGGACAGGCTGGAATTTATGTCCAACATTACCCGCTGGGCCAGCGAAAGCGAGGACAGCCTGGTCACGTACTACCTAGAGTTTCCTCGAACCCTTCAGCAGCAACTGCCGGAGCTCCAGCTGATGGACTACACCAAGCTGGCCAAGGCTCTGCTGGAGGGTGTGGCAACGGGTATATGGAGAACGCTTTAGCGTGACACGTGGAGTCATGCTGTATTTTATAAATAAATCATTGATTAATACATTGAATAAATTTAATTTCCGATTTAATTGTTCTACCTACTGTCCCACCAACCTGTGAGTTTCTTTATTCAGCATTTTGAAGGTCTTGTCGTACTCCCTCAATACCACCTTGAACGTTCGGCACGTTCAATGGCAACCATTGCCCCTGACTTTTCCAACATACTTGATCTGCAGAGCCTCGAGTCGAGCTTTTAGCTCGGTATATCAAAGGAGTCGCAGCTGCCGCAGGACACTCCGCTGCTGGCAATTGCTTCCGGGCTGACGGCACTACTCTACGTACTGGACCAGAGCTTGGCCCAGGTCCTGATGTCTTCATTGAACTGAAGGGCCGGAAGTGCGGTAGTGCTCTCATCCTGCTGCTTCATCAGCTTGCGTAACTGCCGGAGGCTGTGGCTCCGCGACGACACATGTGTCAACTGGAGCTGAGAACAATGTTTGATAGAATAATCGCAAGACGGATGCCACCTACCGACAATAGCAAGACCGAGATGAATATAGCTGGGGGCGGAATCTGAATAAAACGTTCTTATCACGCTCGTCCCAGGCTGGGGCCTGATTACAGTACGCGAAGGAGGAGATCTCACGATCACACATTGCTTTTGTTTAGCGATCACGTAAGAAATGGGGGACTATATAAGATACGGAGGCAACGCAGTTCCGTCTAGAATTTGGACACAATGGCCAACAGAGTGCTGTGGTCGTTCCTCTTTGCCCTGACTGTCCTGCAGTCGTCGGTGAGTTCCTTCCTATCTAGACTCTTGTCTCCTGACTGAAGTTCTTTCACTCCGCAGAGGTCAGCTCCCACGTTTACGAGGCTGCAGCTGGAGTTCGACGTGGCCAACGAGATGTTCGAGCTAATGACGGCTACATTGGAAGAGTTTAAAGGCTTCATTCAGCGGGTCATCGACGAGGCGGAACTCATTTTACCTCCAGACTCCAAAAGCAGCATCCTTGAGATGTGTCAGGAGCTCATTAACATCTTAAATCCCATGGATATTGAGGACTCCTTCGAAATGGAGAGAATGGCGGATGCTATGGAGGATATCATGAACCTCTTTGACTCCTTAGACAGCTCAGAGTTCAGCTCGGAAGCGGATGAGATAATCCTGTCCATATTTGAACAGCACGGAGGTGAAGACATTGAGAGGAGATTGGAGGACAAATTGACAGACGCCTTGCAGAGGATCGAGCAGAAATTGGCGAATTATATAAGCAGTTGGTCCGACAGTCGCAAGACAAGAAATTCCGACTTCCTAAAGTGGTTCATGGACTTCAAAAATGAAAAGGATCCCTTTGAGAAATTAGATTTGCTATATCAAAGTGATTTTATTTAACTTAGAATACAAAGTTCGGTCGGTGAGAAGCTATAAATATATTACAATACTTCAAGTAACCTGTAATTTATATATTATTTCTTGCTGCTTCCGAACTCAATCATACTGAGACTTGTTTACAACTAGTTTATCTTGAAATCGTGGAGGGGCGATAGGCAGTTATCAGCCTCAGCTTGAAAGGGGAGATGACATTGAATCCGATGAACTCAGATGTACTTGCATTCCTTTATTTGTTTCGACACGATTACTCAATTGCTATAGATTCTGCTGCTCAGGCTGTTTCTTAGTTTAAATTTTAGTTTAAATTTAAATTTTAGTTAAAAGTTTCTGGTCGAAACTCCTCCAAATGGATCTCGGGAGTCGTAGACGTTCTCCGAGATCTGCGGGGGTCCCCTACCATCGGATGAGTAGCTGTAAGACTCGGAGCGGTAAAAGTTGTTTGATGATCCAAAACGAGGGCTGGGACCTCTGCTAGGCAGCTGCTCTCCGAAGTTATTGGACGACAGGGGAATTTGAATCTGGAATGAAATTAATTAGCTAATGTAGGCAGTATTGTTACAAATTCTTACCGGCCTAGATGCCCATGAGGGCGTGTTGCTTATGCCCTCGTTGGTATTAAAAATTGGTCTAATATTGCTGCCCCTGAAACCGGATGAACTGGGTGTCCTGGGATATCCCGGTTGCAAACTGCTCCTGTAAATGGGCGCCTAAAATTAAAGTTTATTATTATGTAACAATAAACACTATTGTTTATTCATTACAGGCTGGTAAAATGAATTGGGAAGTCCTGAAGTCCTTCGAAAGCCTTGGCGGTAAATGGGTTGACTATCATAATCGTTTTCCTCTTCTGCGTCATTTTCTTCAGTCACCTCTTCGACTCCTCCATCTGAACGCTAACAAGATATTAAACATATTTCACTTCTTATTAATTTATGGCCATTATGAATGTCACCTCTTGGAATCGAATATCTGCTTCTTCCGATGCGGGGTATCCCGGGGTAAACGTTGAATTGCCTCCATTAGATCTCGTCGGCTCATGGCCTCCATTTTTACCCACTGGCTTGAACAGTTCTGTGGGTATATCGGCTGTGTCCCGGACAATTCTAGCCTGAATATGTTGGAAAGAAACAAAATATTTATTACAATTAAATTTCTGGAGTTCACCAAATGTGTCTTACCCCCTGGGCGATACACAGGAAGCCCATGAGCAGGGTCACTTGGCTGGCACGGAGCGGCAGCATCTCGCAGTCTCAACCTCCGGACGGTCGTTAGAAGTATGAGTTAACTTGGTGGAATGCGCTGCAATTATATGCGTCGCACTCAACCCGTCTGACTGGAATCATTAGGTGAGAGCCGGGGTCCGCGGTTATCAGTACGGGAAAACTCACAACTAAATAAATGTAAAATCAATAAGATTATCAAATCACACATACACTGCAATTTCTTTTAAACAATTCTTAAAATTTAATAAACTTGTTACTTGGCTTTTGGCATAATTAAAATTAAAACTATTTATTCTTTAATATTTATTGTATATGAATGGGTTATAAGTTGCATAGGATCTTCCCGCCCACAAAAAGGAAGAAAACTCTTCTTAATTTGATAAGTATTTAATATTATTTATTTAAATAAAATTGATTTAATGACTGTAGCTGGTTTTTAAGTGTATTAGTACCGCCCATAGCCGTAGGAGGAACCATACCCGCCACCCGACCTCGGAAAGCTGGGCACAGGGATTACTGAAGGTCGGGGAACCAAGAAGACTGATGGATAGCCATAGCCCGGTGGCCTCAGCGGCACATCCTCCGGGTTTTTCTCGTGCTCCTCCCCGGAGTTGTCTTCGGGCTTCTCCTCGGCAGAGTCTTCCTTGTGATCATGCTCTTCTGGATATCCCAAATGCGGATTTCTAGGGTATCCTTGGAACAGGGGTGGCTGGTAGGGAGAGTACGGCGATCTAAAGCTCGGATACAAGGGATAGCCGCTCAACTCGGGCGACTTCTGGCCAGCTCCGTGGGCAGGGGACGAAGACTCTGATGCAGGCACAGGCTTGGGTCCCGTTGGCGTGAACGTCAATCCAGGCTGACCATAGGGATGTGGGTGTTGTTGGGGATAGGGGTATGGGTAGGGGTATGGGTGTGGGTATGGATGAGGGTGCGGGTGTGGGTGGGAATAGGGGTGTGGCTCGTGCTTGTGGGGCTTCGGCGTTGTTGTAGTTGTGGTGGTAGATGTGGTGGTTGTAGTGGTTGTGGTCTCCGGCTCCGGCGTAGTGGTGGACTCTGGCAGCGCTGATCCGGCCACGACCTGACCCAGTCCATCATCCAACTGACCAACTCCATCGGGAACAGCAGTGGCGTTATTAACCGTCTCCAATGGCGGCTCAGTTGTCGTTTCGGGCTCCGGAGTGGTGGTGGTCGTCACGTGAGGCTCGTAGTGGGGCTTGTATTGGGGAGGATGGTGCGGCTCCGGCTGGTGCGTGTCATCGCCCGTCTCCTCGTCGCTGTATACCGAGGCATCATCGATGAACTTCTTAGCCTCTTCAACCGACAGATGGGCGAAGGCCAGCGCCAGCAGCTGAAAATGTTGCAAAGCAAAGGCGAATTAAGTCATCTGTTATGGCCTGGTCAAGATCTCACTCCCACCTGGCTGATCAATAGGAGCTTAATAAACATCTCAATCTGTTGCTGTGGCTGCAAGTGATTGGCGAGAACTGTTTGGTGTCGGCAAGTTGGATCGAGCTTTTATAGTCCAGAATCGCCCACAACTATGGAAATCAGAAAGCCCACAATTACACTCGCCCCGGAGCAATCAGCTCGGGCTCTGTCTATCTCTCTCGGATCACAGAGCGAGATGGATTCAAAAAACCCGATCGCCATCAGGTGTTGGATGCGTCTGCCCGGAATTTCCCACCCTGCGTTCGTAATTATGAGATCGTCAGCTCTATCAGGGAATTCGCTCTGCCCGTAAAATCAGGCAATGACTCCTCCAATCAGTCTCCGCGGCTGCGGTTGCTCTAATCGATTTGACGGGCGCAGCGACTATAAAAAGGTGGCTTTGCCCATTCGCTGCTTCTGACCTGTGGAACTGACGTCAACATGGCTATACTAAACTTGCAGCTGGTAAGGGCAGTATGGGTATTTTTTCTGTTGTTTGTATCTTTGTTTTTGAACCGCTTGCAGATTGGAATAATTATTTTCTTGGTAGCGGCTCTGGAAGCCCAGGAAAGCCCTGCGACTGAGTCAGTCGCAACCAACGAAGCCACCAAAGCCACAGAAGCTTAGGAAGTCAACAAAACCAGCGAAGCCATTGGTTCACCTGAACCAACAACTGTTAGTGCCACCACTGCCGGGGAATTCAGCTCCTCCACAGCATCGACAAAAGGATCGGTATCCACCCCGAGACCAGTACTGCTCCAGCCTACATCAGACAGTAGCTCTCTAGTAACCGGTGGATACCCTTTCGTTAAGCCAGGAAAGCACGACCAAGTCCACGTCACGTGAAAGCGCACGATGGCTTCCACAGCCTCGGAAAGGAGAATAACTGGGCTCACTGGAACGACGCCTTCACCAAGCCCAAAACATAATACTATGTTTACCAACATATTTCTCATTAAAAATTATTTAAGAATAGAGTATTTTAACTGAATGCCTGAACATCCTTTCTGTTATACAATTTAATTAAATGACAGAATTGTGTTTTTACGATATGGTGGAACGACAGAAGATTGTTGTGAATGCCACGATGCGGGTGGAATTCTGCTGCTGGGTAACAAATAATTTATCTGAAATTAAATTCAAGCTTATTAATACTTGATACTTTTTCCCAGAACCTGTTTCTGTGGCTGCAGGCGGTCGTAGCAATTGGAAAACTGCGTCACGCGATCGGTCACGATGGCTTTCACAACTATGAGAGGGAAAAGCGCTGGAGGAACTGGCCAGCACGTGTGAGATCCCATCGTAGGCGGTACCACCTTGAATAGTGCTTAATGATAAACAATAAACACCAGCATTACTTATAATAATAATATCAGGGTCGGAATGGCACTCGATCGCAGAGTTATAAGATCATCAGTATCCGCAGAATAATGGGACAATGAAACCTTGTATATTTATAGATATAACTTACTCGTGCCTTTTTCATAGATCTAAGTTGTATACCCTTTAAATATCTGAATCCGCATCCATATTTAAACTCTGTTACGTAAGAGAAACTTAGTTTAATAAACTTATAGGAACCAAACAACAGATTAAATTACAAGCCGTCAATTGATTTACAATGAAAGGTTTTTATTTCCATACTCCATGAAGTGTGAATGATGTGAATGCTTCTCTATAATTATGACATTTTATGTGAAATTAGTACAAGAGAAGATAATAAAGTTGCATATTCCAAGATCTGCTTTAAGTATGGATTTGTTTTTGTGTGCATATGTAAGAGGAACAGCTAGATCCTAGAACTTGCCGCTCTCGATGAAACGACGGCGCTCGCTTGCGCGAAACTTGCGACGTGCTGCTCGTGGATTTCCCTGAGGATTGCGGATGATGAAACCTGTCTCACAATGGGTCTGCGGATCGTATGTGGGTGCTGGCGGCTCAGCATCCCAGTCCTCGGCAGACTCCACACAGAAATTGGAAGGCTGTGGCTCCGCCGAAGTCAACTTGTCCGGATTCATAATGGAATCCGGGACTACGCGATTCGGACATTGAACAACGTGGGTCGTCATCTCGGCCACGGAGAGGATATGGGTGATGTTATAGGGACATGGTACCTTTAGAGTGGAAGGATAGTTGCGTGCGCAGCGTATTAAGTGCACGGCAAGGCGGCTCGGAAGCAGGCGATGGACGCTGTCGTAGGGACACACCACGTACTCTTCGATTTTTGGATTTTGCGACATCGTACAGATTTCTTCTTTGCTCTCCCCCTCTTGTCCTCGAAGTTTGTTAGTCTAATTCAGGAAGATATTATAATTTTGGTTAGAAACTGAAGACCAATTCTTAAGGGACAAATTTTAATTTACTAGATATTTCCGAAGATTTCTCGTGAAAATTAAAAACACCAACGTTGTTAGGTCTCCTTTCGGATTTGAGGAAATAAAATACTTTCACAATATTTATGCTGCTTATAGAACCAAAGGTGTTGCCTGACTCCTCGTATCGCTACTGATATTAAAGCCATGGACAACTCGATTTCAACATTGAAACTATCAAATCCTTGAGGTTGTCAACCTGTTTTATATTTTCATGTATTCCTATCACGCTTAGAATTCCCCACTAAATTTATTTAATCACATGAAGCAGAGTCCGACTGGTTAGTTAGTTAAATTTTGAAGCAACACAATATTAAGAATAATATGGCCTCCGAAGGAAGGGTTTATTCGACGAACAATTACTTGTATTTAAAATTAAAATGATGCCCGTGAGATACGGCTACAGTTACAGTTATAGTTATAGTTATAGTTACAGTTAGAGTTACAATTGAATCGCAAGAATGTCGGTATTTGCTAGTATACGCGTGACTGTGCGCTTTGAATGTGCATTAGTTAGTATGTACGTAATATGTATTAGTATCACTCTGGTGCAAAGCATTAACCCGGCCGTCGATCGTTGTCAGATTTCGTCGTCCTGTGCAGACACTCGGCGTCGCGACCCTAGCCAATGGTGGTGGACAAGTGCTTGGCGGAGCCGACGGAGCCGGGCGCCGGACCGTCGTTGGTCACGCAAGTGGGAATGGCACTGGACCACTTGCCGTTCTTGAGGCACTTGAGCACCTTGGAGCCGCGCAGATCGAGGCCGGCGTCGCAGGTGAAGGTGATGCTCTCGCCGATCGCGTAGTAGAACTTGACGGAGGACATTCGGCCGCTGATGACGGTGCCCGGGTAGGAGCAGGCCTGAACGCACTTGGGGAGGCCTCCAGACCAGCGCCCGTTATCCTGGCAGGCAATAATTGGCTGGCCCTGCATCATGTACTCCGGGTTGCAATTGAACTGGACCACATCGCCGGCACGGTAAGGTGCCGAGCCCTGGGCGTAACCGTTTTGCGGCGCCCCCGGGTTGTCGCACTGCACCTCCACGCAGGTGGGCAGCGGCGCTGACCATTCGCCCGTAGGATTGCATATGGCCTCCGAGGGGCCGCGCAGCCCATACCCGGAGGCGCACGAAAAGGCCGCCCGGCCGCCCACCTCGCGCGACAGCACGGAGACGCGCGGCGAGCTCGCGTTGTTCCCCAGCGGGATGTCGCCGCACTCGACGCTCTCGCAAACCGGCAACGGTGCGCTCCAATTGCCACTCGGCAGGCAGAACAGCTCCGAGGCGCCAATCAACGAGTTGCCGTTGGCGCAGGACAACAGCGCTCGTGTGCTCAGCTTGGTGTCGTTCGTGTTCACGATCAGGCCGCGCCGCATCGGAATCTCCGGGCAGTTGATCTCCTTCACCACCACCTCCACGGCGTGCTCATGCCTCGCCGGCGTCATGCACGAGTAAAAGCCGGTGTCGTCGCTGGCCGCATCGATGATGCTCAGGCGGTACTCCAGCGTTGAGTCGCGGCCCTCGTCCGCCTCCGTCACCCAGCCCTCCGTGTAGTTCCTGCAAGACACACGGACTTTTATTAGAATGGCTTGCTGCATCCAAGATGAAGAGTCCTTTTCTCAAGTCCCCCAAATATCTGTGACCTATTAAAGAATAACTTTGTAAGTAAGAGAGCCTTTGCCCAAGTTCAAGCTGAAATGTAATTGGGAATTTTATAAAAAGGATCCAATCTGAACCACTCTGATCACAGCCCAAACAACCGATACCCACTTGTGCGTGTGACTGACGTTCCACTTGGGATTGCCAAAGCGCCGCATCCACAGACACTCCATGTGCAGGGTCGTGCCCGGATATACGATTAGCTTGCCGTCGTTACTCTGGGCGATGGGTCCGTTCTGGTGGCGGAATAGAATGGTTGGCGCCTTCTCCACTGCAGTGGAAAGCAAGTAGCAAGCAAGTACATATAATAAATGGGATAAACAAGTGTAAAATACCCACTTGCATAGTCGTTCTCCTGGTTGAGGCCCGAGCACACGGGCTTGGTGTTGGTCCACTCCGAGTGGATGCAGGTCCTTTCGTGACTGCCCATCATCGAGAACTTGCCAATGTCGACGCACCTGAGGCAGTAGGCCGAATAAAGGGTTCTCTGAAATTATTTGCTTGATTGCCCAAAACTCACCTGGATATGATTGTGGCTCCTGGAGGAAAGTCTACGACATCTTCACGGATCTCTAGGTCGTTGTAAAAGCTGACCACATTGGCTTCGTTGTTCCTAAATACACATGTTCCGTTTTCTGGGTATTGTTATGAAGAAGGAGTATAGTTTATTAAAATTAATAACATGAATCCAGCACAATTTTTATAACTTCCATCAGAGATTAAAGCATAACTCACCGCAATTGTATGATCGTCCGATCCATAGTCCGTTGTCACAGATAATGCGCCACGTCTGCCGGTCCCCGGCCGCATTCGGAATGCAGTTGAAGAAGATCTCTGTTCCGCTCTCATAGGCCCCATCCAGTTCCGGATGCTCAGGATTCCTTTAGGTATTCAAAGGACTTAGAGAAACTCCATTGCTCAAGGCAGGCAAACCCATCACTCACTTGTAGACCAGGGCGCCGTCTGTAAGGCTTGGGGGTCCGCACATCTTCATGTCGTCGTGCTCATCCGTACTGTTGTCGTGATGGTCGTGATCGTTGTCCAGTTCGTTGTGCTCAGCCTTGGCATTGGGGGGATGTGGCGCGTGGGTGGTGTGCTCCAGTTCCTCGCGAGATTTCCGCAATCCTGACTCACATGGAATGCTGGGAGGCGTGAGAACGCCCTTGTGGCACGACATTTCAATGGGATTGGCATTTGTGGATGTTTCGCAGCGAACGTTTACGGTGCTTCCATGACCAATGGTTAGTCCTGCTCGATAGCCTCCCTATAATATATGGAATAGTTTGATTACTGATTGAACAATAGCTTTTTGAAATATCAGAATCCTACATCATAAATGACACCAGGAATGTTGGGCAGCGTGCAGGGCACTGAGGTGCACTCTGAAAACGCATTCACCGACCAGGAGCCATGAGCACACCGCAGCTGAGCCGAGCCCTAAAATATCAAGAAGGTATATATTATATTCCTTCGCTTTGGTTGCAAACGCTCACCTGTATATTGAAGCCATCCTCGCACTCCAGAGTGATGAACTCGTTGGACTGGATCTCCTCGTAGGTGGACACCGGCGGCAACGAGGGCTTGTCGCTGAGCTGCTTCGTGTGCGACTCCACCTTGTAGTACTGGCCATGCTCTACGGCAGGCACCAAGCACGGAGCGGACAAACACTTCGGCGTCTCCGGCTTCCAGATTCCCCGGATGCAGCGTGCCGTGGCATTCTCACCCTTGATATTCAGCTTGAATCCTGCGTTGCACTCCAACTGCAGCATGATGCCGACGGAATTGCGGCCAGGAGCCTTGCCCGGTCGAACGACAGTCACGTTGCCGAAGGAATCCCAGTCCAGATCCTCGCAGGGACCGCGTAACCGCTTACCATTGCCTCCCTTGCCGGCCTCCCCGCCGTCACTGCTGTCCACTTCCCCATCCGGAAGAGTGGCCACCGATGGCGCAGGCGCCTGTCCAATGCTGGAGCTACGCTTGCGCCTCCTACGGACAATTTGCGACTTCAAGTGTTCGATGTAGGACCTGGTGGCATTCACATGGAAGCTGCGTGATGTTTCTGGCGGCGAACCGTTGGCCAGGGGCGCTTCATTGGGACTGCGGTCCACATGACCGACGTGATTTCGCGAGACCTGGTTGATGTTGGGCAGGGGCACGACTCCGCCTCCCCCGACACCGCGGTAATTGTTACCGACCTCGAAGTCCCTGAAGTTGGATTTGCCCCGCATCATCACCTGCCCTCCATCATGTGCGTTGAGATTGTGACCCCTGGCGTCCTGGAGGTGCAGCTTCTCGTAGATTCGGTCATGGCCGAGCATTTTGCGCACATATCGCTGGTAGCGCTCCTTGATCTTCTGGTAGTACTTGGAGTAAGCCAGGTCCAGATCCGAGGGATGAGGATGCGGACCAGGATAAGGACTGGCGCTCCGCTTTACGCGATGTTCTGACTTCCGAGGGAGTGCGTTTACTGGTGAAATAGATCAACAAATAAATATATTTAACTAGTTCCTCAGTTTTGAAGCTAACTGAATGAAGCTCTGCAAATTGTCTTCTAATTCGGCGTGCCGAAGTTGGCTTCCGTTCTTATTTTTACTGATCATACAAAAATGTGTAGTTTGGAGATATTTAAGTGATATTTTTATAGGTTCACGGTGAGGGTCTACTTTTTCCCTATTATCACATTGCGATAGCTTTGACTGTGAAAGCTAAAGATTTCTTATTTTACGAAAACATTCTTATCTGTTGTACGCAGCTAAAGGTTAAACACAATTTTTACACAGAATTAGAAATGCCAAATTTTAAGATGCTGATAAGTGGCTTTTGTACACTTTACGTTTTTCTAAACGGACACTGTCTGTTTCAGTTTCTTCGAGCTGACAGAACAATGCAGTCGTTATTATTGATAAGAGTGATCTTTGGGCTTCTGATTCAAAGGAGCTTAGCCCGCCTATTGGACGACCGATGTGGAATGGCAATAACTGGGTTTATTTCGCATGGCAGAAACGCTGAAACGGAGGCTGCTGCTTGGATGGCAGCCGTACGTAATGAAACGGAATTTCTATGTGGCGGCACTCTGATTCACAAACGTAAATATACATATATGTACATATAAATAACACGTCAACTCAAAATTAATTTGATTTATTTCTTGTCAGGTTTTGTGTTGACCGCCGCTCATTGCATTGAAGGTCATGACAGATTGTAAGCACATTGTATAACATATTTATAAAAACATTATATTATATAATAATATTGTACCCAGATTCGTGAGGTTGGGAGCATATAACTTATCTCTCCCTGCCGTAGAGTACAGGGTCAGCCATGCGGAGTTCCACAGCGGTTACTTCAGAGAAACGTTTCAACATGACATTGGCCTGCTGAAACTACCACTTGATGTTGTGTATACTGGTAAGTGTTATCCAGATGATCACCTCTGATGGACCTTAGATCTGTTTTCCTGTCCGCAGCACAAATCTATCCGATCTGCATAAATTTACATCCCACAATGCAGACGGAAGGGGAAGATAATTCCACTTTCGATGCATATGGCTGGGGAAAAACGCATGCAGCCGACATGAGTGAAATTCTTCAGAGAGTCACACTCGATCGCTACAATCACAGCCGGTGCAACGATACCCTTTATTCGCCACTAACTTCAAATCAGATATGTGCTGGGTCCTCGAACAGAGACACCTGCCACGGCGATTCTGGCGGTCCGCTGATCACAGAACTTAATTATAATGGCATCAGACGTCTAACGCAGCTAGGAATAGTGAGCTATGTTTTAAAAGAATGCACAGGTTTGGGAATTTATACAAATGTCGCACGCTATGCGGACTGGATTGAGGAGAAGATTAAAGCTCCATTTCCCCAGTATTCTTAGCCGCCTTCATCTTTTGGTAAGCATTTTGACAATATTTCAAAGCCTCCATTCTACACACTGTCATGTTCTTAGCGGCAGATATCGCCAACCCGGTCTCTATTAGGCCTAGAAGCTTAACAGTGGCTTTCGGTGCCGAAAACTTCGGCCGAGCCCGACTACTAGTTGAACCTTGCGGAACTGCAGTAAGTAAGAGAATTAAAGGTGGTAACAACGCCGAATGGGAAGCTGCTGCTTGGATGGCTGCTGTATTTTATGAAAGACGACTGATATGCGGCGGCACTGTGATTCACAGACGTATGTTTATATAGAGTAATAAGAAACTACTCATTGAGGTAACAAATTAAATGAATGGTTTTTGTCTCTCAGGCTATGTATTAACCGCCGCTCAGTGCATTTTCCATGAGTCCGTTTCTGAACTGTAAGTATACTTGACAGGCGTTCGATTTATTATGAATAGAATAATACAATCGTAATTTTTGCAGATTTGTCAAGTTGGGAGCATACGACATACGGCATCCAACAATGGAGTTTAATGTAAACCAGAAGATCATGCACGATAAATACAATCGGACCGAAGAATTAAATTCCTATAATGATATTGCCCTGCTACAACTATCAGGCGATATTCCGTTTAGTAGTAAGTGCTATCAAGTTTTATCGCTTCTGATGCAGCTTATTTTGTCTTCCTGTCCTCAGGGAGTGTCTATCCGATCTGCGTTATCCTAAATCCGGAAGTTAAGAGCAAAGTAGAAAATGCCTACACATTCGATGCATATGGCTGGGGAAGAAAAATTTACGGCGAAGCTTCAAGCGACCTGCTTCAGAAAATCACCCTCGATCGCTACAATCACAGTGTGTGCTTAAATAGAGGTCGGATCTCACTAATTTCAAGTCAGATCTGTGCTGGAGCTTCTGAAGGAGACACCTGTCAAGGCGATGCTGGTGGTCCCCTGACAAAAAAAATCGTTATAAATGGACTTCAACGCCAAACGCAGTTCGGGATCACAGGCAAAGGTTCAAAACATTGCATAGGATTTGGAACTTATACCGATGTCAAATGTTATGTTGACTGGATTGAGCGAAATGTTAGAGGTTACGCCTAAATGATAGATCTGATTGAAGATTAAATATCTAATATATACATATGTAGTAACGATGAGTTAATTTGCATACTGTGAAGAGTACACAAACTTCGACTTCCCACAAAGACCTTAATTTCTGGCCTAATACTATCAAGTGCTTCCAATGCCCAGTTTTCTCAGTGTAGCGAGCTTATCACTAAATATCACTATCCCAATCCCATCAAGCATATGCACTGTGACTTTGGAACTGTCGCTGGCGAGTAATCGCAGTGGCGGACTGCTCAGGTGATCCCCTGCGAGTGCCCGATAGTTTGAGACATTTCCATTTTGAATTATTCTAGAATTTCGGTTTTAATTTTTATGAAAATCGGACGACTATATCATATACATAGCTGCCATAGGAACGTTAAAGAAATTTATTGAACAAAATTGTAATTTATTCGATTTTCTTCGAGTATTCTCGGAGTGCGTCATCTTAGCGTCATGTTAGCAAAATGCATAATTTGAAATTTGAGACAATATTAAATAAAAAAGTTTTATAAAAGCCCTTTGTAATATATATATATTTTATTTTATACAATATAAATTTATAAAATACTAGCTGACCCGCCAGACTTCGTACTGCCTTAAATTGACTCTACATTTTATTTAGAAAACGTTTGTATGGGAATTAGAAAAAGAGCTTTTTTAGGGCTTTCCCGGAAATAATTCGATTTTTCTTCGCCTTTTAAACCTTCCCAAGACCTCCACGAACATTTCAAGACTAAGATAAAATAAATCCGTTCAGCAGTTCTCGAGTTTTAGTGAGACTAACATATGACCCCTCCATTTTTATATATACAGTCTCAGGCCAAAGCTTACCCGCTTGAAGATACTTTTGGTTCTCAACCAGTTCCCGTTGAAGCTGCCGCTGACGACGCAGAAGATACATGGATCTCAGCTGACGAATCTGCAGAGAGCGACGCCTGCGGCGATTCCAGCGAAGACGAGGATGCTGTCCCAGTAGGCACTGGGGGAGATCCAGGGGACGCCACTTACCGCCCACGCATGTGGCTCCTGGCGGACCGACCTAAAGACCAAAATAATTCACAAAAAAATTATCACACAACCCATCCAAGATAAGTAGTTTTTAGCATTACCTCCAGGACGTATCCCTTGTCGCAGTCGTACATGATTTGCTTGTTGTTAACGATCTTCTTCACGTACGGCCGGTAGTCGTAGAGTCCCATGTTGCCCACGAGCAAGACCTTGCCGTTGGGTATATAGCCCGGAAAGGAGCAAAAGACCTCGTCGCACTTGGGCGTTTCTCCAGTCCAGTTTCCAAAGGAGCAGGTCAGCACATAGTCGTGGGGATCGGTAACATCCTTGCCCTCGGGACTGACCAGCTTAAAGCCATCCTTGCACTTAAAGCGCGCCTTCATGCCGTGCTCTGTCTTTGGGGCCATCACCATGCCGTGCTTTGGGGGACGAGGCATGCTCTTGCACCTGGCAGGGATGCAGCGAGGAATGATGCTCCAAGTGCCGTTGTTGCAAGTGGGCGGACTGAGCAGCGAGACTGGGAACTCGTAGTTCTCATCACACTTGACCTCCAGCGCCGTGCCGTGTTTCACCTTCTCCACCCCGCCCAAACTCTGGGTCTGCGTGGGAGACTGCGTCGTGGTCGTAGGTGGATGGATGATCGTAGTTCCGTTCTCATCGGTGGTTATCTCGATGGGATATACATTACCCTGAGAGATGGTGGGCACCACGCACGGCGCCAGGCACTCGGGCAGAGTGTTACGCCATCGCCCATCGATCTGGCACACGCTCGAGCCCAGGCCATTGATCATCATCTCCGGCTGGCAGCGGAAGATGATGCTGGCCCCCAGTCCAGTGCCCGCCTCGATGTTTTCGATCCAACCATTATAAAGCACTCCGGGATGTCCACAGTTGATCTCTGATAGATTAAAAATAATTATTTGTTAGAGTTACTAGGTGTAAGCTACTCAGAGGATATCCTTTGATCCACTTACCCTTGCAGGTGGGCAAGGTGCCGCTCCACTTCCGATCCGCTCCGCAGCGACTGGAGCTCTCGCCGACGAGCGTGTAGCCGTAGCGACACTCGTAGCTCACCACCGAGTTGTAGGCCAGCGTGGTGTAGGTGGCCTTGCCGTTCTTGGGGTTTTCCGGCGTGGGACACACCACCGAGGTGACCACTGGGGAGGGGGCAGAGGAAAGGGTAGGCAATGTTAGCAATGGAAGCACGGAAAGCACGCTAAAAGTTACCACAAATCTTTGAAAGCCGCGCTCGCAATCGAGATCCACCAAATAAAACAACTTCAGAGAATGGGTTTCGATTTTTTGATTCAATTCTTTAGTTTTATTTTGCTTTGTTTTGCTCAAGATTTGCGGTAACTTTTATTTATTCATTCAATCAACATTAATAGGCCAACAACAACAACAATGTATTGCATAAAATTTGAACAATCTATGGGTAACACTAGGTCATATCGTATCAGAGAGAGTGTGTGTGTGGTTAACAGGAGCGGAGGACTCCGACTGGAGACCTTGGGCCCTGACCAAAGTACGCTTAAAACACGGTTTCGAGTTTCGGGATTCGGGTTTCGGATTTCGGATTTCAGATTTCATTTCGGATTCGGATCTGTGCCCTCGCCAGCTCTAATTAGTTGGCAACTCAAATGGTCGCTGGGGTGGTGGTTACGTTTGCGCTATCCGCTTCAAAGGTCAGAGGTCAGAGGTTCGGTTACAAGCTCTACACGCATCACCGCAATACTCACAGACACAGGTGGGCAGCTCCTTGGGCGTCCAGGAGCCATCCGACTGGCAGTAGCGCTCATGCTTGCCCACCAGCTCGTAGCCCGTTCCACAGTTGTAGGTGATCTTGCATCCGTAGGTGTAGCACTCTCCGGCATGCCATCCGTATGCCGGATCCGGCGGCTGGCCACAGGATCGAGCTGTGGTCTCAAACAGGTAAAGTTAGAGGCTATCATCCCCAAGGGTTCCCAATCACTCCAATCACTCACGTTCGCACTGTATGTCGGGTCCGTACCAACTGGCCTGGTTATCGATGGCCAAGCACTTGGCCCGCGGAAAGCCATTGGTCACGTAGCCGGTGTGACAGTGATACTGCACGGTGGAGTCCAGGTCGAAGGTCTCCTGCTCCGGCAGCGCTGAGTTCCTAGCATGCTCGATCTGTGGCGGCTTCAGGCAGTAAACTGAGAAGGATCTCATTTAGTCGAGGGAATGTTTGACATAAAGTTTTGGGGGATTTCACTTACTGTTCTGCTTGCAGGCTGGCTCGGCACCGGCCCAATTGCCATCCGCCTGGCAGAGTCGACTCTGCAGACCCACCACGTGGTAGTCATGGGGACAGGCGTACGAGGCCCGCGCGCCAAAATGTCGTCCAACCACGGTGACTTGACCCAAGCTGGGTTGCGCCAACTCTGGACATTCCCGATCTGCGGAGAGAGGATTTAAATACGATTCCATTAACTGCAAGCCCAAGAACATCTTGGAAATGCGACTTACCCGGCTTGATGCAGGAGTTGCCGCAGACGCCGTCGCACAAGCATTTTTTCTTCTTGCTCTTGCAATCCTCATCGGAGGAGCACTTCCTCAGGCATTTTTGGCCGAGCAGCGTGGCCTGCTCCTCGTCCCGTGGACACTCGGATGAGGGCGAGTTGCGGGGATTCTTGTAGACGCGTCCGTCGTCATCAGACTCCAGGGAGTCGTCATCCTCCTCCCAGTCGTCGTCGTCATCGTCCTGCTGTGGTATCTCCGAGGTGGTCTGCAGGCTGGTGCTCACTGTAGTGGGCACAGATGTCACTGAAAGCACACACACCTGTTAGTCATCTAGGAGGAAAACAAACCCCCGCCCGACCCGAGACCAGAAGCCACCCCTTGTTGCGGCTTCTGTTTTGGTTACGGATTCGCGTCTGTTTTGCTCCGAGTGCCTCGCGTGCTGGCAAAAACATTGACCTATTTCCCCCGATGCCTGGTCCAGATGTCAGATGGTTGGGTGTCAGACTCTATTGGAGCCTGCGCACTGGCCTCCTTATATAATCCCACGCAGCATATACATTTTTCATCTCAGCAAAATTCGAGAACGCACAACCAAAATCTAGGATTATTATTATTCTGCCCAGATTCCCACTTCCCCAGATAGTTTATCCTGTTAAGCAACAACTTGGATGTCGAGTTTTGAGCCCAGTTAACGGGTGGAAATCGTAAAACCAATAGAAGTTTACCTTTGTAGACCAGAATGGTGGTCACCAAACACTGCAGCAGCAACCGATTCATTTTGATATTATTTTGTTGGGTTTTCCTGATGGTTTTTTTCTTTTCACAGATTTGGCTTCGCTTTACAGCATCTTAGCTGTTAACTCGTAAGTTCCTCGCAAAGGACAATTTATTGCACACTTTTTCGGTGCTCCAAGGCTAGAGTTCCGCGCCCCGAGACTTGTCACGTTGAGGTAAAGAAACGAAATGCAGCCAGTCCAGCTGCTTTCGCCTTTTTCACTTCTGCGACTTTGACAGATCAGGCGAGCAGCACCCACTTTGACAGCTCTCTATTGGTGGTTAGTCCTTTGAATAGAAAGGAAGAGAAAAGGCAATCAGGAGAAAATCAAAGGGACAAAAAATAAGTATTATTATTTTAAAAATATATTGTGTAATAATAATACATTTGATGGTTTGAGTTCTTGATTTTTTAATTTAAACTAAAAGTTTAACAAATTATATTCATAATTTAGAACAATTTGAATTCTTATTTTAGAAAATAAACTATGAATAGATTTTAAAAAGTATAGGTAATAATACTAAGCTAAATAGCAACAGTGTTATGGTTTAAATAATATCGGTATCCTGTACATTCAAAATAAAGTTTTATGTACTTGGACCTTATTTTTTGTTAAGCTTTGCTAATTTTTTAATTTGATATTTTTTCGAATTGGTAATTAATGCTTAAGAAACTATTTTTACCAGGTTTAAAATAAGAGTAACTAAATCTCCATGGAATTGAAATTAGTTTATGAAGTGTTCAAAACATGTAAAACTAAAATTTATTTTAATATAATATCAGAATCAACCTATGTAACAATTGTACAGATATTAAAATAAATCACTAGAAATGGTGTCAAAGAGTAACTATAAAGTTCAAAATCCAATTCAATTTTCTCCTATGGCCTTCTGTTCAGTGTTTAAAAAACTGAAATTTGTTTCATTTCAGAAGTTCTGTTGCTCTCATTAGCAACCTACGATTTAATTTCAATAAATCCAAAAAGTTACCACAAGAACTTCTTTCAAGTTTCAATGTTTAATTGTATACTTTCCAGCGCCTTTTCCAATAATGTCAAACCAAAGCACTTTTTCCCTAAATAAATAAATGAATTCAATCAACTTTATGAGAATAACATAATAAAATTATTTTTAAATAAGTTCCCGTGGACCTTGATTTCTACTTTAAATTTTTATTTTCAGCACCTTGGCGGTTTCGCCTAACGGTACTCTGCTCGTTCATTTCAAACTGATTGCAGCCCTAGCAGGAAAGCTGCCGGCAGTGGCGGTCGGAGGAAAGCTTCCGCAGCTTTCACTTCACGCACTCGCTGGCGAGAGTGATTTTCCAACGCTCGGCGGACGGAATCAGAAGCGGTGAAAACGCACAGCGCCGAGCACGACGATATCGCACGCACAGCTGCGGGAAAAGGAAAAAGCTGCTGGGAAAACGAGGCGCGCAGCCACTAAAAAAAAGATAGAGAACCGAACCGAGCGACACAAAATATACACTTTTCCGGACGAAATGTCTTCGCGGCGAGTGTGTAACAAACAATTTGATTAAGCAATTAATTGAGCAAAGTGCAAGTGCAGTGGGTGGAAAATGTTTTAGATTCGTTCGCCAGCGGGAGTGCGGGGTCGGGATCGGGTTCGGGGGCGCATATATGAAAAGCGCGTAAAGAAAAGTAAGTGTGCCATGCCAGCAAAAATTGTGTATTAAAATGTGAATCAAAAATATAACCAACTCGAAACGAGGCATACACACTGCGAGCAGCGTGTGGTGTGTGTGAATGCGCTGCAAATGTGACATCTGCGGAGGGAACACGAACGAAAATACGTACTTAAGTTTCGATACCAAATTAATTGATATTGAACATTTTCGAAATTCCTGAGCTGCGACAAAATGTCGAAGAACTGCGCGATTCAAAGGCATATATACTCTGTATATAGTGGGATTTATTTTTAGCGCTTTCCTTTCCTTTCCTACCCCCAACAAAATCAAAATTGGACGCGAAAGACGAAAAGTGTGTGTATGTGCGCCATTTCGGGGCGATTGAAAATATTTTGATATCCAATAAATAAATACTTAACTAAAGGAACACTTGTATTTAGCATCTATAGCGATTTCGGTGGCTGCCAGAGAGAGATGCCAGAGCCATGGGGAGAGGGTCTCGCGCGTCAACAATTTTCAAGCGTGTACACAAAAATCCAGCCAAGCGCATTGCCCGCAATAAATCCGAGACGAGACCCAGACCCAGACCCTTCGGAACCCACCACCCACCACCCAGCGAGCAGCCGCCAGGCATCCAACCACCTAACCACCCACCACTCGGACCAGTTCAGTTCTCGGACCACTTGATTAACGCCAATGCCAATTCAGACGCAGAAAATCTCTATAAAAGTTCCACCAGCGAGCATGCGTTCGCTCCGCAGAGCTTTTCTCGCTCTCTTTCTCACCGCTTTTCTCTCTCTCGTGCGCTCTCGCTCTCTCAGGCACTCGCTCCTTGCCAGGATATCTAACGTTTTCCCGAGCACTTTGTTTTTGTCATTGACCTGTTGTGGAACAAATTACACATAGAATTCATCAAATATTAATCGCAATGATTATGAGACAATTATACAGATTAAGTGCTTAGAGTAAAATCTCTTTGAAGTGCTCCCAGTCGGAGTTTAGAGTTTTTGTAGTTCCTTAAAATCGATAATGATAACTGAGATATCCTATAACAGCTGTGAGGCTAAAATTAAACATTTATAGATACCAAAAATATTGTGAATTATTAAAGTAACCAATTCACTTTAATTTTTCTTAATTTGTGTTAATTTTTTATGGATTATAGTACAGTTTCTTAATGTCCACTGAACCCAAAATCTTACTAAGTATAAATGCTTATCCGGCCCGATTTTCACGTAGATTGTATTGATCCTAAAACTATGTTAATGTTACTTAGGAAGATCTATCCTCGCTTTTTAAATTAAACGGACAGAAAAAGTCATGCTATGAAATGTTGTTTGATGACTTTAAAAATTCTATGGAATTATACAATTATCCGAACTGCAAAATCCGCATGTATCCATCAAATCTCGCGTCTCTTTGTGTCCGTTATAAAAAACAACTCTGAATTTATATTTCAATGTGGTATTTTGTTTTATTTATTGCTTTCACTAGCACTACACTTGATGTTTCTTATATTTGTTTTTATAAAGTCCATAAAGCACTGAAACAGTGTTGACTAATGTGTTTTGCGATATATTGATATACTTTTACAATAACTTTAACTTCCTGTCAAGTCCTTTTCCGATCTCCATCCGATTTGCTTGTGTGACTAGTTTACTTGGTATTCAGCTTCTTCGTAGAGACAGATATCAGGGAATGTAACAATAAAATCAGAAAACGATTCTAAGGACTGATTTTAGAGAAATAAGCTTTTTAAAAAACAGTCCGAAGGTTGTATACCCTTGCAGCTTACAATTGGATCATTATAAACTATTCAAATTTAATCCAATGAAAAGAAAAACGAACAGGAATTATATAAACCATTTATACATACCAAAAAATTTGGTTTTAACTTCTAACAAATATATTTATAGTTTTACAGTTACAGTTTTACATTTCCTGTACATTTAACGATCATTTCTTTGACAGCTATATATATGTATGATATAACTATCAGATTTGCATAAAATTAAAACTCAAATTCTGAAATAATAAAGAATGGCTAAATCTCTGAGCAGATAAAAATACATATGTTAAATAACAGCGGAAATTAAAATTTGTTGTAATAAATTTCAAGAACGTTCCTATGAAAGCTATGTACATATATGATATAGAAGTCCGACTTTGACCAAATTAAACGAAATTCAAGAACAATACAAATTATATGAAAATATGTTGAAAACTGGCTGTTCAAATTTTTGTCCTAATATTTTCGGATCGTTCCCAAGGCTATAGTTGTCCGATCTCGCCCTTTCCTCATATATAAGTAGTAGTGAGTGCATATAAAACACTATCTTGAAAGATTCATTTAGATAGCTTAAAAACTGAGGCACTAGATTGAATCGGCTGTTAATGCTGATCAAGAATAATATACTTTATAGGGTCGGAAACGTCTCCTTCACTGCTTTGTTAACTTCTGATTAAAATGATTATACCCTGCAAGGGTATAAACACGTTTTAACCCCGAATATCTATACCTGATTAATCAAATCTCTGTCATTTGTTTGCAGGACATAAATAGTCAATTGTAATTTAAAGACGAGGAAATCAAGTGAAGGAGCGTCATGGGCAACGTGTGCAGTTCCGGCCAAAAGAAGAAGAAGGACAAGGACAGTGCCTCCGAGAAGTCCGACGAGTGAGTTCATGCAACCTCAAGAAAATCCTTTTACCTAAACTAAAACTGATTTCGTTGTGATTGTAGCTCACCGCCGTACCAGGAGGCGGACAAAAAAGACCTGATCTCCTCCGAGTCCAATGCCGGCGACGAGAAGCGCGCTCCCCTAGCGGCTGTTGAGGCTCTGCCGGATGTCACTCCTTTGCCTGAGGCCAATGGCAATCAGCTGCAGGACCATCAAAACCATCAGCCACCGACAGCCCTGGGAAAGACCAGTGGAGCAGACAAGGGTGGGTAGCTAAACAATCGTTTAAACTAGATAGAGAGGATGTAGTGTAACGTCCAGGAAACTCCGAGGTTACCAAAAATTAGCAGCTTATGAATTCTTTTTCCCATGATACAAGAATTAAACCACAATCAACGCTTGTCCTACCAACAGATTCGAACACCACCACACCGCAGGGGGCGCAGGCGCCCAGTGATGTGGCCAATGCCAATCCCGTAGCCGGGAACTTGAGCGTGCTGCAGGGCAAGCCGCCACCTGGCCGGAAAATCGAGCGGGACAAGAAGATCGTGGTGTACATCCTGGCCGACAACAGCACCGAGTACAAGAAGCACAAGCGCGTTGTGCATAGTCTGTACAAACACTTCAAGAGCAAGTGCCAAAGCCGGGGCTTCGATTTCATCATCGCCGATGTCCATGACAGCGAGCCCGAGACAGAGCCAGGGAATGGCAACGCCAAGAAGGACTTTTCCCGCCTGCAGGAGGTGAAGCGTTGGACCCAGACACCGCTGGAGGCGCAGGGCGGACACGAAGAGGCGGCCAATTGTCTGTGCGAGATCACGCGCCACTCAGCCGGAGCGTACATCGTACCCGTGCTGTTCCTAGGCGCCACACTGGGCACTCCGATGCTGCCGCTGACCATCGAGAGCCAGGACTTCACCTCGGTGCTGAGCACCGCCAGCGAGGCAGAGCGACTGCTGCTGGAGAAGTGGTACACCATTGACAACTCGTACCAGCCGATGTGCCACCGCCTCCACGCTCAGCAGGTGGACCCGTACTCCGGCCAGGCAAACGGGGAGCTGAACGAGCTCCTAGCTGTGCTGCTGCGCCTCTTCTCCGAGGACGTCAAGGACTCCTATCTGACCACTGTGGTGGAGCAGGAGATTAACAACACCGTGCTGATGAGCCAGGAGCTGGCCAAGCGCTGCATCTGGATCCAGACAGGTCAGATGGCGCGGGCGCCGGAGAACAGCAGCCAGCTGGAGCTGGAGGTGCAGCGCCGCATCAGCCGCGTCTTTTCGAAGCTCAAGAGCCAGCTGTGCGAGAAGAATCTCATCCGGCTGCTGCCAACGATGAGCATCCTGGACGAGGAACTGTCGGCGGTGATCGAGAGCCTGCTGGACAAGGCGCTCGCCGGGATCTTCGAGGAGCACCAGTTGAAGAGCAGCATTCCCTACAACACGCTGGGCGTGGATCGGGTGTTGCTCGAGGAACTGCAGCTGGTGGGCCACTACTCCAAGCTGCTCGCCCAGAACTCGGCTAACTTCGACATTATGAACGACGTGAAGCGCTACATTCGGGACAGTACCATCCAGCCCCTGGTCGTGTCCGGTGCCAGAGGCAGCGGCAAGAGCGTCCTAGTGTCTAAGATCATGGAGAATGTGCATCGCTGGAAACCGGAGGCACAGCTTATACTTAGGTATTTATTAATATTTGTTTTGAATCTATTCAGCTGGCAACGAATCTGTATCTTTCAGATATGCCAATCTCAGTGCCCGCTCCTCGGATCTCACCTCGTTGCTGGGCTCAATGGCCAATCAGATGTCGGTTTTGGAGACGGGTCATCAATGCCAAGTTCCACACGTAAGAGAATTCCCTTGCAGGAACTACAGTCAGCAATTGCTAATGCCTTTTCTCTGCAGACATTGGAGGCCTACGCCGGTGTGATACGCGAGATTTTGGATCGGCAGCAGCGCTTTTTCGTCCTGATCATAGACGGCGTGGACGAGCTGCAGCGGGATGAGACGCTCGACTGGCTACCCCTGCAGCTGGGCAGTGCCAAGCTGATCCTCACAGTCAGCGAGCTGACGGAGGAGAACGAGGACGGCGCGGACGGCACTGGGGCTGGAGGAGACGGCTTTGATATGCTCGCCGCGCTGGCGCAACTGGGCATACCACAGCGGTGTTTCCTGCGCGTCCGCCAGTTTACGGAGCGCCAGTGGCACGATATCCTCAGCTCCGGCGGTGGCGACTTCTACGCGGCCAATGGGGCGCTCAAGCTGCCTGACGAGTGGAAGACGCTGCACGGCAAGACGCCCTACCACGCAAAATCCCTGTGGTGGCTCGCCTGGCTGGGACATGTGGCGCAGCCGATCAGCGAGATCGGCGACATCTCCGGGCGGATCTTGCAGGTATTGGAGTCCAAGTTCGCCACCGATCAGGTGGAACTGCTGCTGCTGATCGTGCGGCTGTCGCCGTGGGGCATCCGTGAGAGCGACTGCCTGGGCGTGTTCCAGAAGATGACGCAGGTGGAGGCGCAGGCCGCCTTTAAGATCTGGTCAAAGTTCTGCTGGCTGATGGGACCAATGCTACTAGGTCTTAAGAATATTAGGATAGCAGACAGGAGCTTTGGACGAGCGGTCCTGGCGAGGTATGCGCAGAAGCAGTGGCTGGTACATGAAGCGCTGCGGGACTACTTCGACCGGCAGGACAGCGAGTTCAAGGGTAGCCAGGGTGTCAACACGTGAGTATTCTTTTCCTGTGATGTCTTCTTTATTTTAGAATTCAACTTGTTAAAAACTATAACTATTAAATCAATCCTCCATCTTTAGCTACAATTACCAAAAGTACTTAAAACTGCCTTATCATCACTTCTGTGCCGTGATCGAGGACAAGCCGGCGCCACACAAGATTGACATACTCTTCAACTGCTTTTACTTTACGGATCTACAGTGGATTGCCAACAAGGTGCATGCCACCGGGCCAGATCACTTGCTGAACGACATCCTGCAGGCCGTCTGGCTGGCCAAGTCCGGCGGCGACGATTCCACATCCGAATATGTCCACATCCACTTCCTCAAGCGATTCCTCGAGCAGTATCTGCACGAACTGAGCTACGACGGCCAGCAGTTCTACACGCTTATGAAGTACTACCTGAAGACGTCCTTCAGGGAGTCACCGGAGCTCAAGGACGACGAGAAGATACGCTCGTGGTGGGAGTGCACCAACGAGCTGGAGTTCGCTTTCCTCGAGATTCTCAACGCCGACCTAAATGCCGAGAGTGGCAATCAGGCAGATGAAACTCCTGCGACAGGGGATGGCGGGGAGGGCGAAGCTGCCACGGCGACTTCTACGGTGAAGGGCTACGACGTCCTGATGAATCTTCCCCAGCCCGGCTGCTATGTCGCCTCCCTCTCGACAGAACGAGCTGAGATCTGCATTTGGGATGTGAAGAACTGCTGTCGCATCCGGGAGCTGCAGGGCATCCAGCAGCCGACAGCCATGTGCCCGGTCGGCAGCTACGAGGCGGCAGTTCTTTGTCGGCGCGAGATCCGTGTCATTAATCTTGACGAGGGCAAGTTTAAGGTGGGTCTTTGTTTGCAGGATGTACACCTTTATATATTATTGATTGTGTCCAATACACAGGTTACTCTAAAGGGAGTGATGAACCAGAAGATGCCATACTTTGGACTGCACGACCAGAACCACTTGGTATGCCTATCCCGGAACCGCATGTACGTGAACCTGATGAACCTGGAGTCGGGTGACTGCGTGACCACCTTTAAGGCAGGCGAAGATCGCTTCCTTAACTCCCTGCTGGTCTCCGGCGACGGACGGTAATTTCAACGGTCTTCTTAATTCTAGGAAGTTTTTAAGATCTAATTTTTGATTTGCAGCATTTTGGTTTGCGGCGATGAGACCCAGAAGCCCTTTCCCCTGCTTGTATGGCACCTGTCGCAGCGCAAGCTGCTCTACGACCTCCGAATCCCGCACCATGACTTCCTCACCTCACTCTCGGCGATAACGCACGAGGGCTCCTATGTTTGCGTGGTGGCCAAAGAGCTGAATGAGCCGACGACTCCGAACTTCATTGTGGTGTACGACCTGCAGAGCGGCACTCTGTTCAAGAAGTGGAAGCCCAGCTGCAACACAGTTTCACTGGCGATCTCCCAGGTCAATGCCTGCGTCATAGCCGGCCTGGAAGACGCAAAGATCCTGATCTGGGACCTGGTCACAGGTAATTGCAAGAGCACTCTCATCGGCCACAATGCCCCTGTGACCTTCCTAAAGCTGGATCCGCTTGGCAAGGTCTTGCTCTCCTACGACAAGGAGGGTCGTGACGGCGCCATCCGCATGTGGGAGCTCAATTCTGGTGAGACAATCTCTGGCAACCTAAATACTGGCGGCGTTTTCATTGCTCTCATTTTACACACAGCTAAATCCCTGGCCGTTTTCAAGCCGCCGGCTCAGGTGAGCACCAGCGAGATACTGCCTAATGGGGCCTTCGTGGTGCTGGCCCTCAAGGATCGCAATTCCCTGCTGACTCTGGCCCTCAAGAATTATGGCAGCGGATCGGGCGACGCTCTGGAGGACGATTGCGGCGGCACTCTGTACGGCAATCCCGACAACCAGCACAAAATTTTCGACTTGAGTAATTAAATCAATTAACGCTAGCTATCATTATTCAAATTATAAATGAAACGTAAGCCAGGGGAAAGATCTCTGGATTATTATAAATACGGCAAACAATTTCTCATGCATAATTCATTAGTTGTATGAACAAATTCTTTGAAAAAATCTTACCAAATGTACAAAACAAAGCAAAGGAAATCCAAAGAAATTAAAACTCTTCAAAAATCTATTCATCAGCCGGAGAAGGTCTTGTCTTTTATGTGGTGGCAAACAGATACAGAAGATTCTTCGCAAACTGGATGATTTCAGTGCCGCCGAGCTTGGAGGTGCCGTAGATGCGGTCCACGAATGTTATGGGGACCTCGGCGATGCTGTAGCCGTGCTGGCGCGCCCTCACCAGCATTTCCATCTGGAAGACGTAGCCCTTAGACACGCAGCTGGCAATGCACTTCTCCAGCACATCCTTCTTGTACAGGCGGAACGAGCCGGTCAGGTCGCTGGCATTGGGTCGCAGCAGCACCTGGGACAGGAAGTTTGCGCCACGCGAGATGAGCTTGCGCTTGAAATCCCAGCCGTATACACCGCCATCTCCGGCGTACCGAGTGCCCGACACAATGTCGTAGTTTCCGCTCTCTTGCAGCCGAATGAACTCTGGTATGAACTTGGGCTAGAGAAGGACAATTTTACATTAGTTCCAACTCCACGTCAGTTTCGCCCCCTTATCTATGCTCACATGATGACTCAAGTCGGCGTCAATGATTATGATAAAGTCTCCAGTGGCGTGCTTGATGCCATGAATGTAGGCCGTGCCCAATCCCAGCTTGGATCCGCGAGGCCTCAGCACAATCCTATCCTCCCCATAGATGCGCTGAAGATCCTTGGCCACGTCCAGCGTTCCATCCGGACTGCCGTCGTCAATAACAATCACCTCGTAGTCGTATCCGCTGCAAAAGGTAAACTTGCAATGGCTATTTTTGAGCCCTTTAGAAGGCCGCTTGTCACCTGGCTTTCATGTATTTCACTATTAGCCATATTATAATTGGCAAATTGTCCTTTTCGTTGTAGGTGGGCAGCAGAATGCTGTATTTGTGGGCATTTGTTGGCATGGCTATTCGTTTGAAACCATGTAAATAATTCTAATACCAATTATGACAGTGTTGGTGAGTGCCAAATGCAAAACAGCTGATAGTGTGTGCGATTCAATGTTTCAATACCGATGACATATCGGTATCGATAGACAATTGGCTAAGCGGTTTTGGCTGGTGATTTTGTGCAGGAATTTCCTGTTTAGTCCTCCTAGATCCGGCCGCTATTAAATTGTTGTTCAATGTGCAAGCGGATGTCGCGGACGTGCGAGTGGTGAGCCCCTCCATAGTCGTGGGTTTTTAACGTAGCCAGCATGGCCAAAAAAATACCGTTCAACGTAGTATTCGCCTCAGGTAAACAACTGGAATGTGCATAATTTATTAACTCTTTATTTTTGTTATGCATTTACTTTCAATATTTTATGATTTCCTTTTGCGTTATTTATTTTATTTATAGTTCCGGCTGGAGTTGACCCAAAGCACTCGGTTATCCCTGTCCCAGTCCCTTCCTTTCGCTACCCCACTGCACTTGAGAAATCGATAAGTCACGTATACGCCTGGTGCGCCAGGACGTTAGGATTTAATATAGGAATACAAGCGAGCTATTTAACTTCCAGCCTAGCTGGCTTGCAATCTGTCACAATTTGTCACAGATTCTGCCGATTTTGCATGGACCATTAGCTCCGTGGACGGGAATAAGCCACTGCAACGGCTCTGGCCATAATTTTTCATTATACCATTGACAGATTGCCGGTTGCATATCGCCTCTTCTTCCGTCTGCGTATTCAATTAGAGTTGCAGCCAGAGATTTATATTTGGCGAGGTGCCAAGCGCTTTATTTTTGTACTGTCAAAGTCATGTTAGCCTCAGTGGTATCTGCTTCGTTCCCCTGCCCAGAATCTACTGGACCTGCTTCTCCGTCTTCTTCTTAGACCTATACCTGAGCTTAGTCAGCAGGGAGAGGGCCGGCGAGATGAGGGTGAGCACATACACCAGCGCAGTGACCAGCATCATGCCTGGAATAAAGTCGTTGTCCACATGCTTGGTGAAGAACTTGGAGTAGTAGCCCAGATAGATGGCTCCCATGCCCAAGCTGAATGTGAGGAGACCGAACAAGTTGTGGCGAAAGCGCAGCTCCGATGGGGGAAAGAACTTCAAAGCGAACTTTGGCTGGAAATAGTTGACAAAGCCTCCGACGATGCTGGCCGCACAGCCAAAGGTGGCAGCACCGCCTGAAAGTAATATTTATTATTAGGGAGTTAGAGTTTCTACTTGTCTGTTGACTCTTACCCACTCGTCCGTGCCATGTGTTGAAGTGAACATCCTTGTTCGAGAACTTTCCGATTCCTCCCAACAGCACCATGGCGCCGCCCACGATTTGCAGGATGGCATGGAATCGCGACTTGTTGCGGTGCGACAGCCACCGAGTGACGGGATTAACTTTGTAGTGTGACATCATGGCCTGGGCGATTAGGACGTGGAACTGTCGAGGGCAGGGAAAGCCTTTTTAGTCGACAGGTTGATAAGATAGCATGGCAAGTGACGTTGCATGTTCACTACACAAGTCGAAGCATAATGATTACACGCTTATCACGCTAACTCACTCCGATGCCAGTCATGAACATATGCATGGCAGTGTCCTTGAAGTCCAGGCTTCGTGCCAGAACGAAAAAGAATGCGGCCACCAGGAAGATCAGCATATGATTTATGCTGTTTAGCAGGCTCTGGATTTGCAGCCAGGCCGTAGCACCGGTGTAGCCCTCCGGCATTATTGGAACTTATTTATGACCTTTTGTATAGATATAGCTAAGGATCTCTGATAGTTGTTTATACTATCAGATAGCAAATATATTTTACTACGAGGCGTAGAATAGTTTTCCCCAGAAACACGACCGGCTAAGCGACGACTAACCTCGCGGGTCGACTTGTCATCGCTTAAATATACCAAACCGAGAGAGTGAGAGTGGGAGCGATAGGCGTAAAGAGAGAAACGTAATTGAGATACGAGCCGTACAGTTGTTGGGAAAATAATAGCACCAGCTAACACACTTAAAAATGGTCTTACATCATAGTTAAGTGAAATTCAAATAAAATGAGTAGTAAATAACCCAAATTAAATATACAAATATTCGATTTAATCCCCTTTTCTCAATGAAATCAATTAAAAACTTATTTATGTCAAAAGCCTTTCTTGAAAATGTTTAAATTACTTTCTCGACCACAACTGTATTTGAAAATTTAAATGGTGCGGAGGGGTTCTGAAAGTGCAAAAGAGAATCGGAATTTGATATCAGGTATTAACTATTAAAGAGAGGTGTTGTCACCTGCTGCTGTCACCAGCTCTTAAACCCTGCACATAATGCTGACTTGATAATTTCTTGTGCCTTTCTAGACGAGGATGTTTCCTTTCCGGCCAGCGAACTCAACTCGCACGGACCTACTGTTCACGGCTGGCGGAGTGCTCCGGACAGCGGACTCACCACCCATGACATAATCCTCCGTTTCCATCAGCCTGCCAAGATTTATCGCATCCAACTTCTGGCCCACCAGTATCTCATACGTAAGTGGAAAGCAATTTTCATTTTGAACTAAGCCTAATCATTAGATTCTCCTTTTACAGCTGAGAAAGTGGAGCTCTGGCTGCACTACTCGCCCAAATCCCTGCCCAGCACACCGTCGTCGCAGTACTTTGACTTCCTTGGCTTTGTAGCCCTGGCAGACAACGCATACACCAACTACAAGTCCAGGGAGCTGCAGAGCGTCACTGTTGCTCCCCGGAGGGGTACGCACCTGAAGCTCCGCCTTATCGGAGTCCACGGCAACGAGTTCAACGCTACAAGTCAGATCTCCCTGCTGGCAGTCAACGTGTTGGGCGAGGACCTGGAACTGAGCCCAACCAACAATGCCAACAATGGCGAAGAGCACCACACAGGCAGCGACGCCCCACCGTTGGACACAGCCACAGGGGAACTGGCACTGACTTCAGTATGCGACGACCTGCTCTTCTCCATGTACGTCGAGGAGTCCATCGTCCAGTACATCCGGGAGCTGGAGCAGCGCAAGGCGCAGGCCGTCAGTGCCGAGCGCTTCGAATACGCCCGCAAGCTGAAGCTATGCATGACCGCTCTTAGAAACGCTGGCGAGCGCCTGGGTCGGTATGCCCTGGCGAAACGGCAGGCGGTGCAGCAGGAGGACTTCACCACGGCACGGCTGCGCAAAGACCAGATCGAAATGTATCGGACTGCGGTGCTGCGCCAGCTGCAGGTGCAGCAGCTGCTCGAGGCGCAGGGCGTGCTCAGTGCCAACGACCAGAGCTGTGAGATCTATGCGGGCGGAAAGCCCAGTCTGCCGGCGGCCCCCAGTCTGCAAGAGGTGGCTCAGGTGCTGGCCGAGGCTGCATTCAGTCCCAAGAGCATGGCCAGTCTCAGTTTGGACGAGAAGTCCTCCACGGACGGGTCTCAAGGCCAGGCAAGCAATGACAACGCAGTGGCGGCTCCTGCTCCTGCTCCAGCTTCCGCTCCCGCTCCCGCTTCTCTGCAGCCGACGCCCACACCCACACTTGGCGGCTGGCGGAAGTCGCACGACGAGCTGCCACAGTCACCACGCCTGGCCTCGCGGCACAGTTCACCGATGTCCAGTAGGCAGGGATCGTTGCGGCGGCGAAACAAGAGCGTTCCGCGCAACTCGTACGAAGACTACGAGGAACGGGCCATACCTACTCTGCGACAGTAAGTACCGCGTGTGTGTAGAACGTGTGTAACAATAGGTAAACAAATGTGGTTGCTTATTTTTGTTTAAATTGTGGTCGGATTTCAGTGTTGCATGACGCCTCGTTTGCCGTAGACTTAGCTCCTCCAAAGATTTCCAACACTGGATGTAGCTGGTACTAAGTAATCGATACACTAAATAACGGTCGATTGTTTTGCAGTTTAATTTCAAATTTCAATTTAAACTAATTTATATTTTTTAGTTATAAAAACCAATTCTTTGAGTACTAAGCTAGGAGAATATATTTTATCTTTTTTATTTTAGCTAAAATTTTTTCGAGGAGTATAATTATACAAGGAATTAATTTACAATAGCGAACCGCAAGTTTTATATGATTCGGAAACCGAAGTAACCTTTAATTAGTTGATATATTAGTTGATTTACGTTCTTTCGTATTTTTATCTACTTCTATAACCCGTAAATGTATCCGTAAACGTTGCCATTCCTATATAAAAAAACGAATCAAACCCCTCACAGTTCAAATACTAATGAATTTTTAAGGGAGTGCCAAGGCAACGCGTTGCTGGAAGCGGATCCCAATCGGGGGCGCTCGCGCTTGAACGACCGTGAGCGCCGCCAGGCAGCCCTCCCTATACTGGTCTTCGGCAGTGAACTGGTAAGTACACTAAGCAATATTTTAATCATTACTTATACATTACTTTATTTGATTTGCTATCCCAGCTATGGATCTTGTTACTAATTTTATTACGATTTTCTTAAATCATCTACATAGGTGGAGCAGTTTTACTCCCGGCAATTTCAGGACCGCGAGGATGGCTTGTTGCGCCTGCGTAACTTCCTAAAGGAGCACGAAGTCGAGGAGGAGACGCCGTGTAACGAGCACGCCTCCAGTCCCAACAAGGTGGCCCGCAGCGCTGCATTGCTCCTCCACCGAGCGGTACGAGACGCAGTTTACTCTGTGTTTAACCAGGCCACGGAAACGGTGCGGATGCTCTTCCTGGAGTATGTACCAGGACGTGTTTCGCCCAGTGAAGTGGCTCGCTGTGTGGACCGTCTACTTCCCGAGCTGCTGGCCAAGTCCGGTGACCCTTCGGCGCGCTTGCACACTCTCGCCCAGCACACGATCCTGAGCATAGCCGCCTGCCCGGAGGTAGCTGAGCAGCACTTGGTCGCCCCGGCACTGTCGCGCAGCGTCGGCTCCGGCACCCACCAGCGTCTGGCCATGAGTCGCCTTCAGATGCTGGAGCAATTGGTGCATACACAGGGCATCAGCACAGATAAGCACAGTGGTCTCACCTGCCGGGCACTTTCCGAGTGCGGCTGCTCCGGCATCCACCATCCTGCGGAGCCTGTAAGAAAGGTGGCGGAACGCATTCTGCTTCTCGTATACAAAGTCAATCCGCGCCTGGTGCGCAAGCAGCTTCCTCCCGACGACGATATCACGCGCCGGAATCTCCTGTACCGCCAACTCTTCACCGAGTTTGATAAGTTGGATCTGGACCGCAAGCAGGAGCTGCTCGAGGCCAGCAAGTACCCGGGAGGTGGTCACAGTTCGGGAGATGCGATCACGCCGCCGCCGGAAAAGGCCTGCACTAGTTCGGATGCCAAACGACTAAAGAACCGAAGCGCACAAGGTTTGGTCGTTCCGCTGCCCAGCTCCAGCAATGGTTTTGCCAGCTGCAATGGAAAGCAGCAGTACAATGAGCAACTGAAGCGCTCTATGCTATCTGCCTCCAACTCTCGCAAGGGCTCCGCCTCCAACTCAGAGTCCACCGAGGACAACTCGCCCAAAATGTGAGTTTCATGTGTACAGGGATGACACAGAATCCTTAGGGATTCAAATCTATTAAATTTTAATATATGTTCTCTCTGCTTATTTTCAGATATTGCCCCTTCTGTGACTGGTCATGTACTGGCAGCGACGTAAACCAACTAGATCGCCATTATTGGAAGTCGTGTCCTTTCCTCACCAAGTGCCCGCAGTGCAGTCAAGTGCTGGAAGTAGCGGCCCTTAACTATCACCTCACAAGTATGTTGAAAGTATCATCACAGTATCCCTACTACATTTATTTATTACTCTCCCAAAAGTGGAATGCGATGCCAAGGAGAGCTATGTGGTCTGTGTCCGCTGTACTGAGTCGGTGCATAAGCAACTTTATGAACTGCATCAAATGGAAGACTATTGCCGGGGTAAGTCTCTCATGATCCATAGGGAGTCACCAATTTAAAGATTTTATTTTCCAGAACTTAAAACTGGAGCCGCTCGTTGTCCACTCTGTCATGACGACGTTCACCTGCCCCAAGATGGCGGCTGGAAGTTGCATCTGCTCAGTGCCGGTGGTTGCCCCGGAAATATACGCAAAAAGAATCTCAAAAAGTCTAACTAACCGATCGATCTATTGGCATTCGTAGCGAATTTATTAGAGCAACTAACACGTAAAAGTACTAATCCGGAGACTCCTACTCAACCGAGCTAATAAATAATTGCAACTGCAATAGGCATAAGCGTTAATTAAATAAATATGTTTTACACTCTCTTTAGACACATTTTGTTATGCGAATTACATAGTCAGATTTATTTTGTATCCATCCTTTTGTATGTTTTCTAACGCAATGTGATTTGTTAGCTGTAACACAAATTTTTGAAACGTCCTTACAATAAATAAAGCCCATCCATACAGTTTTAAACATAAATATAATATGTTTCTATGTGTGAATTTTATGTGTAGGTGGCATTGTGTAATTAAAAAACCCATTGCATGTACTCTTACACCTTCATTGGAATTGGGGTCGGTAATAAATTTTTAATTGGCATTCAGTCCATTTCAACTGATACATATCTATATACATGTATGTATATAGAAATGCATATATTTTTACAAGTACACAAAATGCAATTTAATTGGATTGATTAAAAATCTTTTGTCATATGCACACGTATATAACAAACGGGGCCAGAGTAATAGCCGCTTATTTGAATGGAAATATTTTGTTTGTTGAATGTATAGTTTATATTAGTTTATAAAATATTGAATATATTTTTGAAATATATTTTAAAATAGTAAAAATAGGGAGGCTATGGTGGCCTAGGAAAAAAACATTTATGTTTTCCCCAGTTAAAAATACTCGCAATAGCTTTCTTTATAGCAATTCAAGAATAAAATATAGCAAATAATTTTCCTATCAAATTAAAATAATTTTTTTTCTTTTTGTATATTTAAAAACCACAGATTGAAAGGCGTTTGGACTTTCAGAAACAAAATACATTTTTAAACACAACTTGTATTTTGTAATATGTATTTGTTTTTCAAAAATGTTTTTAAAAATCAAAATTTTAATTTTTTAAAATTTTTAATATAAAGATGTTAAATTTATTATACCTTAAAAAACACAATAAAAATGTAATTTATCATAGTTACCTAAATATTAAAAAATAATAATAACAGGGTAATAAATCGAGATCTTATGCACTATTTCGAATTTACAATAACATTATAGCTACGATTTGGTTATTACTATTTTCGTGCACACTACTGTAAAATTGCAGTGTTGCAAAACGACGCTCTTAGTGTTGGTTTGTGTGCGTGCGACGCGATTGGAAGCGTGAAAAAAACAGCCGGCGGCGGCGGCAGCAGCGGCAGAAATTAAATCAGTATTTGCAATAAAAATAAACGGAAGCTACGGCCCGGCGCGCGCCTTATTTTATGCATTGCAATTTCGCTATTAACGTTCGCCTCGAGTTCGATTCGGTTCAAAAAATTGCAAAATGTTCTGACTGTAGTTATTTAAACGCCGCTATTATCAAACACCCGCCCGCTTCGCTCCTCTACGCAGCTCTCCTTGCAGCCGGCTGTCGCGTGTTTTTCCGTTCAGATTAAGAAATACTTGAGATTTCGATCAAAAAGGCAACATGCAGAAGCTATTTAGACGCTTGATGGACCACCAATACCTAACCCAGGCTCAGATCAATGGCTTCGACAACTACAAGGTAGGCAAAAGGATGTTTGAATAGGATTTGTGGGCGGTGGCGGCGGCGGCGGCGGCGGCAGCTGTACCATCATCAATTCTACCGAAAAAGTTCCAATAAAACCAAACCAGTTCTGAGTACTCCGTACTTAGGTTCAATAGGTTCTATATTTAGAATTGCGACCAGACTGGGACACAACATCCCGCATGACACCGTCCGTAGAGTTGTGGAGTTTCCCGCTTTAATCGAAATATTTTATTTTCTTACAGTACAGTGCCATCGACACCTCACCGCTGAGTCAGTACGTAATGCATCCCTTCTGGAATTGGCTGGTCAAGGTGAGTGCTCCGCTCTGCAAAATTATTATTTCCTGCAAAAATCAATACCTAACGCCCATCCCTCCTCCCCTCCCATCGCAGTTCTTCCCGCGCTGGTTTGCGCCCAACCTGATGACGTTTCTGGGCTTCCTGTTCAGCGCCATGAACCTGGTGCTGTTGTCGTACTACGACTGGAACTTCGAGGCCAGCTCCGGCGAGGAGGGCACAACGCCCATTCCCTCTTGGGTCTGGCTTAGCACAGGCATCAACATATTCGTGGCTTACACGCTGGATGGAATCGACGGGAAGCAGGCGCGCCGCATCGGCTTGTCCGGCCCGCTGGGTGAGCTCTTCGACCACGGCTTGGACTCGTACACGGCCATGCTGATACCGACCTGCCTGTACAGCATTTTTGGCAGGAGCCGGGTGTACTCGGTGCGGCCGATGCGAATGTACTACGTCTGCCTGACGGTCTACTTCAATTTCTTCGTGTCGCACTGGGAGAAGTACAACACGGGCATCCTGTATCTGCCCTGGGGCTATGATCTGAGCATGTGGGGCAGCACGGCCATGTACCTGGTCACCTGGTGGATGGGCTTCGAGCGCTGGAAGTTCGAGCTGCCGCTGGGCTCCTACGGCACCCTGCCATTGGGCAATGTCATGGAGGCGGTGCTGCATGTCAGCGCCATGGCCAATCTTCCGCTAGTCATCCTTAACGTGTACAAGTAAGTGGAACGCTCAATGTAATTGATGATTTACTTCAACTGCCATCTCGTCTTAGTTCTTATAAGCAACGCACTGGCCGCCTACTGTCGTTCTGGGAGGCAATCCGACCGATGTGGCCCTTTCTTACCTACTTCATCATCCTTTTGGCCTGGCCATATGTCTCGCCCAACGACATCATGGAAACGGATCCGAGGGCCATTTTCATGCTGAGCGGCACCATCTTCTCTAATGTCAGCGTAAGTCCAGCTCCATTTTGGTCGGAATTTGAGTTGAGAGCTTAACCGTAACCCATCTCTATCTCTTTTTCCTATAAATAATCAAACTTTTATTTGTGTGTCCTTTAAAAATCCGCTTAGTGAGAGCAACTTGGTTGATTTTTCGCAAATTGAGATAATTAGGGATTACAGAATTATCGAAATATATCGATACTGTATCGATTTTTTACCCAAAAGTGTATAAAATAATTCGATAATTTAAAGCTGCGATAAGTGGACATTTGGTTGAATATATCGGACCAAATGAAAGAGATAATATATAGATTTATCGTTCTTTTTTTTAGCTAAATATTAAATATTTCTATATTTAAAATTTGTTATATTTTATATATTTATATATTTGATTCTTACTTACATACAAATAATACATTGAAATAATCAAATATGATTTAATTAGTCAATGCATACAATTTTTGGTAAGAAATAATCAAAACAGTGTCGCGTGTAAGGTTGAATCACATAATAATTTAGATAAGGGGCGGGTGTGTCAACGTCTGTAGTGGCCCCTTTTGGCCTGGAGTTAACTGCCAAACAACTTTTAATGAGTCATTTGACTTGCCCCGTATCGGCATTCGACTTTGATAAAACCAATAAACACAGGCTGAAAAACATTTCTTCGGAATGCCCCCCTTTTGCTGCGGTGGTCGGCGATGCGCCCAGCAGGAGCAGGAGAAGCTGAACGAAGGAGAAGGTCGCGAGTCGCTTAGAGAAACCGTTTACACCACCACCGCAGAATATGAGCGTCCATTATCCCTGAAGTTCTACGCTCGACACGACTGGCCATATTTCAATTGTACAAATGCCGAGATCCGGCAGATACGGGAGAAGCTTGACCCAGACTCGCTAAAGAACGCCAAACGAATGGCAAGCATCGATTCTGCCGATGGGGACGTTGGGGAAAAGTACGAGCTGAAGCACAGCACGCCTCAACCGATGACCGTTAACCAGATCTATGGCTGGTACTCGGATCGAGCTCACCGCTACCTTAAAGAAGACAGAGGCACATTTGTCTTTCCCCACGAAAACGATCCGATGATTGAGCAAATTCTACGAGACAAAATTCACACTCACTAGAAGAATTTGTGTTGAAAGCTTTACAATTTGGACGAGTTTAAAATTAAAGTCAGCATTATTAGCATTATAGCCAAATTATGCTTTTATTATTATTAATATTTTTGCGAAAAAAATCACAAAATCCATATTTTAGAACAAAGTCCCATCCCTTTTTAATTCCTCCTTGTCCTTATTCTCACACAATTTGTACTTTTTATTGCAGTGCCGTCTGATTGTTTGCCAGATGTCGGTGACGAGGAGCGAGGCCTGGCACTGGCAGACGCCCATGTTCGTGATCTCCTTCGCGTTGAGCCTGTGGCTGCCATTGCTGGAGAGGCCGCTGCTCTACATGCTGCTTTTGGTGACCACCCTGAGTCACTGGCACTACGGCGCCAGCGTGGTGAATCAGATGTGCGAGCACTTTAACCGCGTCTGCTTCACAGTGCACAAGAGAGTGCCGCTGGAGGAGGAGAAGAAGACCCTGCTCGGGGTGAAACCAAATCTGGATCCATACGAGGGGCCGTCGCAGAAGAAGAATGAGTAGATAAACGCAAGCTACTTATTTGCATCTGCGTCTTTTTCCGGGAATAGCGCCGACTTTTAATTTTAACTGCGATTTTTGTTGCACGTTTTGTCTGTACATTATGGAGGCTGTTTAGTTAAAACGATCGATCGTGTGAGATTATGTATAATTTGTCATATAGTTAGAATATATATTTAAACAACGGACATCCTAGTGAGTGCTGCAGTAGTAGTGTTTGGAGCCTGTTTCGGCCTATCCCCAAGGACTTTGATTGACGTAATGCTCTCTTCCAATGATAAACCTTAAACTTAAACTTATAATGACGACTACGTTTTCTGTATTACAAATAATTCTACAGTGAGCCATCGTAGTAGATCAATTGCATGAACAAAGGCATAACAAGTATTCTGCGTTGCTGCTAAGATATCACATAAGTTTTAGTTGATAAATCACAATCGCGGCCAGAAAAGTTCCAGTCCATGAACTCAATTATGCTTTCAACTTCTAATTTCTAATTGTATTGCATACCATCAAATATTCACTAATAACTATACAAAGCTCGCTTTCGTCGTACTTCGGTGTTTATAATATTCGTCTAGACATAATCGAATAATTTCCATGTGCTACGCCTAATTTAATTCTATTGTTTTATTTATAACTGATCCATAAAAGCGAATACATAAACGCCGCCACAGCAATAACTCTAAACTAAAATAACCGCAAAGACCTCTAATTATTTGAACACACATAAGCGTATACATTATTATTAAAGTAAACCTCAATGTCATTCAACTGTAGTAATGTGACGTCGTCCAAAGCGCCACAGCACGCTTTCATTGTATGAAACCTATGCGTCGGGTTCACATTGTGCAAAAAGCAAGACAACAAACAGTATACAACAAATAAAAAAAATAAAGTATTTTGAAAAGTTGAAACCGATTTATGAGATAAACTCCTGTCCGCCTGACTTATGTCTGCTCGCTGACAATTTAATTGAGATTACGCATTGCAAATTAAACAGTTTGCCAAATTCATATGTAAGTATCTTACAAAACAAAAAAATTAAAAACAATTTGTAGGTAATTAGGCTGTTTTTGGGTCAACAATTTATTTTTTTTTTTCAATGCTCTTATCGGTCGGTTATATTTAAAGGTATGAATTCAACTGGTTATGTTAAGATACATATGTCCATATATCGTTAATGGATTTTTTTAAGCACACTTCATTGGGATCTTAACATATTTCTATATACTCAGAGATATGGACATTTGTAATGACTTCTACAGGTCTTCTACTTCAAAAGGTCCTCAAAAAGGACCAGAACAAATTTTCATTACAATTTAATAACATGTGACGAGTGTTTTTGTGATAATTTAAAATTAATGTAATATATATACACTTCGGCTCGGCAAAGTTTACTTCCTTGCATGTTTTTATTTTAATGGTTCACTGATAAAAATTTGGTTAAATAAAAAAATAAGATGATACTTCGCATCTGATGTAAATATGTATGACTTTGGTTGCTTCAATTAATGAACAATTCCCAAAATCTCTGTAGAACATTATTATTTGTGAGCGCCGCCATGTGCTGCACCTATGTATGTTTAATGAATCCATAAATCAATCCTAATGGAACCCTCATGATCGCATTGATATCGTTTGCTCAGGTGAGACAGCAGCCGGGGTTGCGTAGTACGACTTATGTACGTGTTCCAAACGTTTCCTTGTTAGCCATTTAGCGTGAATTTTTGGGTCCGAAACCCACTGTGCCAGGTGGTGAGAACCGCGCTGCCACTAACCCGCCCACCCCGCCTAACGGCTGGCCAATATCAATAAACAGAGACGGACGCCCGGACGACTGCTACCAAGTCACGCAGTCGAAATGGGCACGGCCAAACAAAAAGAGACGGGCCACTAAGTAAGTGGCATAAATAAAAGCCAAAACCAGAACGAGAATTGAACATCCAGAAAAGAGAAGAAAGCCGCAGCAGCAGAGGAGTAACACACGCAGAAAAAAAGAGCTGTCATCTGGAAAATGTTACATGTAATTATGAAAAATATTGATAGAATACAAAGCAAATTATGAAAAATATTGTTAGAATACAAAGCAGTTTTTATGCAGATATCAGTATCGAGTATAATTTGTATTTGTATAATTTAATGCATTTTCCTTTTAAATTAATATGTAATGTGCTTTGATATTTGGCTTAGTGTATCGGCAATGGCAACGCTAGAATATGAAAGTTGCGCCTGCGCCGACGTCGACGCTGACATCGAAGCTCTCCCGTCGGACTGGGAATCAGTTGCGAGGCAGAAGCGCACGAGTCCAGAACGCTGACCGGAGCAATCTGACCAGGAGACAAAGCATCATCAGTGCAAAGAGATGGCCTGGAAGACATTCATGCTTCTGCTGTTGGCAGCAGAGACGCTGGTCTCTGCCAGCCCTTTGGTATCTACCACGGAGCCACTGCCTTCCCCGGCAGCGGCTGCTGGTGCTGAACAGGGGACTATCATAAAGGAGGAACATTTCCCGGCCATGGCCCCGCCCCAGGCAATCGAGTCGAGCGGGTCCAGTGGCCAACCCATCGCGTTGCAGCCTCCGCCTCCGCCCATTCCAGCGGCCGTCGGATTAGAGGAATCAGACTCGTTGCGTCGTCGGACCATCACCTATGATCAGAGGCAGGAGGGACAGTACAATATTCGCGCCGATCTAGAGAACTTTATGATCCTGCTGATTCCACCCGGTCCGCAGGAGGGGATCAGCCTGCTGGAGCTCCTTGGCAGAGGATCCACCAAGGCAAGTGGGGCCAGCAAGCGCAAGCATCCCCTCAGGAGCAGCCCCTTGAAGTCCTTCTACCAAATGGCTTTCCAGAAACTGCAGCAGCAAAAGCACCAGGATTCCGTGGCAGCTGCGGCTCTGCCAGAATACATCGAGGGTCGGTCTCCCTACCACGTGGACATCTCGGCCAGCGATCCCGAGCAGGCGCAGCGTCTGCAGCGCCAGCAGGTGGACGTACTGCCGCCGCAACTGATTCCCATGCCACAGCTAATCAAGCCCTTTCACCTCGAGGCAGAGCCAGAGTTGATCCAGGCCCTGCCACCAGTGGCCGCCGGCAGTAGCAGCAGCAGCAGCAGTGCGGGATCGAATTTCTTGGAGGGCTACAACAGCCCCGGATCCCAGTACTTCCGCAGCTCCCGCTCCCTGCGCGGCGACAGCTACCTTAACACCAATCGTCTGTCTGGCGGTGACTACCCCAGTAGCTCGCGCTCCATTAGTGCTCCCATTTACCGCAGCGAGTTCGGAGGCGCTGGTAATGGAAGGTATCCACCCATTGATGCCCCATCCTACTTCGTGGACCAAGCTCGCAGCTCCTGGCAACTGGACGAGGAGCCCACAAGGGTGCAAGCGGCCGAGCCTGAAATAGTCAGCTTCGATCTACTGGCCGACGATGACGACGACCTGGCCGATTCCCGGACCCTGCTCCGTGACGGTTTGGCGCGCTGCGCCCGTGGAGAGCGTCGGGATAGCTATGGGGCGTGTCGCCAGATCGAGGGCTACTGAGGGAGGAGCGAGAACTGCCAGACTGCCAGCCTAAATGTTAGTTTCATTTTACTTTGCACACACACTCTAGAGTTAAGCTGACAAAACTGTCTTACCAATAAAATAAAATACAAAAAACTTAACCGTCATCCTTTATAGTAATAATTAAATTATTATATATGTATGAACTTTTGCCCAACTGTAAATCAACGCTTAGATGTTAGCCTTAGGCCAATTGCGGAAGTGGGCGCTCTGATGATAATGATGCGCTGAAGGATGAGGCCAGCATCTTGACAGCCGGGGGCCACTAGTGGCAAGTGCTTTCCACACATAAAGGCCAACTGCTCCATCATAATTTGTGTGGAGATTTTCTATGGGAAACCAGTTTACAGAGAATGATGATGATGCTCCCGGCCAGCCTCTTCCTGTGGCCAAGTCATTGAACCTGTGCCCAGAACTGCAGCGAGACGAGGTAAGTGGAAAAGTCAACAGAGCCTCGGATTGGACAAAGACATATTGCAAATTAGTATAGTTATGATGATTTTCGATTTCTTCTAAGCTTAGCTCGGAATCGAGGTTATTAGGTTAACATTTTACAAGCTCATTTCAAGCCAAAAATAACATGAGAGATTTTTAAAACTAATTCTTAAATGTATTAATTTTTTAACAACACATACATACATATGTATGTTACAAATCGGATCAATATTACATAAAAATCATTGGATATATGTCGAAAGTGTGATGACACTTGAATATTAAATAATTTGAAGCTAACATATTTATTAAGATTTTAAATGTGTTGAGAAAAATAAGCTAACACATTTAACAACTTTATCGAATCGTCAGATAATAATAGAATAATGATCCTTTAGCATATTGAATAAAAAATTAGTTTACTACTAATTTTATTTTAATTTCAATTCTTTACAAGGACCACTCGTCTGATTTGTAGAGCCAGAGGTAAGAAGAGATCTTGTGCATCTCGCATTTCGAATAGCTGGTGTGGTTGTTAGGAAGCATTAGAAATGCACGGCTCCGAAGATTCCCACAGTACCCTGGCAATGCGGAAGTCTTTGGTCTGATCGGCGGCCATTCAACTGAGTCCAGCAATCGGGTTTTCGTGGTCTTCTAGTCCAGGTGGGCTTACTTACCTTCACCGCCACTAAGAAACTCGACTCATTCGCCGCACGCCGTTGAAGCACATCGGTCCTGTGTCGCCATCTGCTGCTGGGAAAATGTGCAAGTTCACCAATCGGTTGTTCGTCTTCGCCCTGTTGCTAGTGGCGCTGGGTGGGATTCTGGCCCAACCCGCTGGTGGAAGGAGGAACGTGGTCAGCGACCTGCTGGAGGTATTGTACGAAGACTACAACGACAACAGTTTCCAGCGCGAGGACGTGTTCTACGACCAGCGGCAAAAGGGTGCGGAAAACCTGCACCTGAATGTGGATGGCGTTGTCATTGGCATGGCACCCCAAATGGGTTCCAGCTGGCTTTACTCGATGGCCGAATACTACCTGAGTAAGGGGTCCACAGATATTCTCCTAAATACGTATAAACACATCTTCTTTAGCTGAAATGATGCTGCGTCAATCTACACCCGAGCCTGATACCAACCAGCTATACGAAAAGGAGCCCATTACAGAGACAGTGGAGTCTGTTGCCAGTGAGAATCCCACAAAAGTCCCAGAATACTCTAATAGTGATCTAGAAAGTAGGCAGCAGCGCATTGTATCGGCAATGAACTCCATCCGGTGAGTAAATACACTTGCAACGTTAAAAAAGGAAACAACCGTATTGGTAATATTATACGTTTTCGCAGTGCTCCACCATTACAATTGCTGAATTTGCTGAAGATGTTTAAAAGTTCAAAGGCATAAGTGCCACCAAACAAACTAAGAACTCATTTCAGACCTTTAGTTGTATGCTATATCGCTATAATATGTGGAATAAAGTGAATATTTAAATGTACAATAAATTACAGGGTAAGAAATGATTACTTGTACAAGTTGTAAAATGATCCCTTTAGGCTGCCGTAAAAAATAGGCAATGGGTGGTTAAGGCAGGCAGTATACAGGATACATTTTGGTAAGCCTCGTATGGTTTCAGAGTACATTTTTTATAAGCTCTCTCATGGGGTTCCCTTTAAGGCGTTCTGTTAATAAGAAAAAGAATTATAATTGTTAAAGAAAGAATATTAAGACAACACTTATTACTTTTGAGCGAAGTTTTTGAGTTGATAAAATGATTTTCAATCATTTTTTAGCAAAACAAAGAATAAGGATAAATTAATAACATTTTTAACAAATACATATATAACAAATACCAATTTTTATAGCTAAAGAAAATCCTAGTTGACGTCCTACAGCACAAGTCGACCAAGGTTATGACGGGAGCAAAAATAATCTACACACATACAGAGAGTGAATAAATATGGGCTATTCTATGGAAAAAACAAGCGCGGCCAAAAACTAAAAGGTGCTCTTAAATGATTTTTTTTTATATTTTTTTTTAAAAAATTTTTCAAATAAAAAAAAAAAAAAACCTTTTTTTAAATTTTCAAAAAAAAATTTTAAATTTTTAAAATAAAAACACTTTTTTTTTTTTTTTTATTAAAAACCTCATAAAAAAGTTAATGGTTTTTTTAGATAAAAACTTCCAAAGCAGAGGAATTATGGTTGGACTATTGCCTTCCAACATCACTGGGAGATTGCAGAGAGTCAAAAGAGACCGGATTTATGCTTTTTTTATTTACTTAATAAGTAAAAAACAATAAAAAAAAAAAACCTTCTCGCTTTATGTTGGGTGTCTATTGTGGCAACCCAGAGGCACTGAGGCTTTTTTCAGAAATTACAGAAAAGTAACAAATAATAGCCTTTACATTAGGGTTATCAAAGCATGTGCTTGCACTTGTCTGCTTGTTTTACCGTAAGGCCATAAACTTCCGTTTCTCCTTATGGCGAAACTCGCGGCGTTTCGCTGGCGGAGCGCCCTGGGGATTGCGGATGACAAAGGCAGCGTCGCAGTGAGTCTGCGGATCATATGTCGGGGCTGGCGGCTCGTTGTCCCAGTCTTCAGTGGACTCCACCAAGAATTTTCGAGGTTCCGACTCTACACACGGGGGCATGTTGAGTGACTTCAACTTATCTTCTACACGGTCTCGATCTGGACAGTTCACGACGTGCTTCTGAACTCAAAGAAGAAATAACCTAAGGGTGGTCCAAAAAGCCTCGATTATTTTTGCGCTCACCTTCATGTCAAACACTGAGTACAAATGGGTACTGTTAAATGTGCATCGGACCAATTTGGAGGCCGGATAATTGCGGGCACAGCGTACCAAGTGCCCTGCCAGGCGGTTCGGCATCAGCATGTGAGCACTGTTGTAGGGACACACGATGTAGTCCTCGAAATTCGGTACGTTCTGGGACATTTTTTTGCTCTAATCGTTGTAAGGACTCGAATTGACAAGTTGCTTGGCCCGTAAAAGCTGAATAAAATTGTATGCAACATCGGTATTATAATTTGGTTTTTTTTCCAGCAAACATCGATTATCAGTCATGCAACCGTGTGCCAGAACACGTTGTAAGGTGGAAAACATTTTACCCAGCAAGGTTTCAAATTTTAAATTTACGGAAGCCTTCAAAGACACTGCGCAACAGTTTAGGTATTTCCTATAGGACTAAGTGACAACATTTTTAAAAGCTTCGCCATTATATTCACTTATAACTTATGTATTTGAAATCTGAAATCGAAAACATTTTTTTGATAATGTAACATAAATGTGAGATTTTCTGTAACGGCTAAACATATTTAAAAATTGAATTTACAAATATTTATTTCAGTGGTTAGTAGAAGTAGTTTTTAATAGTTCTTTCAAGTGCAAGTGGTTTAAGTATTTCAAAAATGTAAATTTGATAACGGATTAACTTAGAGGTATTAATTTTAAAAATATTTTCTTCAGCGGCAGCTAGATATACCGAAAGAAAAATACCAAAAACTGTGAAAACGATAGCATTAGTATAATTAGAATAAAAATACTTCACTCAGCGATAACCAAAGTACTATTTTTTGGCAAAGACCTGCTTTGGCATTATTTTATATATTGTAACGTACTCAAAATCTTCATACGTGACGCCACTAACGCGCAAGAAGCTTCCAAAGTCAGCTGTTTGTACGCGGCCAATCGGACAGAGTAAAAGTTAGGAAAAAACACAATTCTCAAATTAAAAAAGACTTAAGAAAAACCAAGAACTGGTAAAATTTTTGAAATGAGTTTGATTCAGTGGGATTTGTACTATATGTTTTGTGTTGTGGAATGTCTAAAATCGTTGTGATGTTTATGTTTGAGTCCCACCTAGAGATACCTATTGTGTGTTGTAGAGCAATTGATCCTTCTTCAAGTGTATATACTGAGTAATGCCACATTTGACCACATTTCTTGATATTTGCAATAAAAAAAAATGCCTAGAAAAAAGCTGTTATAATGACCTATACGGACATGCAAACTGATAAATATCAAATAAAATTAATTAAAAGTCTTTTGCATAAGATACAATCTCCAAACAAAATTTATACTGGTGTAATGTTTTTAAAACAACACTTTTTTAACAACACTATTTTTCGATTCTTCTTATGAAAACTATTGGAATCCGTGATCCAATTTCGACAAAAACTTTTAAAATGTAGTTAAATTTAGTTACATTACCAAAGTTTTGTAAGTTTTTCAGATAATTTTGATTCAGGAGCAACCTATAAGTAAAAAAATAACGATTGGTAAAGTTTCAAGTTGATATCTTTTAAATTAAAGGAGGTATTAATATTGGCCCATACAAGGGGTCTGCTGGACCATTTAATAAACCTACGGAAAATATCCTGTTTATTTATAGTTTTCGGCATTACCCTAGTTAATAAAAATAACAAACAAGATAGTTTTTCATTTCAAATTCAATGCGATCGATTTAATCTTAAACGCTTAAATCACTTTTTTCTTCTTATTGGTAAACTTATACTAGTATCTAGCAAGCAATAAGTTTATGGCAAGAATCTTATATAATCCATATCCGGTTTTAGTTAAGAAATCTTCAAAATTTCGCCCAGACGCTCTTGCTGTAGTCGCTTGGGCCACTCTTTCGCTGCTGCTAACCATGGACACTGTGAAGGCAGAGGGGTAAGTAATTTTTGGAAATATACATATACCCATATAATGCGATATGTGATCCCCCGAGATACACACAGCTACGGCCAGATATTAGTAGTGCTCAAGGAATTTTAGATACTTGTTTGAATATTTTAAAGCGGTTTAAACTTCAGTTCGTTAATCTCCGTGATTTCAAACTGCGTGTTCCGCGAACAGATGACATTTAGCCTAAGGCTTATCACGGTACGCGGTACAGTCAAAGATCCATGACTATTTGCAAAGGTCAGGCTATCAAAAAGTGGTCAAGGACGAGTCAGAACCGAAGATCGCAGCTACATATGTTGGCCGAACTTCAACAACAAACGCACTAAAGAACTGATATCCCATAGCAAGAAGGATATCAGCAATGCAGTTGGGGTGCCCTATAACACAAGCTGCAGAATCTGCAAAGAACCAGTAAAACATAAGACGCCAGAGCACCTGGTCTGTCACTGTTTTGCGCTAAACAATAAAAGAATGCACTACCAGGAAACAGGAAACCAGGAAAATCGTAAAAGGAGATTTTTTTTATCAGTGTAGAGAAAAATACAACACTGTGAAGATAAATCTGTAACTGTAAAACTGTAAGTGTAATATTAATAGGAAAATATTAAAAGCGAATTTTTATAATATGTATAAATGATTCGTATAATTCTTGTTAGTTTCCTTTTCATTTCATCGAATTGGATTAAATTATAATGATCCAATTGTAAGCTGCAAGGGTAGACAATCTTCGGCGTGCCGAAGTTAGCTTCCTTTCTTGTTTTTCTGTAATTAGGTACGATTTTTTTCATGAATATATTTTTATCCGTATTAAATTTGATATTTGTTGTGAAAGTAAAAAGTTTAAATAAAATGTTAGTTATGTTAATAATCACTAATTAATTCTAATGCAATATTCAGAACTGCAATTTATGAAGCATATTAGACCGGGTTCCCGGAATATGTTTACCGTTATCTCCAGGGCTATAATAAATTAATGTATAAATACATACATACAAAAATGAATTTAAAAAAAAAAAAACAAAGCAAAAAACACAAAAACTTCACCAGAATTTCTTAAAGCGCCCGAAAGAATTGATAATGAAAAGTTCATAGGCGAAGTAATTAAGTATTTTTTTAATCTTTAGCTCACAACATCCCAAACGAGACTTGGTAACGAGTACATACAAAGCATAAATGAAATTAATTAATTAATTAATTAATTAATTAATTAATTTAATCGAATCCTATTGCAGTAAATATACCATTGTGGGCCCCGGAACCATCCACTCGCATCGTGACTACAATGTGGCAGTGGCTGTTCACCAGACCAAGGAACCGGTCACCCTGAAGGTGGGCATCACTGGACCCTCCTACAATGAGTCGCAGACTGTAGAACTGGCCAAGTCCGATGAGTTCAAGCAGATCACCTTTAAGCTGCCGCCTCTGGAGGCCGGCGAATACAATCTGACGGCCGAGGGCGTGAAGGGACTGGAGTTCAAGAACTCCACCAAGCTCAACTGGGAGAGCTTCAAGCCGTATATTAAAATCCAGACAGACAAGGGAAAGTACAAGCCTGGCGACACGATCAACTACCGTGTGATCTTTCTGAATGAGAACTTGCTCCCGGTCACCGCCGCCGATGAGGTGGTGGTATGGTTCGAGGACTCCAAGCGCAATCGCATCAAGCAGGAGAAGCACATCAAGACTACTAGTGGCGTGTACACCGGCAAGTTAGAGCTCTCCGAGTTCGCCACACTTGGCTCCTGGTCTCTGCAGGTCCAGAATGGCAAACAGCAGTCGATTCGTCAAAGGTTCTTGGGAGGCTTTAGTCACATTTGGCGTCGCCCCCGCGAAAGTATAAATTTCGAGGTGGAGAAGTACGTCCTGCCCAAGTACTCGGTCAAAATGGATGCCACACCGGAAGTGTCTGTTCGAGATGGCGAAATGAATGTTGTCATTAAGGCAAAGTAAGTATATCCAAGAGAAAAGGATTTGAAAAGTGGCAGAACTTAGTTGATCAGCTCAATCGTCAATGCTTGAGATTACATTTATATAGTCGCTATACAAACAATTTCATTCCCTAGCTATACCTACGGAAAGCCTATTAATGGCAAGGTACTGGTTAACGTGCACTTGGATTCTCCCAGCGTGTGGGTAACTGTCGATGGAAACATTGTGCGCCAAGACTTCCCAGGCCACGCGGTAATTGGCACTGCCGACATGGTTAATGGCAAGGCCAAACTGGAACTGGACCTCAAGGAGTTCGCAGCTTTTCTGCCGCACAAGACCTCACCCTTCTATGCCCAGATCACGGCCACCGTTGAGGAGGACTTCACCGGTGTGAAGCTCCACGAGAATGGCAGAGTTAAACTGTATCCCTATCGCTATGAGATGCTCTGTTGGAACTATTCCAAGTCGTTCAAGCCCGACAAGGAGCACGATGTCATCTTCAAGATAACACTGGTCGATGATACACTGCTGACAGATACCAAGGCAGCGGTGAAGTTAAAGTTCACCGAGGGAATCCGACGCAACGACCGCTCAATCGGTGAGAAAAAGACGGAATTACCCAAAATTGAGAAGAAAACATTTGAGTTCGAAAGCCATCTGGATGACTCAAGCCTGGTCGTCTTCAAGGTCACGCTGCCGGATCTTCCGGACATGGAGAACTACACCCGGTACTACAGCACTGAGCTGGAGTTTGCCGACGAGAAGCGAGGGCACTTCTTCACATATCCCTACAGGGAGCCAAAGAAGATTGAGAACCCCGACACCAGCGAGGAGAAAAAGGAGTGGTTTAAGGCTGAAGTGCATCGACCCAAGGACACGTGGAGGTAAATATAAAATAATCCCTGTAATAATACAAGGTTACATTAAAATCCATGAAGTTAAACGAGCTAACTCCGCCTTTTTACAGCCTCAAGATCGGACAGGAATATCAGGTTACTCTTAACTCCAGTCGCCCGCTCCATTACTTCGTGTACAACATTATCGGGCGAGGGGACATCCTGGAGACGAAGCGTGTTGAGCTGGCCGAGCCCCAGAAGACCTACAACATCACCTTGAAACCCACCTTCCTTACTGCCCCCCACGGCAGGGTGTACTTCTATTACGTGGACGAAACCGGCGAGTTCCGTTACGCCGAGGTGTCATTCAGTGTGGACGTTGAGCTGCAGAACACGATCGAAATCAAGGCCCCCGCGGAAGTGAAACCAGGTGCCGATGTTGAGCTGGAGATAAAGACGTCACCGAAGTCATTCGTAGCGCTGCTCGCCGTCGACCAGAGTGTGCTATTGCTGGGCAGGAACAACGACTTAAACAAGAACTACTTTAAAAGGCTCCTGAATGTCTACGACACCTCCACTCCCTGGCAGGGTGGCTACTCCTACTTCCCCGGAGAGCGCAGTGGCGTCGTGACTATGACCAATGCCTACTTCTTCTACAGCCGTACACCACCACGTGGTGGCGGATATAAGAGTAAGTATATATTTTATTTTCTATATTTAGAAAATTGTTAAAGATTTAAAATCAATATTTAATATGTTTTTCGATTCACAATTTTACAAAAGAAACAATGTTGAAAACAGTTGTGACCCCCGATGGTGTACATCACACAAGAACCTTAGACCAAGCACAAGCTCCTGTCGTCCGCAAAAACTTCGCAGAAACCTGGATCTTCGCCGACATCGAGAGCACTGAGGAGGAGGTCTTCAAGTGGGTGAAGACAATACCCGACACGATCACCAATTGGGTGATCACCGGGTTCTCCCTGCATCCCTTGAAGGGACTGGGCGTCACGGACGAAGCGGTGAACGTGAAGACCTTCCAGCCCTTCTTCGTATCCGTCCGCTTGCCCTACTCGGTGAAGCGCGGCGAGGTGATCAATGTGCCGGCCCTGGTCTTCAACTATCTGCCGAAGCAGCTGGATGTGCAGCTGACGCTGGAAAACCAGGACGATGAGTACGACTTTGTGGACGCCTCGAACGAGGTTATTGGCGACCAAAAGCGCACCCAGACCCTTCGAGTGGGCGCCAACGAGGCGGCTGGCGCCTCCTTCCTCATCCGACCCAAGGTCATTGGCAATATTCTGCTCAAGTTCTCGGCCATCTCGCCGCTGGCCGGCGATGCTGTGCACAAGGCGCTCAAGGTGATTCCAGAGGGAACTACCCAGTACCAGAACCGCGCCTTTTTCGTCAATCTGAAGGACACCGGTGAGTTCAAGAACACATTCGAACTGGAAGTGCCGGAGGACATCGTGCCAGACTCCGAGCATGTGGAATTCGGACTGGTCGGCGATCTCCTGGGCCCAGTCGTCAAGAACCTGGAGAATCTGCTGCGACTGCCCAGTGGATGCGGAGAGCAGACCATGTCCAAGTTAGTGCCCAACTACCTGGTCCGGGATTACCTGAAGAGCATCAAGAAGCTGACCCCCGCCCTGGACACCCGCATCAAGAGGAATCTGCAGGAGGGCTACCAGAACATGCTGCACTACCGCCACGATGACGGCAGTTTCAGTTCGTTTGGGCCCCACAAGTGGAGCGAGACGGACCCCGAGCGCAACGGTTCCACCTGGCTGACCGCCTATGTGCTTCGCTCCTTCAGCAAGATCAAGGAAATCGTGGACATGGATGAGCAAATCTTGGACAAGGGATACGAGTTCCTGCTGACTCGTCAGGCCGAGAACGGCAGCTTCACTGAAGCCGGCGAATACTTCTATGGCTCCCAGCGATCTCCTTTGACCCTTACGGCCAGCTCCCTGCTGGCTCTGCTCGAGGTGCCGAAACCCAACCAGGCTGCTATCGACAAGGCTGTGGCCTATCTGGCCGCCAACACGGCCGAGTCCGAGGAGCTTTTGCCCAAGTCTATTGCCATCTATGCCCTGCAAAGGGCCAAGTCCCCTGACGCGGCCAAGCTTGTGGCGAACCTTAAATCCCTGGCCCAGAAAGAGGACGATCGCACTTGGTGGAGCGAGGATCTGGAGAAACTGCGTTCCTCCGACCGCTGCCGTCGCTGGTGGTGCTGGGTGTGGAGTCAAGACGTGGAGATCACGTCCTACGCCCTGCTTTCGCTGCTGGAGTCGGATCAGGAGTCGGCTGACGATGTGCTCAACACGGTCCGCTGGTTGGTGGCCCAGCGTAACAGCTTCGGAGGCTTCGCTTCCACCCAGGACACAGTTGTCGGTCTCACGGCCCTGATCAAGTTCGCCGAGAAGTCTGGCTACGAGGCAGCTAAATGGGACCTGACCGTGTCTAACAAGGGCAAGCGCGAGAAAACCGAGAAGCTATCCACCTCGGAAGAAAACGATCTGCTGCTCCAAACCGTCGAGTTCCCCCAGGGCACCAAGTCACTGGAGTTCGAGGCCAAGGGCACGGGCGCTGCTCTCGTCCAGATCAGCTATCAGTACAACGTGGTGGAGAAGGAACCGAAGCCCAGCTTCAAGGTTCAGACTGTAGTCAAGCCGGAGACGTCGCCAGCTAAGCTGGAGCTGGCCGTGTGCGTGGACTACGTGGAGGAGGGCAAGTCGAAGACATCCAACATGGCCATTCTGGAGGTATCTCTGCCCTCTGGTTACACCGCCGAAGAGGACAGTTTCAAGGACATCCAGGAGATCGAACGCGTTCGGGTAAGTTCTTTGTCGTCTTTCAGATTATATTTCCTTGATAACACTTTTCTTGCTATCCCTACAGTTGGTGGAGACCAAGAACGGAGCCTCCGTCATCGTTGTCTACTTCGAGAATCTGGCCAAGAACGAAAACAAATGCATTCCCATCGAGGCCTTCAAGACTCATGCAGTGGCTAACCAGAAACCTTCCTCCGTGATCCTCTACGATTATTACGACACCAACAAGAAGGCCACCGAATATTATTCAATTGACTCCAAGCTGTGCGACATTTGCGAGGACGCCGATTGCAAGAGCAAGTGTTGAAGCTATTAATAACCAAAACTTTCTCTCTGTACGAAACAACTTGTCCTATTAACAAGAAATAAAAAATATTGTGATTCTAATGTATATACAAAATATAAGTTTGTTTAAATTTACTGTTGGTAGGGAATAGTAACTAAATCAACCCATGCACAAATATGAATCTGCGCACAGCAAACTTAATCACTTAGGACACTTATAAGGAACTTTCAATATACTTAATAGTAAATATGAAAATCTAATCGCAGCCCATGCTAAATTCCAAATAGAGAAGAGCTGCGTCAGCATTTGATATTTGTAAACATTGTGGTGACAGGTTTTAATTTAGAAACAGTGTCCACCTAATCTTACCGCAAACATGCTCATTTACCGCTCATTTAAAAATATGAGTGTGGTTTGCCGAAAAAAACGAATGCTGTCTGTCTAGGCGACGCCTGCCCAAGAAATCGAAGTATAATAACTTTTAGACAAATGTAACCTATACTGATTTCAGTAAAGCAATTGACTCTGTTAACAATTGCCCCCTGTTCGGAAACTTGATTTAATGGGATTTTCGGTTTAGCTTCTTAGATGGATCTCATGTTATCTGACGCAAAAGGTCCTCTTTAAAAATACCTTGACTTTATTGATCATATTTCATTCATGGTGAACAGTGCTTGGATCCACTAAACGGTGGTCGAATGAATTCAATTCAATGATTCGCCCTATCTTAAAATATGGATCTTGCACTCAGTATGGTCCACAGCAAAGTTCAAAGGAACTTTTTACTTTTCGCTTATAATTTTTGTATTTGACTTTATATTCCATAATTTTTTTAAAATCATAATCGCAAAATGATTTCATTTTGTCTGGGCCTTTTTTAGTTTTTGACATAAAATGTGTGTATCGACAGAATTATGTTTCTATATAAAAAAGCAGACTTATTTAAACTTTAACGGTTTGTATACATATGTATATTCAATCCAGTGGGAATGAAACATAACTGTGGTATTTTCTGTAACATCTGCAATTTTATTAATCGTCATTTTTAATTCTATACATATTTAAAATTCTAAGTAGTAGTACTTTTGAATAGTTCTTTCAATATCAAGTGGTTTAGGTATTTCAAAAATGTATTTTTGATCCTGATTTACTTAAATGTTTTTTTTTAATATTTTGTTCAGCGGCTGCTAGAAATACCAAAATAAAAATACCAAAAACTGTGAAAACGATAGCACTCGTAAAAGTAGAAAAAAATACTTTACTCATCGATAAGCAAAATATTATTTTTTGGTCAAAGACCAGCTTTGGCATTACTTTACAGATTTATATCAACCACTGCGGCCTGGCAGCTAGTACCGTGATTTGCAAGAATTTGAGCCACGAATGCTCAGGAACATTCTAGTGACTAGTTTGGCCAGTATATAAACGGCTGCCGCTTCAGTTGCACTTGTATAAACAACCGAACGAGCAACTACGACGCAGTAGTCGGAGTCCAAAATTTAGTTTCGACAGACAAAACAACTTCGTTGCAAAAAATCAAACAAAGAAATCGAACGAGAATCCAAAAAATATTGTGAAAATGCCGGAGAAGTTGTTGAAAATCACCTACCAGGGCGCAGGGCCCCAGAAGAAGCTAAATGCATATTTGCGTATGCCATCGCAGAATTACTCCATACTGCGCCGCGAAATCGACATGTATCTGTTTCAGGAACGGCAGCTGCCGAAATGCGAGATCAGGACCTTTTGGATTGGTGAGTAATGTGCAAAGTCTGCAAAAACTAAAAGAAACATGAGAAAACCACACATACATAATTATGTATGTATGTATGTATGTACATAAATTACATATGGCAGTCTGATTTTGTAACTGCATTCTAGGAATGCACCCAGCAGTGCAGATGGTTCAGCTGTAAAATCTAGCCTTTTTTGTATCTATTAGTAGCCAAACAGGTGATTTCTTTCTTCTTTTTTCATATTTGTATTTATTACATTACTTTTGCAATGAAGATTTGAATCTTGATCTTTAGATCAAGCTTGCCGACCACTGCCGTAGATCTAGATTATTAAATAAAAACAACAAACAAAAAGCAACATAAGCACATTTAAAACTAGAATTAATTTAATTTGCAATGCCGGTCTGACCAGAAGTTTTGTTATTTTCGCTGCTAGTTCTCTTTGTGATTCACCTGAAAAATCGCCTTCCGATAACAACACTGACTCATTCCATTTGTTTTTTTTTTCTATTTCCCTTTCCTTTTTTTAGATACTGATAATGATGAAATAGAGATTGTCAACCAGAATGACTATGAGATTTTCCTGGCAAAATGCGAGCACAACATGCATGTCCAAATCGCTCCCTTGGTGCCCGTCCAGGAGGAGCAGCAGCAAGCGAAGGAGGCTACTAAGCAAGAGTCCTCTGCTTCATCGGCCGACGATCCAAGCAATTTCATCATCCATGACCACATCGAGTGCGACGGCTGCGGTGCGGCCCCGATAGTGGGATTCCGCTACAAGTGCGTCCAGTGCAGCAACTTTGATCTTTGTCAGAGCTGCGAGGCCGCTCACAAGCATCCGGAGCACTTGATGGTCCGCATGCCTACCAACGATGGACCCAATGTAGTGGAGGCCTGGCTCACTGGACCGAATCCGTGGGGAGGACGTCGCTGTGGACGCCGCTCCAGGGGTCACTGCCCCTTCGAGCCAACCCAAGCGGCTGGCGGTGGCTCCGCTCCGGCTGCAGATTCTGCCCGCGAAACTCGACGCGAGCGCCGTCATGCCCGTCGTCACGGTGGCGTCTTGTCTCAGTTTGTTGAAATGATGACCAACTTACCGCTTAACGAACCTTCGGCACCAGCTCCGGCCGCAGCTCCGGCTGAGCCGCAGCAGCCCAAGGGATCAGATGCTCCCAAAACGGAGCCCACTGTGACCGCTCAGAAGTCAGCAGAGACCGAAGCTCAGACCAATGATAAGAAGAAAACCACTGAGGCACCAACAGAGCAGCCTCCGACCCAGGCTAGCGCTCCCACTACTCCAGTGATCAACTTGGAAAACCTCTCCCAGATGGTGCCCCCCGAATACATGCGTGCTGGCATCGAGATCCTAAACAATTTTAGCGAAATGTTCGCCAAAATGATCGATCCTACTGAGTCGTCTGCTCCCTCTATGGCCTCCAGTGCTGACGCAACCAAACCAGCTGAGAAAGATCAATCTGGCAACCAGTCGACGGCATCTTCTGCCAACCAATCCAGTGCTCCGTCTGTTAACCCATCGGGAACTCCCTCTGTTGCTGAATCCATCCCAGAGGCTGTTTCCCTTGAGACCGAACCATTGCTTCCCAAGACAACAGATGAAGCCGCAGTGGCCGGAGCTTCGCTAGCCAGCGAGCCGGAGAGTCGTCGATCGGATAGCTTCGACCAGGACTGGCAGGTCATCGACAACGCGTACTCTGCCAACAACACCAACAGCGCCAATACTGACGCCCTGATCAATCTCGATCAGTCGATTAATCCCCCAGCTGCTGCTCCCCAGCAGCCGGTGCGCGACTTTGCTCAACTGGGCGAACTATTGCGCCAGCACATGAACGAGGAGGCTCGCAATGCACAGACAACAGCCAACACTCAGACCGCTCAGGTGGATACTGTTAGTACTTCCACCTCTACCACATCGGTGACCACCAATAGTGTCGGCACCTCGCCGGCCGCTCCCGAAGAGAAGCGCAGCGTGCCCGTCTACCACACGAGTAAGTTGGCCAGAGAATTGGCAAAGGCATCTTTATTAATTACCTCCTTTTCACTTTAGATGAGCGCATAAACACTGCTATCCATGCCATGATGGCCATGGGCTTCAGCAACGAGGGCGCCTGGCTCACCCAGCTGCTGGAGTCGGTCGAGGGAAATATCCCAGCCGCTCTGGACATCATGCACGTCTCGCAGAACCGCAACTAAAGCAGCGATTTCAATAAAAAAATATATATATATCTACAATGTATCTTCAATATTCCTAAGGGAGTACATTTTATGTTTTTTAGTTTTCCTTATGTAGTTATAGTTTATTATCCGTGGTGATTGTATAATCCCGGTTACCGAGAGAAAAACATGTACGTATTTTACGTTTCTAATAATCAAAGTAATACTATATGTATGCAATGTATAATCTGTGTGTAACAACAATAAAGGCACAAAGGCAAAAATGTATTATTATTTATTTGGTTTTATTGTTGTCTCTTGTTTTCTTATTCCATAAAATTCTCTAACTAAAAACAAACCCACTCTTATTAATAAAATTGACATTGATTCCACCTAAGACCTTTACGGACTAGATAACGAGCTATCCAGAGCCTAGAGCTTTTCAGCGGTGCCACGGAAACCAACATTTATTCAAGATTAAATTTAAAGGTGTCGTCAAGGTGTACGCATTGAAAACTTGATATATCCTATTCCTTAGCATATCTTCTGCGACACACTGTATGATTCCATTCGGTATTCAATACTTATTCTTGGAACTCTCGTTTTGATGAGGTATCGATGCTTTCCCAGAGCAATAACCAGAGCTTCTACGCTCAAAGATCAACCCTGGCTTCTGCTACTGACTCAGGACCATAGAGGTATTGCCCTGCAAGGCCAACTATGTCCCGGGCAAAGGTACGAAATTCGTAGTTCACCGTCGTTATGGTGGCGATAAATGTAAAGAACTTGAAAAGCTTCTGGTGATGTGGCTTCCACTGTCTCCGTCCGAAGCCGGTATTGTAGCCGAACATTTGCGACACCATCAGGGCGAGAAATCCAGCCAATCCGAAGAATCGATGGAGTAGTTTCAAGGCCAAGGCACCACCACCACCATTGCCGTTGATGAAATACAGCGGAAGACCGCTGAGAACGCTGCCCAGCAGAAGACCACAGCCGAGAATGCCTAATCGGGGATGATATGGGAATAAATTAACATTGTTTTTTTTGGGTATCGTGTTTTGGTCAAACGCACCGTAGAAGCCGTGATTGCTCCGAAAATGCCTAACCGTGGCATTCGGATCTTCTCGCTTGCGCTCCAGCTTCTGCAACGTCTTGATGGCTATGCCTCCGACGCCGACCACAAAGGACAGCAGGCCCAGAGCAGCATGCAGGCGGTTCAGGTTTAAGGGTCCCAGAAAGGACTCCAAGGTAATGCTGTTGCGCACGAGTAATGCTTCGCCCATGAAGAAGACAAACTGTAAGAGATATTGAGGAATTAGGAATGATTTTTTAAACTAACTATTAGAAATATTGATGTAATTTTACGTTTTCGTCGGTCTTTTTGATTTGATTAATTGGAATAGTCAAGTATGGGTTGGATTAATAATCTGATGATCTCCTGAGTTCAAGTAGTTTAGAAATGTGTGTAAATAAGTTTGTAAATTTTAAGTATAAAAAAAATTGTTTATTTGGACTTAAATTTCAGTAAGCTTACATTTTTATAGGAAACTAGAAGATATTGTCCATAATAAAAAAAAACGCAATCTTATGAAACCACTTTTTGAATAAGAATTGTATCTCCTTTATAGGTACTTTCCATCTTAGCTCATTTTTGATCGAAAGTTTTGAAATTGAGATTGTTAAGCACCGTTTTTTTCTCAGTGTAGTACGTATAATGGTGAAATAGTATCTCTCTTTTTTAATATTTATATTTTACATACACACATACTGCAAAAATGTATCTGATTGGCGGATATAAGAAAAACACTACTCACGGCGATTGTGCAGTAGAAGGCATGACCCGCCGTGTGCTCCAGCTTGAGCACCAGACACTTGTACACCACGGCCACCGTAATGCCCGCCAGTAGAAAGTGCGAGATCAGCGTGCAGAAGCCAAAGTAGAATCCTCCATAGGCGCTGGAGGCGACGGTGGTAGCTCCCTGAATTCCCAGCTCGCAGACATCGTCCAGACAGCCATGTAGTTCCTCAGTCGTCATATTGTAATGTTAGGGAAATCTCTCCGTCTTATCTGCTACGTGAGATGTGCACGTCGAAGTGATAAAGCTAGTTGGCACTATAAAACTGATCGCGAAACGCTCCGCTCGACGCGAGTGTTAGAACGCGTTTGATGCTCTGACGGCACCGAACAGCTGGAAAAAACCGCCATCGATCGCTCGAGCTTTTCTCTCCAGGTGGTGAGTTCCGCGCCGAGGCTGAAAACCCCCTGTTCGTGGCTAGTGGAGCGGTTCGCAAGGGTGACTCAGCGTATAGCCCCGTTCACGTGTCTTACCTTGGGGCGGGAAAGGCGGCAGCAGCGGCCACAGGTGGTGGTGGCACTGATCGGCATTGCTCTCCGCCAGCTGACTGGGATTGTGCGAGTATTGTTATTTTTGGAGCATTCTAAAACCAGTTTCTGTAATTGACCATGCCAAATGTCCGGAATTAGTCAATCCCCTTTAATACACTTTGTCAAGGGTATTAACGAAATTATCGAGGACATTTTTGTATTTTTATTTTGGGATAATTACTCATTATAATAATTAAAATAAAATTATTTATATTGCATGGAAAAACTGTCAGACCTAAGCTTTTAGCAGTGATGTTTCATAATGCTGCATACTCTTAGGGATTTGATTCTAAGTTTGTGTTTCAATATCAGCTCTCTTAGCTATACATTTGTTTTATAAACCAAAACTTGCGGTAGAACCGTGAAATGATTATATTTTGGAATTTATTCTAGTCTGGGCACCTTTGTTTTCATTCCTAATATATTGAAAGTGCAGTTTAAATATAATAAAGTCGCAGAAATCCAAATAATGAATAAATATATAGCACTTTTACGAATTTATTACAGGAACTTATACCAGTTTCAGCATCTCATCTTTTCTATAACTGACACGAGAAACATTTATCAATTTTGAAAAACAATTTTCTTAAAAAAAAAACACAACAACAAAAAGTAAAGTAATATTCCCTATTCGGAGATCTACAATTTAAATTTTTTGGGTACAGTCAACTTAAATTTATTTATTTATTCACTTAAAACCCCTCGCTAATCGTTGTATGTCATTAAATGTACTATTTGTATTGTATAAGTTTGTATATAATCTTCAAAGAGGCAACCTAAAGACCCTGTTATCTTGAACAGAATATTCAATTATTCAAATAAATCATATGGGAGATAGTGCTTCCAAGAATATGAATAATGTTGAAACATATTTAAAGTAATTCTTGGAATATCAGTTTTTTAAGGTCAGCTAGGAAAGCGTAAAAAGTATAAAGAGATGGAAAGTGAAGAAACAGTCCGTTAAGAATTTTAAATGTTGTTTTAAATAAAAATGTAAAAAAAAAACTTTTATATTTGTAATACCTGACTACCCTACTATTTAATGCCTTTTTAATTTGCTCAGATATCACTTCAACAGAGAGACTAAATGGGGAATCACCTGCAGTTAATCTGGTTTTCCCATTTCATATGTACACCGCTATCAAGGCGTCCGTTCCTTAGTCACACTTACATTATGTACATCAGTAATATGTATGTACAAACACGCCTCTTTTGCACAGCCATGTGAAATACAGGCATGGTGACGTCATCTCTGACTACATCGCGGAGAGCCACAAAAATAGAGGCAGTCCGAGTGGCAGAGTCAAAACAACAACAGCTGACGCACCTACACAGAGCGCAGAAAAGCCAGAGAGAGTTTATATATAACTGTTCCATTCAGTTGGCCACAGCATTTTCAGTTGGACGCCTGCATTATTGTCTTAATCAACAAGTTCAAGACCTCTGCTCACTGGAACCCGAAAATTAAACAACACCCAATTATTACCAACAAATATTGGGATTTTCGAAAACCAAATTCATTTGCGGATTTCCCAAATCATGTACGTAAATCATTTTTGAGTGACTTTCAGTGGGGAGCGTCCAAAATAAATCAAGATCCTAATTTTCTGTGCAAAACACGAAGCGACAGTTATAATCGTTAATAAAAGTGTTAATTATTGAAAAAAAACCCAACCGAAAATACATACATATACAAAAGCAGATATTGTCCGCTTCCCGTATAATTTGTCTATTGCCTGACTAAATTTCTGTGACAAACTCCACATGAAATACATCGCTCATGAAATTCATTCATGGTAAATCAGATAGACAAAACGTATTTTCCTTTTGTTTTTCAATTTTCCGATAAACACGAAAATTTTGCACCGTGATATCATACGCTAGTTGCTGAATATGACGAAATAATGAATGATTGAAAGAACTTAAAAAGTACGGGTTTGAAAGGTATTTGAAAGCGCGCATTTTAGGCCAAAAATTAAAAGTTGAAATAATTTCGTTGCAACATTTCAACTAGATTTTTATTGTTATTGTAAGCGATGAATTTTGGTATTTTATTAAGAATTTCAACTGTATATGTAATAATGTCAGTCTGATTTAAGGAACTGAATTTAATTACTGAATTAATTAATTACTAAATTAAATTTAAAAATCTATTTTTCGAGCTCTACCTAATCAAAAATTGGCTTTAATATGCCTAAAAACCCGAATTTAATCAAAGATATATTAAATTCCTGATTTTTTTTGAAAGTATAAAGAGTGTTTTTGAAATTTATTGAAGATTCCGAAAAATTATACAATAAAATCTATTAAAAAACGAATGGTTAACCTTCAATCGTCTTCAAACTATACAAATTACTAAAGAGAAAACAAAATAAATTAATCAATCGACTGTCAATTTTCATGTAGATACTTAAAACATCATTCGTAGAGGGACAGCTAGATCGACTCTGCTGCTAAAGCTAATAGAGAATACTGGGGTTTTCCTTTTATTCCCAACTTTCCGCCACACTTTAATTAAGACCTAGCAGAGTTATTTTTTATTCGAGCTACCAAATTCTTGTACATGATTTTGCCTAGAAGGGCTTGCCGAACCCCAGCCAAGCACACGTCTGTTGTCGTTTTGCCGGCATTTGTTGTTTATTATTTTGGGTTTGTGGGATCGACTCGTCATCGATTAGTGTATGTACTCACGCGAGTATATACACACATATGTACATACATATATACGAAGCCTTCCCTGTATATTATTTGCTTATAATATTTTATCAGTATTTATTTTTTGATGACCGCGACTGAGCCGCTCTGTCGGCGCCGTCGTCGGCCGGCTTACACAAATCCAGTGCTATAACAAAATCCGTGAGACAGTAGACTGAACCAGTCTCAGCTCGGCACTGAGCCCCGTCGGTCGTACCGCGCTTGCACATTTTCCGCATCGATCGCCCCGTCAGGTGTACTAATTTGATTTTATTTGTATTTACTCTTCCTGTTCCCGTTCGACGACGACCACGCACGCAAAATGCGTCGCGCAGACGCTCTTGCTGTAGCCGTTTGGGCCACTCTTTCGCTGCTGCTAACCATGGACACGGTGAAGGCGGAGGGGTAAGTTTATTTACGATATATATACCTATATAATGCGATAAGTGATCCCCCGAGATACACACAGCTGCGGCCAGAATATTAGTAGTGCTCAAGGATTTTCAAACTTTAGTTCCTTAATCTCCGTAATTCCCAAGTGCTTTTTCCGCGAACATTTAGCACTAAGGCTTGCTTCTTACCCACAAATATTTAATGCAATATACATACATATATACCATAAAATATCTAAAATAACTCTTTAGGTCAGTTGTCAATTGACTATTCAAATAATAAGAAAAATTGAAAAAATCAAAATCAAATTCAAAAATTTCTGTAACTTAGTATGATTTTTTTACATTAATGTATTTAAAATTTGTTGTGTACCCAAATGTTTCAAAAGTTTAAACACCAAGTGAAACACTTGTCCTTTTTTTTAATCCAAACTCATTTTTTAGAAGTAATACATTTTTAATGTACAAAAATTATATTATACAATTGCTTACATTATATCACACAAAATATGAATGCATTAGAAAAAAGTTAAACCTAATATTGTGATAGACGCTGTATCAATGATAGTAAATAGTCACTAATTAATTCAATATGCATATGGGCAGATAGGGCCGATTAACGATCAGTTTCAAGGTAAGCTAATCGTGTTGTTTTTCGTTTTAATAGGCAGAACTGAAATTTATTAAATTTTATTGTAATCTTGATTTCCCTTAGAGCTAAATAGGCCAGTTTGGCAAATGAACTAAATTAGTTTTTAATTGAAGAGCGATAAGGGAAATACAGTTTATAACGAACACTCTTATTTCTTCTGCTTCCTTTTTTTAAAACTTAACATAAAACAGCAAATAAACTAAATGTTTTATGAACTTGTATGTTAAATGCCGTCATCGCTCCTCCATTCCCAATGCTAATTGAATTTCAATGTAAGCAATTTTTTTTGCACAGATTATTATACATTTTATAGTAGAAAAAAAAGACAGCAAAGTAACACAAGAGACATACACTTGAATATATTGTTTTTGACTTAATTGTGTTTCGGTTAATTCATTAATCTATGACACGATCGGATATCTTCATAAAAAGCGTGTAGCTAATTACTAGTGAATAGAGGCGAATATAAAGCTTGATTACTGAACACAATTAAGGCTTTTAAGAGTGAGAATAATCCAATATAAATTTCGCTGTGCGAAATTGGGATGGCCCCAAGCTCCAAGCTAACAAAGAGTTGTTATTCACCGTAAACAAATAGTGATGATCAAGTACACAGAATTTATTTGGTGTACGTGCTCGAGGATTGTAAGTGCGAAAAATATGGCTGCTTGGATTTTATATAATCTCCAATCCGGTTTTGACATTTTCGAGGCAGATCAGATCAGGTTCCCGGAATATTTTTACCGTTATCTCGAGGGTCATAATAAATTCATGTATAAATACATAAAAAATAAACCTAAAAAAAAACACAAAAACATAAAAACTTCACCAGAATTTCTTAATGCGCCCGAAAGAATTGATAATGAAAAGTTCATAGGCGAAGTAATTAAGTATTTTTTTAATCTTTAGCTCACAACATCCCAAGCGAGCCTTAGTAACACGTACATACAAAACAAATTTGAATTAATTAATTAATTTAATCGAATCCTATTGCAGTAAATATACCATTGTGGGCCCCGGAACCATCCACTCGCATCGTGACTACAATGTGGCAGTGGCTGTTCACCAGACCAAGGAACCGGTCACCCTGAAGGTGGGCATCACTGGACCCTCCTACAATGAGTCGCAGACTGTAGAACTGGCCAAGTCCGATGAGTTCAAGCAGATCACCTTTAAGCTGCCGCCTCTGGAGTCCGGCGAATACAATCTGACGGCCGAGGGCGTGAAGGGACTGGAGTTCAAGAACTCCACCAAGCTCAACTGGGAGAGCTTCAAGCCGTACATTAAAATCCAGACAGACAAGGGAAAGTACAAGCCTGGCGACACGATCAACTACCGTGTGATCTTCCTGAATGAGAACTTGCTCCCGGACACCGCCGCCGATGAGGTGGTGGTATGGTTCGAGGACTCCAAGCGTAATCGCATCAAGCAGGAGAAGCACATCAAGACTACTGGTGGCGTGTACACCGGCAAGTTCGAGCTCTCCGAGTTCGCCACACTTGGCTCCTGGTCTCTGCAGGTCCAGAATGGCGAACAGCAGTCGAATGAAGGCGGTATTCGTCCCAGGCCCTTCGGGGGCTTTGGTCACTTTTGGCGTCGCTCCGACGAACGTGTCAATTTCGAGGTGGAGAAGTACGTCCTGCCCAAGTATTCGGTCAAAATGGATGCCACACAGCAGGTGTCTGTGCGAGATGGCGAAATGAATGTTGTCATTAAGGCAAAGTAAGTATATCCAAGAGAAAAGGATTTGAAAAGTGGCAGAACTTAGTTGATCAGCTCAATCGTCAATGCTTGAGATTACATTTTTATAATCGCTATACAAACAATCTCATTCCCTAGCTATACCTACGGAAAGCCTGTGAATGGCAAGGTCCTCGTCAACGTGCACTTGGATGAGACCAGCGTGTGGGAGAATGTCGATGGAAAAACTGTGCGCCAAGACTTCCCAGGCCACGCGGTAATTGGCACTGCCGACATGGTTAATGGCAAGGCCAAACTGGAACTGGACCTCAAGGAGTTCGCAGCTTTTCTGCCGCACAAGACCTCATCCTCCTACGCCCAGATCACGGCCACCGTTGAGGAGGACTTCACCGGTGTGAAACTCAACGAGTCGGGCGGAGTTCAACTGTATCCCTATCGCTATGAGATGTCCTGTACGGATTATTCCAGCTGCTTTTCGTTCAAGCCCGACAAGGAGCACGAGGTCATCTTCAAGATAACCCTGGTCGATGGTACACTGCTGACAGATACCAAGACAGTGGTGAAGGCCAAGTTTACCGAGGGAATCCGACGCAACTACGGCTTCTATCAATACGGAAACGATGAGCCACAACCGGAATTGCCCAAAATTGAGAAGAAAACATTCGAGTTCGAGAGCCATCTGAATGCCTCAAGCCTGGTCGTCTTCAAGGTCACGCTGCCCGATCTCCCGGACATGGAGAACTACACCCGCTACTACAGCACTGAGCTGGAGTTTGCCGACGAGAAGCGAGAGCTTTACACCACGTATCCCTACAGGGAGCCAAAGAAGATTGAGAACCCCGACACAAGCGAGGAGGAAAAGGAGTGGTTTAAGGCTGAAGTGCATCGACCCAAGGACACGTGGAGGTAAATATAAAATAATCCCTGTAATAATACAGGGTTACAGTAAAATCCATGAAGTTAAACGAGCTAACTCCGCCTTTTTACAGCCTCAAGATCGGACAGGAATATCAGGTTACTCTTAACTCCAGTCGCCCGCTCCATTACTTCGTGTACAACATTATCGGGCGAGGGGACATCCTGGAGACGAAGCGTGTTGAGCTGGCCGAGCCCCAGAAGACCTACAACATCACCTTGAAACCCACCTTCCTTACTGCCCCCCACGGCAGGGTGTACTTCTATTACGTGGACGAAACCGGCGAGTTCCGTTACGCCGAGGTGTCATTCAGTGTGGACGTTGAACTGCAGAACACGATCGAAATCAAGGCCCCAGAGGAAGTGAAGCCAGGTGCCGATGTTGAGCTGGAGATTAAGACGCCACCGAAGTCATTCGTGGGACTGCTCGCCGTCGACCAGAGTGTGCTATTGCTGGGCAACAACAACGACTTGAACAAGGACTCCTTTAATTGGCGCCTGAATGGCTACGACACCTCCACTCCCTGGCAGGGTGGCTACTCCTACTTCCCCGGAGAGCGCAGTGGTGTGGTGACTATGACCAATGCCTACTTCTTCTACAACCGTACCGCACCTGTCGCATATCCCCGTAAGTATATATTTTATTTTCTATACTTAGGAAATCATTATAGATTTAAAATAAATATTTAATATTTTTGTTTTCACAATTTTACAGAAGCCGCGGGTTTTGGTGGAGGCGTCTTCGCAATGCGGAAAACAGCTGTGTCCAACGATGCCGTATATCACACAACCACCTCAGCCCTGGCTGCAGCCGCTCCTCAGGGCATCGAATTCGGAGCAGAGGGCGGAAGCGCAGCCGCTCCTGTTGTCCGCAAAAACTTCGCAGAAACCTGGATCTTCGCCGACATCGAGAGCACTGAGGAGGAGGTCTTCAAGTGGGTGAAGACAATACCCGACACGATCACCAATTGGGTGATCACCGGGTTCTCCCTGCATCCCTTGAAGGGACTGGGCGTCACGAACGAAGCGGTGAACGTAAAGACCTTCCAGCCCTTCTTCGTATCCGTCCGTTTGCCCTACTCGGTGAAGCGCGGCGAGGTGATCAATGTGCCGGCCCTGGTCTTCAACTATCTGCCGAAGCAGCTGGATGTGCAGCTGACGCTGGAAAACCAGGACGATGAGTACGACTTTGTGGACGCCTCGAACGAGGTTATTGGCGACCAAAAGCGCACCCAGACCCTTCGAGTGGGCGCCAACGAGGCGGCTGGCGCCTCCTTCCTCATCCGACCCAAGGTCATTGGCAATATTCTGCTCAAGTTCTCGGCCATCTCGCCGCTGGCCGGCGATGCTGTGCACAAGGCGCTCAAGGTGATTCCAGAGGGAACTACCCAGTACCAGAACCGCGCCTTTTTCGTCAATCTGAAGGACACCGGTGAGTTCAAGAACACATTCGAACTGGAAGTGCCGGAGGACATCGTGCCAGATTCCGAGCATGTGGAATTCGGACTGGTCGGCGATCTCCTGGGCCCAGTCGTCAAGAACCTGGAGAATCTGCTGCGACTGCCCAGTGGATGCGGAGAGCAGACCATGTCCAAGTTAGTGCCCAACTACCTGGTCCGGGATTACCTGAAGAGCATCAAGAAGCTGACCCCCGCCCTGGACACCCGCATCAAGAGGAATCTGCAGGAGGGCTACCAGAACATGCTGCACTACCGCCACGATGACGGCAGTTTCAGTTCGTTTGGGCCCCACAAGTGGAGCGAGACGGACCCCGAGCGCAACGGTTCCACCTGGCTGACCGCCTATGTGCTTCGCTCCTTCAGCAAGATCAAGGAAATCGTGGACATGGATGAGCAAATCTTGGACAAGGGATACGAGTTCCTGCTGACTCGTCAGGCCGAGAACGGCAGCTTCACTGAAGCCGGCGAATACTTCTATGGCTCCCAGCGATCTCCTCTGACCCTTACGGCCAGCTCCCTGCTGGCTCTGCTCGAGGTGCCGAAACCCAACCAGGCTGCTATCGACAAGGCTGTGGCCTACCTTGCAGCTAACACGGCCGAGTCCGAGGAGCTTTTGCCCAAGTCTATTGCCATCTATGCCCTGCAAAGGGCCAAGTCCCCTGACGCGGCCAAGCATGTGGCGAACCTGAAATCCCTGGCCCAGAAAGAGGACGATCGCACTTGGTGGAGCGAGGATCTGGAGAAACTGCGTTCCTCCGACCGCTGCCGTCGCTGGTGGTGCTGGGTCTGGAGTCAAGACGTGGAGATCACGTCCTACGCCCTGCTTTCGCTGCTGGAGTCGGATCAGGAGTCGGCTGACGATGTGCTCAACACGGTCCGCTGGTTGGTGGCCCAGCGTAACAGCTTCGGAGGCTTCGCTTCCACCCAGGACACAGTTGTCGGTCTCACGGCCCTGATCAAGTTCGCCGAGAAGTCTGGCTACGAGGCAGCTAAATGGGACCTGACCGTGTCTAACAAGGGCAAGCGCGAGAAAACCGAGAAGCTATCCACCTCGGAAGAAAACGATCTGCTGCTCCAAACCGTCGAGTTCCCCCAGGGCACCAAGTCACTGGAGTTCGAGGCCAAGGGCACGGGCGCTGCTCTCGTCCAGATCAGCTATCAGTACAACGTGGTGGAGAAGGAACCGAAGCCCAGCTTCAAGGTTCAGACTGTAGTCAAGCCGGAGACGTCGCCAGCTAAGCTGGAGCTGGCCGTGTGCGTGGACTACGTGGAGGAGGGCAAGTCGAAGACATCCAACATGGCCATTCTGGAGGTATCTCTGCCCTCTGGTTACACCGCCGACGAGGACAGTTTCAAGGACATCCAGGAGATCGAACGCGTTCGGGTAAGTTCTTTGTCGTCTTTGAGATTATAATTCCTTAATAACACTTTTCTTGCTATCCCTACAGTTGGTGGAGACCAAGAACGGAGCCTCCGTCATCGTTGTCTACTTCGAGAATCTGGCCAAGAACGAAAACAAATGCATTCCCATCGAGGCCTTCAGGACACATGCAGTGGCTAACCAGAAACCTTCCTCCGTGATCCTCTACGATTATTACGACACCAACAAGAAGGCCACCGAATATTATTCAATTGACTCCAAGCTGTGCGACATTTGCGAGGACGCCGATTGCAAGAGCAAGTGTTGAAGCTATTAATAACCAAAACTTTCTCTCTGTACGAAACAACTTGTCCTATTAACAAGAAATAAAAAATATTGTGATTCTAATGTATGTACAAAATGGAAGTTTGTTTAAATTTACTGTCGGTAGGGAACAGTAAATCAATATGATAACTCGATTATCATTTGAAAACTTGCAATGTCTAACTGTAAAAACCATGTTTAGAAGACGTGGATAGAAGGATTTTTGAGTATTTAATTTTAGTTCAAAATGACGATGCGTCGTTGTTGTCGATCCTCACCACTCGCTGACCCTCCTGGAAGCCGATCTCGTGCGGATTCTCGTCGTCGCCCAGGAAAATGATGGCTACCTCCTGGTAAAATCGAATCTCCTTGTGTTCTCCATTTATTATCACTTTTCGAACTTCGTCCGCCTTGGGATTGTCCAGCGAATTTCGAACCATGCTCGGCGTGGGTCGCTTGAGATCCCAATTGGCTATATCCCTCTTGTTTGAGGCTGTTGCCGTACCCAGCCTATATCTCCCTTCTTCGGCCTCCACTCGCGTTTCCGCAGGTTGTATGTTCGTGCTTGGTCCTGTGCCGCTGTGCCGCCAAGTATTTGATCTCGTTCTCGAAGAAATGGCATTTTTCCGGGTTTATCCTCAGGTTCGCCCTTCTTAGTCGCGTTAGTACTTCTTGTAATTTCTCGAAGTGTTCCTGTTTCGTTCTACCAATGACCAACTATGTCATTGAGGTAAGCAAACGCGAAGGGTTCCATTTCGGCTCCTATCACGGAGTCCAACGCACACTGGTTGGGCTTGTATGGAGTGGCGGCCAAAAATACTTCTAGTGGAAATAGCGTTTTGAAATTGATACTGTAAGTTCTATAAAAATTAAGAATTGGTAAAATGTAAAAAATAGACGCCCACAGGAAGGCAAAAACCAAAAAAAAAATAATATTATTTTTTTTTTTTATTTAAAATAAATAGTTGAAAAAACACCTAAAAAGCATGCTACAATTTCTTGTCTACTTAAAACATTATTATTATATTTATTATTATTATTATATGTATAAATTATTTTTATTAAATTATTTAATTTAAAAATAAAAAACACAGCAAAACAAAATAATTCAGAATTAATGCATTAATAATATAAGAATTGTGAATTAATCTATTTCTAACAAATCACAGGTCGACGATAATAATTTTGACCTGTTATGTAGGGGTCTGATCTCAAAAGAAGTATTTTAATTAAATCAGTGTTCGTGATTGTGCGAGACATCTTTCGGGTATGCTGCAGTCGGTTTTTTTTAGTTTCCTTGTTGTTTGACTCTGCAGCTTCCTCTGAGAGCCCCCCAATCGACACAAACGCGTGCTTTATGGACCGAAGGTGCCATGAATTAAAATTTTATGAAGTGTAACTGGGAGGTAGTACCATGGATATATCTTGATTTATCGTTCTGCAGTATCAAATGCATAGGTTTCAAATTTTTTTAACATCTATGGTGTAGCCTGATGCTAAGGCTTGCAATATCGAAAAATATCGAAAAAAAAATGCATGAAAAAGATAAAAATCTTTAAAATTAATATACAAAATTATACACAAAACACAAATGACAAAAACACAGCAACAGCCCAAATATAAAGGAATAGTAGTGACAGCGTCATAAATCTGATATTGAAAAAAGTAAGATAACTTTTCTTTTTTCATGACAATACACGACACGGAAACTTACGGCAGCAAAACTCAACGATTTTATTATCTTAAAACAATAAAGAAAACACAGATTATACTCACATTGGGGGGTTTTGGGGGGAACATAACTAAAACTTTAGCTAAACATAGAAAAGACGTTCAGAAAATACACAAAATAAGGCGTTCAATCAAAATATTTTCACAGGACAAGATGACATGCAAGTTTATTATAAATAACAACATAAAATAACAATACCTTCAACTCTAAAATCCATTTTAAATCAACTCAATCGGAGCACAATAGCAAACGTTTGACCACTAGGACTTTTATAGCAAACTTTCAGGCAGCATTTAATTTAATTTTACAGTGAATATTCGCCAATAAATTTATTCTTTTTCAAAAGATAATCTTTGTTGCTGGTTAAATTATCTAACAGTACATATTAATTAGATATTGTTCTGAATTGAAAGGTAGTGACATCAAGCTATGTACATTAAAAAAATTAAATTCAAAATCAATTAACTAAAGCCTGATATTATAAGTCAACCCAAAAACGAATTCAAATGAATTTGAAGTGACTAATGACCAATCTTCACCTTGCCCACCGGTTATCTTTGGTTATCAAAATATAAAAGTAGCCAATATATTATCAACTTGAGTCTGGGCTCAGCAAAACTGTCGAGCACTTAAACTTGAAGAGAGCCCGCTAATCGTAAATCAATCCATGCAAAAATATCAATCTGCGCACAGAAAACCTAATCACTTAGGACCATTATAAGGAACTTTCAATATACTATATAGGACATATGTACATCTAATCGAAACCAATGCCAAATTCCAAATAGAGAAGAGCGGCGTCAGCACTTGATTTTTGTAAACATTGTGCTGACAAGGTTTAATTTAGCAAGTGTGTTCACCTAATCTTACCGCAAACATGCAGCTCAATTAAGAATTATGTGAGTGTTGGTGGTTTGCCGAAAAAAGCGATTGCTGTCTGCCCAGACGACGATTGCTCGAGAAAGCGAAATATATGGGATTTCGAGTGTGACTATGTCCGGTTACCCCTTATCTTGCTACGTGCGATTTTGCATTTCGATAAGGCTCGGGAGTGACTTGCGATCGGTAGTGAAATACATGTATATTAAGTGTGCCCGAGTACTCCACCCACAAGAGTCTAATTAATATTAATAACCCCCTCTAAATTTAGCCCAAGTACTCAGGGACTTGGAATGGGTGGGCAACGTGATCTCGGGCGCATAAGACAGTACGCAATCCCTGCAAGCTCCCCAAAAGCCCCAATATGAGTGAGTGAGTGAATGGATTTGATCGTATGGCTTTCGATAATGCGAACGTGAACTTGCAACTAGCCAACGGCCACTCAATAACGGTGAGGAAATCCCATTAGTCGAATGCATTAGACGAACTAAGCACAAATGTTCTTGATAAATTGATAACAAAGTTAGTCTGCCAAGTGAGTATGGAGACCCAACCGTCACTTCGACGCAGTCGGAGGTAATAAAAGCACCAGGCGAATGTAGTTTGTTGTAATAACTAATGCAAGACGGTTGATCATTGGGGGAAAAGTTCATAACAAAAAAATATCCTGTCCCTCGGATATTCTATGTTGAAGGAGGAATTGAAACATCCTTGCTTTTGTTTTTAAAAAGTTTTTTAGCCTCGCGAATATTTTTCGAAATTAGTGACAATGAGTGATGAAAAATCGAGTCCAACCTCCGTGATCCAGCACATCGAGGCGGCGTTGTATGTGATTAACCAGCTGTGCATCGGGTTCGTGACGATTTGGGTCAGCTGGACTTGCCTGCGCCAGGACCTGGCCGGCATCCGTCTGCACGCCTGGCTGGTGACCTTTGGATTCGTCTTCCTTATGGCCGAAGGCATGATGTGCTTCTACGACGGCAGCTGGCTAACGCTGCGCTTCTCCCGCAAATCCAAGACAGTGTTCCATGTGGTGCTCCAGATTTTGGGCGGCGGCATGGGAGTCGCCGGCTGTCTCATTCAGTTGATCCGGGACGATTGGTCAATTAGTGTAACTGTTCACGCCCGCCTGGGATTCGCCGCCTTCGTCCTGTGCCTTATTTCTCTGCTTAGCGGCGTGGTTGCCGCTTTGGCGAGATCCCTGAGCCGCAGTATCTCGCCGCTGATCAACAAGACTTTCCATGTGGTCCTCAGTTTTGGTGCCTATGTGACGGCCATGATGGCCCAATATTATGGATACACGCAAACGGGAATTTTCCGTGGACAGGGACAGGATTTTGTGATCCTCATGCAAGTCGTCACGATGGTGGCCATGGTAATTACCTGCATAGGTGCTATTAAGTCCCTGTACCAGAAGTTTTCCAGCTTGGCCAGCTAAAGACTAATTCAAGAAAAATAATGTATTCTCTTAATTCGATCAATAACCGATCGATCAATTCCATAACTCTAATTAACCGGTGCTGTGTTCCTTGTAAATAACTTTAAGTTAGCATAGAATTAACCCAACCAATAAAATGTAATTAAATATATTTTCAAATATCTACAAGAATAAAGATACTTTTATCTATTTAAATGTATAATTCAAATAATAGATTAACTCTTATTTATAAAAAAAGTATACAATTGTATATTATATTATAAATATAAATACACATTCTTTGAACTGCAAATGATTTATATAAAATATTTCGATTAATGCTATTTTTAAATCGAAATCAAATATATAGAATACGAAAATCTCGAAATGGGATTGAGCGCAAATCTAAACCTTTATAATTTGTTTTTGTTGCGAAACAATAAAAAAAGTATTGAAATTGCTATACACGATTAAAATAATATTTTTAAAAATGTACAGGTGTTATAAGAAATCACACGAGGCCTAAGGGAAAATTAATTACATTATGTATGTAATTAATTAATGCTTACTTTAGGAATTTAAATTTTCAAAAATATATCAAAAAAGTGTTCAGAGTTCCTGGGATACCTCAGAAGTTCTGTGCAAAATTTTCAAAAATAAAAAACCAATCGATTTTAAGTTATTGGTTATCAACTTTGCTTCGATAGATTTCACAAAAAAAATCTTTTTTGTTGTGCTGTGTAATTTGGTACTTTTTCGGGTCGTTGGGATGCACAGGAATACTGTGTTGTATGTTATGCAAAACAAGTTTTTTATAATTTTAAAAGTAAAAAAAAAAACAAATCTTGACATTCCATATTTTGTCACGTCAAAAGACAATTAGGATATCCGCCAAAGCATTGCCTACTTTTTGGCAGTTGCCTAAAAAATGCCATGACCGTAATTTTTTATACAGAATTATAGGGTATATATAATCGGTCACTGTCGGTCAGTGTCGTGCGCTGTCGGCATGCTCGAGGAACAATGTGTGGGAAGCACTTTATAAGGCAATCTTTATAATAAAGAGTAAGCCTTTATTTTTATTTTTCTCATTATTTTGTATTATTAATTTATAATAAAAATATAGAAATGCATAAAAGAGTAGGATACATAAGAAAAGCGATGTAGACTAAAGTATTCGGTAACCCAAAAAACTTGGTGAAACATTAGGCAATTGTGACAACAAGGATCCTAAAATTATAACACTTATGGTATAATAACGATTATAATAATTACTATCAAACAATTTGGAAACACGAAAGTTTGTGTAATTTACTTGCAAATTAATAGTATTTCCAAGTAAAAAAATCGTATAATAATGTTATTGCTAAACAAACAATATATACTTATATAACAAATAGCCACAAAAACGCATCAAATTAGCTGTTATTATTTTTTAAAATCCGAAAATCATATATTTAATAATTAAAATCGCTAAGTTACCAGCACTGTTGCATACGGAAAAGTCGTTATATTTAGTGTTGATAACTGCAAATAGATGAAACTGTGGCGCGCTATCGCAAATTAAAAAGAGAGAAAATACGACCATTTTTGAAGGTCCCATCTGCGGTTTTTTTTATATCACTCGCACTTTATTAGCTTCCCCAGAGGAAAAGCGATATGAATAGAGCCAAGTAATTTTTGTGGTCAGAAGCGAATGCTGAAAGCCTCGGCAGTATACCTTTTGTTTTGTCCGGAGCAGACGATAATTTAAGGCATCGGCGGACAGACAAAGTTCAATGGGCGTATTAGTCGACACATTTACCATTTAATTGCCATCGTATTCGGAGCTACAATAAATAATTTGCGCCAATTTGTCTGTGAAAAGGCAGGTTATCAGTCGCCAATTGTACAAATTGTTAACACGAAAATAACATTATTCCAAAGCGCTGATAAAGTTAGTGTTCCGAAAACAGAAACTACAATGTCCGAGAGTCAGCAGCAGGCAGTCGTCAGTAGAACGCAGAGAGCCGTCGACTACGGCAGCACAATCCGGACGGAGTCACATCGACAGCCCTCATTCGTACTTGTTCAATCCCCGCGACGCTACTCGAAAATGTCCCACAGCACAGTGTCATCCAAGGGCCATGAGGCCCAGGATCGTCTGCAGAGATTGGAGTACTTCCTGAACGTTCTCAACCAGATGTGCATTGGATTCGTCACCATCTACATATCATATTTGACCCTGCGAACCGGACTAGCCGGCACGGGCCTGCACGCTTGGCTGGTCACCATTGGGGTAAATACTTAGTAGTCACCGCCTCCGGATCGGGTATTTAAATCAAGCCCTTGTTCCTCCCAGTTTTCGTTCTTCATGGCCGAGGGCGTGATGATCCACTACGGTGGCAATGTCCTGACTAACGGATACAAGCGGCAGACGAAAACGACCATCCATTGGGTGCTCCTAACACTGGGCGGAGGCTGTGGGGCAGCTGGTGCCCTCATCAAAATGATACAGAAGGGATTTTTGCTTCAATCGACTCATGGAAAGCTGGGTAAGTAGGGAGACAAAGCGACAGATTGCTAGAGAAAACACTGATTAAAATTACACTCTGAAAAATTGTATGAATGGCGTGTGCTTGCATTAATTAGTAAAAAAAAAACAAATTATATTAATTACTGCATTTTAAAAAAAGGTTTAACATATTCATATACAAACAAAACAAAAAGGAAAACCTCTTTTAAGTTGTCTAACAATTTTAAACACTCGTAGAGTAACAAGTGCGTACATCACCCGCCAAATCGATCAGTTTAAATCTATTTCTGCTAAAAAAGTTTTTCTATTTTTAAACCCTTGCAGGGTATTATAATTTTAAAATAAAACCTATTTATATATGTAAGTTGGGACGGACCGGATCATATCATATAGAACGATCGGAAAATTTTTAATTTTTAAATTGAATTTTAAATTTCAAAAATTATAACTTTGCCAGTTTTTAACGTATTTTCATATAATTTGAGATAAGACCATTTTGTACTATTCTAGAGATTGTATTATTCTAGAACTGTAACTGTAAATCTGTAAATGTAATGTTTAATAGGTAAACATTAAACCCGAATTTGTTGGTATATATAAATCCTTTATATAATTCCTGTTAGTTTTTCTTCAATTGTAAGCTGAAAGGCTATACAAACTTCGGTGTGCCGAAGTTAGCTTCCTTTCTTGTTCTAATTTATAAAGCCCAGTGGACCAAAACTTTGTGATTGGGCCCCTGGGCTTTGCCTATTTTTTTAAATTTAAATTCTATATAATTTACATAAACAATCAATTTTAATGTACTTATCGCGAAAGCACTTTAATTATGGATGAAAACTAGGCATAAAACGCGAAATTATATCTTACTCAGTTTATTTCTGTTCTAAGCAACATCAAATTACATTTTCCACCTAATTTATATTTACTTTAAATATCAAGTGCACTTCCCAGATGTTTTCTCAATCTGTTTTTTTTTATCTGTAGTAGCCTGTCATTTACAAAATCTGATGTGGATCCCCAACTCGAGGTCTGACAAATGAATAATAAATAACACATATAAAATCGAACGTGTGGAAAAGTTAATACCCTGCTTTTTTGCACATCAAAAATTGTATTTGATAAAACTAAACTCGGTCTAAATGTTGTTAGTACATATATGAATTTTCAAAGGTGCTATTTATTTTAACTAGAAAATTTAAAAAAATTAATGAAACCCATTGCCTTAAACTATTGCATGAGCTACGGTTTACATTTTTTCAAGCCCCAAGTAATCAATTCCTTTTTTATTTTACAGGGATGACCGCCTTTATACTCTGCATACTGGCCATGTCCTCCGGATTATCGGCACTGTTTTCGCAGCGTATAAAAAAGCTGATTACCCCATTGCTAAACAAAACATTCCACAATTTCCTGGGCTTCGCTTGCTTCGTGATCGCTCTGGTGACCCAGTATTACGGCTACCAGACGGGCTACTTTAAGAGCCGCAGTGAAACGGACTTCCAAATCCTAATGAAATGCCTAACTCTCATATCGTTGGTTCTGTCGAGCTACGGACCCATGAAGGCGCTATATCAGAAATGCGTAAATATATCGAACCAGTTCTAATTGGGAGAATCTGGACCTTAATTTTCGAATGCTGTACATATACTAAATAAATCATCTAAAATTAATTTCCCTGACCTATACATTTTCGCATACGGTCAGTGGTGTTAATCTAATCGCAAAATGTTTGAGTACATTTAATTTATAGATCCCATAAAAAGCTGGTAAATACTTTGGTCATCCATCATTAATGACTGGGAAAACCCACTATAAAACCGAGCCGAGCGCGTGTCAGCCTGTCGTCAAACGCTGTTCTCTGCTTAAAAATCCCCCAGCCCCAAAATTCCCATTTGATTGACAATTGTTAGGCGACTCAATCGTAATAAGTCTACTATGCTCGGTCACCTAGTCTCTGAAAGTAAAAAGTAATAACTCGTAAAAAGATAAGAAGCACATAAAATTATATTGCTTAAAAAGTGTTAGTCAAGAAAACCTCAAATAAAATTCTATAAATCGAATAGTTCTGGTTTAATCTAAAATATATTCCAAAAACTGTTCTCCATATTTGACTTTTGAGACAAATTCTTTCTGTCCAGATAACACGATCAAAAATCAGTTCCCATTTGTCAACTTCAAGGTAGTAAATATCCGGTCAATGTGTCAGACATTGGGTGCTAGCATAATTGATATTGCAGACACCTCCATAGGAATTTATATAAAATTGATCGGAAAGAAGGCTTAAGTCACTTCCTCGACAATAATTAACGCATGTATTTTGCATCGTGCATTTTCTTATATTTATTTAGCAAAATTTATATAATTTATCGTAAATCTCTCGCAATAAATAATACTTGGCGCGTGTTTCGCGTTGTGTTGTGTGTGATACGCATTTATCAGTTAGCGATAATAAATAACTAGCATAGGGTGTACAAAAAATACATAGTTTGATTCGAGAATAAAAGGCTGGATTGAACCACATTCCTTGAGTGCCTGTGCAAACTTTCGGTCTGTGTATAATCTCTGGACAGGAGGCCAGTAGTCAGTTTTTGAATGATGTACTTAGTTACTAATGCACATTTTGGAATTAAAAAACTACAGACAATAGCATAATACAAATTCGTGGCATGCATCAGTTTAGTTTTCCATTAGAGTGGCAAGGCATATTATAGCTGGGGAGGTCCCCGCCTATTTCGTTTATTCACAGCTTATTGCTGCGCCGAATGGCGAAGGACACCAGAGCGTGCTCCAGCCGCATGTGGTAGGGTAGCTTACGCTGCTCCAACATGAGCGGGGGCTCATCCCCAGCCGGACAACACTGATTGCGACAGCACTCGCAATTCTCCTCATCCTGCTCTTCTTCCTGTTCCAGCTCGTAGGCCTTCTTGGCAGCCCGCTGCTCGAAGCGCAAATAAAAGGCCAGGCAGACAAACAGCATAAAGACCAGGGCGCACATGGCACCGCTCGCGATGCTCGCCTTTTCCAACATCGGACGCGGGCGCTTGGGCAGGTATGTGTTGTCAATTTCCTTATACTCGCACCTCTGGCCCATAAATCCGGTGGCGCACTCGCAGCTATACACAGGCAGATCGGCGATCTTTACGGCAAAGCAGTGGGCATCGTTCAAACAGTACCACGCATCAAAGGTTTCCGGGCATTTGTAAGTTGGGAATGTGATATTGGGCCGGGGCGTTGTTGTGGTCGTCGTAGTGCGCATTGTAGTGCTGGTGACCGGCGCCTGTGTGGGAGGCAAGGCAGTACCAGACATGGACGAAGACGAGATCGATGGTCGTGGCTTGGGCACTGTACGGCTGGAGCAGGCCTCAATGTACACCGGATATTCTAGACATCCGATGACCAAGAGCAGGGTGGCAGTTAGCATTTTTCCTCCACCCATTTTGGAATGCATTGGTGTAATTGGTAGCGGTTTCTTCTGTTTGGATTTCTCCTTTTTTGGTTGCAATGTTTTGGTAATTCTTAAAAGCTTAAAACTATTGACTATCACAAAAAAAAAATTAAAAAATATTCGTTGTGGTCCGCTCCGAAGGCGTCGTCAAGATCTCTTTGGAATTGCTGCTTGTGTGGAACGTAAACGTGGAGTTAGGAAGGATGTGTTGTATCTGTGAGAAAGATAAAACTGCATTAGTGGCTGGTTAAGCACTATATAAGGCGGTAACTCTATAACTGTGTACTTAACAAAAGGATATAAAAACCAAAACGGCATAAAATTATAAATATACATGTTTGAAATTGTGTGTACTATAAGTATGTACTATATATGAACCATTATGTTACATGGGGTTTTTAGTTCTTTATTTTTTATTTTAGTTTCTAAACCAATTCACTTTTTGTTTCTCTCTTTTTGTCGAATTCTCAATTTATGTTGTCTCCCGTTGATTATCCTAGCTCATCAAAGCTGGCTGTGATATGCGTTGGGTATCCATATCACAACCACTTGATGAGGCTTAGATAAGCAACATCGTATGGTATTCAATTGCTTTTAAAAATGAATGGTGTTCCGAAACCATTCCAGCTCCAAATATGTTTTCACTTCCAATTATAGCAAATTTAGATCTCTGTCCATATGTCTCTTCCCATCACGATTGCATTCCATTACAAATTTTAAGGGGCTGGCTGGCGGCATGTACAAATGACGGATATGTTGTTGTTGTTGCGCTAGTGAATGATGTATTATGATTGATGTACGATACATTACGCTAAGCTCATCAAAGCTGGCTGTGATATGCCGGCAAAGCGTTAATGCATTTCACAACCACTTTGAGAGCCCAGCATGAATGCGCCAATTTTCATATAGATTTTGATTGTTAAGGATTTAGGATACTTTTTGACTGCGGGAATTTAAGAATTTTTATAATTTTGATATTAATGTGTTATGTAGTGATGTAAAATAAATTATTTGCTCTCTCTTGTTCATATGCAATTTGATTTATTACTTTAGTTTTATTTTTTTATTTTTTAAAATTAAGAGTAGAATTTCGCATAAGCTTACGATTTTGTTGCTTTTGTTGTCTTGAGCATCGCGTCGCTCCTCAAAGCTGGCTGTGATATGAGAAGGCATAAAAAGGCAAACATTTCACAACCACTTTGAAGAAGGACACAATTCTCCTACGTTTTGACTGATGAAGCTTCCACATCTTCTTCGATGAGACTCTGGTTCGGATTGAGTGTTTTTCTACGTTCTCACGGCTACGGACATCGACACAGTAAATAAATATACATAAATATAACAATACCAAAAAAAAAAATCACAACAAATATGCGACGAGACGGCGAGAACAATTACAACATGATGATGATAATGTGATCATGACAACGACCATAATGCTGTTGATGGTGATGATGCGGGAGCGTCGCGATAATATTCACAAACACACGAGCTCGAGTTGACATGAATTGTGGTGACAGTGCGAATGAATGAAGCTATTTTTCGTACATTTCTACGCGACAGATAGGCGGTAATCACATTTCAATAATACAAAACAACGGAAAATATTTAACTTCGGGTCGCCGAGCTTTTTGTACCCTTGCAGTATTCATGCATTAACATAAAAACGAAATGTTTTTAATTTTTGTTAATTTTTTTTAGACAATGTAGGTTTGTAGGGATTTGTAATTTTATAAGACAATACCAAATTTGTAAGAAATAGGAACAGATTGAACAGGCATAAGTACACACCCACTGCAAGGGCATACAAAAATGTCAGCGGCAACGGCACAACAGAATGGCATTGCTCCCAACAATTATGTACAAATAAATTGCAAAAAGGTAAACATCACATTGGCGCCAGGCATTAACAATTTGTCGCGAAAATTTGTTTTTGAATCTTTGGCATTATATGCGATAAGGCGTCGACAAACTGGAGGATCGGAATAAATGAGAAAGAGAGAGAGCGCGCAAAGCAGTTATTTAGAATGCATGGGTGTGGGGGATATGCAAGTATTCACATACAAGTACGAATGCTTTTACAGTTAACAATTGATGCACTTCTTTCGTCTCGCTCACTCTTTTAAGAGCGGCAGCAGCTTATTCAAATTTCCGTTATAAAAATTAAATCCGCCACCACTCTGTAGCTCTTATATACAAATTTATATACAGACATGTGATGTGCTGGTGTGCGAGAGGGAGAAGAAATGCGCGAAATGAAATACAAGTTGAATAGCCATATAAACTGGGCTGAACTTGTCGGCGTGTAGGTCAAGATCAATCGGAGGCACTTCATCGTTTCTACATTTTTGCGAAAAACAATCGAAGAAAGTCCGAAGACTGTCGTTCAACAGGCCGAATAAAAACTGTTCCAATGGTTGTGCAACCAACAACATAAGAGGATACAAGCATCGCAATAATTCTACCAACATTAAGACCAACTACATTAATATGAAAAACAAAATGTGCATACATACATGACAACAACACCCGCTAATAAAATACTGTAGTGGCTTTTGCGCCTCTGCTCTTCTTCTTCGTTTACAATTTCGTTGTTGTATTTTTCATGTTGCTTTGCTCTGTTTCATTCTTGGGCGTCGCTGCACGAGTTCGTTGGCTCTTTTCGTGTGTGTATGTGTGTGTTTAGAAAACTGTAAGAAAAGCAGTGTGTGAAAAATATGGTTAAAGTAAAATTCCAACACAGGAGAAACAGTTTATGCTAACTCAACTCTTCTCGCTCTCTCTATCTCTTCGGATTGCAATTTCAAAAAATGTACCGGTTTTTATGTTTCGCGTTTGCAAAAAGCGCACAAAAAACAAGTCCTACAAGTTCCGCGACTGAGAGGCCGACCGAAAAAGGCGTGAGAGCACATTTAGCCGAGACAACAACCATTTGAGGTGTGTTGTGTATGAGAGTTTAAGTGCTCGGTCGCTTTCACACACTCCACACACACACAGACCCAAACGCTCTCTCTCTCTCGCACTTCTACGTACAACGGTGAGAAGGGGATACCTTTTTTTCCGTCGCGTCGATGTGTATATGTGTAGGCATCACTTGGTATATTTGTGTGCGCGGGAATGTTGTCAAGAATTCTAAGAATTTTGCACAAGCTACAAACCAGACGAGGTGCGGAAACACAGCGGCCAAGCAGGAAAAATTTCTTTAAAATATATATTTAGGAAAAAAAAAAACTATGCGGCGTTGTGAGCGAATCAATAAAATAAGACCACAGCCCAAATAGTTCACATCACACACACACACACGCACACTCAGGCACACGAAAGATGGGGGTATGGAAAAGAACGCGTGTAGGCCGTCACCACTGCTTTTCGACCACTAGACAAAGACACTTTTCATAAATTTTTTTGTTACAACACACCGATCATCGTTTGACTGGACAAATTACCAATTGTTTGCACTAAATTTGGACATCAGTGCAAAACGCCGACAAAATTTGCCGCGCACATTAAAATACACAACCGCACCGCGAGAGAGACAAATGCTCTCTGAGCACGACGGAACATAACGCGATGAGCGAACGAAGTCGATCCGTCGTGTACGCTGGAAATGGGAAACATATTCTCAGCTACTCATTTCTTATATACAGGGAGGTTTCTGGAGAGAGCAGAGTGCCGCTCTCCCGCTCACTCTCGAACTGCTAATCGGAATTCGCCAAAGTTGAAAGAGTTGCAAGTTGCAAGAGTGGTTTTGCTCTCTCGCTCACCATGTCCCTCAGTCCAGTCTCTCACGAAGGAGATGGAAAAATGCGGCACAATAACAATGCGGCGGGTTTTGGAGAGCTCTTGTACTGTGTATAGTTTTGTTTTTGTTTTGGTGCTGCCAGAAAATTTCGCACGATTCAACATGTTATTGACACGCCGCCGCCGACGCCGCGCCGCCAAGTTTCGAGTTTGGCGGAGCGAAAGCACACAAACAAGAAGCGACGCAGGGCGGCGGTAGGAACCACTAGGACAGGGGCGTGGCTCAAGGGGCACGAGAGTGGGGCAGGTAGCCGGCCAAACGGGACGAACAGGATGGAGTCCAGACGAGTTCAGGCGACAAAGTTGCAGATTTCATGGAACTAGCCGAAGGTTGACGATGCGCAGGCGCGCACGTAAACAACATTCCATTCCATTCGGGAAATTTCTTCATTGCCTTTTGCCACTCGATCGGGAAGCGCGCCAAAAATAAAACCACCAGCAAAGAATGACTAAATGACAAAGTTGCCAGACCCGTTCGATATCAGTTGCATTTTTAGTTCAATATTGTTTTGAAAAGTATTGAATAAAAATTCATTAGGAAAAACCCTAAAATTGCTATTTTAGAGATCAAGGTCTTTTGAAGACACATTTACTTTACATTAGAATATTTTTCATAACTAAAATTAAAATTATAATTTTCTGGGGTAAGGAGATTATGCTACAATGTCTCAGAGAAGTCTGTAGAAGCATCCCCATCAAAAATACATAGTTTTAAAAAATTTATACAAATCCTCACAATTCCAATAAAACACTACTTTTTTTTAATCAAATTCATCTAAAAATAAACATACGAAAAATCTGCAAGCAAATAAGCTTAATCTTTGTTGGCATGTCACACTTTTAGTTACGGAAGTTCGACTGCATACATATATGTACATTCATATATGTACAATGAAAACTACAACTACTCGTTTCCGGTGGGGCGGTCCGTCCATAAAGTGGGCCGTCGACACTGTTCCTCGCTGACTTGACGTCACAAACGATACAGCGCAACAGCAACCTGGCACAACGCTTTTTGGGTTAAGGCACAACACAAATGGTGCAACATTTAAAAAAAAAATCTTTTTGATTAAGGTGAGTTTTCCCATTCAATCGGTTTGGTTTGCATTCAACACTCGAATGTCACAGGTTCAACTGTACAAGAAAAACACAACACACAGGAACCCGGAGACCAAGGGGATGGGCAAAATGTTAATGGATTACCCTAGGACTGCCCCCATTCCGTTGCCATCTTTGTCGCTACGCTTTTGCACTTGTACATTGCATTGCATTACCCTATCCAGTTCTCCGCTTCTTCGCCAACTTCTTCCCCTTTTTGCGGTGTTGTTCTGTTGCTGTTTTTGATGCTACAATTGTTGCACTTGTTGTGTGCGGTTAGGACATTGAACCACAGAACCGACACAGAATAGCATGGCATGCAACTTGGGCCTGGCAAGTGCACAGCTGAGGTCGAAAAATTAGCAATGGGCCTTAGGAACCTTAAGAGATGTTTTATTATTTACAGCGGTATTTTATTTTTTATAAGCCAAAAATTGCATTCAATATCTAAAGTTGTCCTGTTGGATCGTTAAACAGCATAAAATATTCCAATCACGAAAACTGAACTAGATCCCAATTTTGCAAAAACTTTACAAATAAAATGATTTAAAAATTCATAAAAAAATCGTTAATGTACTAAACAATGAAAGTATTGTCAAAAAAAACCTTTTTTTTAATTTTAATTTTTGTAGTTTTTTATACAATTTATAATTTGACGGAAAATAATTTCTAATCAAAATCGGGGTAATATATCATACTAGTTAGGTATATGAAATTTATAGAATTTAAAGCAGACTTGTCCCTCACCGGACTAATGATTTAAGTTTTACCTTCTTTTACGACGAGAGGAAGGTCCATTTATGTATGATGAAACGCCACGAATATTTACATGTTTTTTTTTTTAAAGGTACATAATCTCTTCATCGCCACTGTGACTCACGTCTCCCTTTTAGACTCAAAAGCACTTCTTTAAAAAAAATCAATAAATAAAAAACTTATTTAGTCTCATCTTTTATAAGCATTATTCAAAATCACAACACAAATACACCCCGTCCAGCGACGATAAAAGGTCACGCCAAAGAATTTTTTGCCAATTGCTGCTGGGTCGCTCAGTCTGGGTCGCGAGACGTCTGACTAGACAACATGCAAATTGTAACGGTAATCATTAGAAGCACACACTCAGACACTCTCTCTCTCTCCCCGAGCATTTCACTTGCGTAGTGTAGCCTCTCTCTCGCTCTTTCTCCCTCGGCCATTTCTATGCTAAGTTCGACGGCCTTCTTACGTAAAATCAACAACAACGCGCGGCGGTATTTTTTCTAACAAGCAGGCGATTTGTGGAATCCGCGTCTATGGAGCAGGAGGGGAGATGTGCACTCGCAGTGTTGCCACATCAGGCGAATCATCAAACTCGTTTTCAATGTTTTGACTAGATTTGTTCGTATGCGTGCGTGTGTGAACGGTGAGTATCTTTGCAACTGTACAAGAACAATATGAGAGGCCACAAGCAGCATAAAAGCCACAACTCAGCACAGGGCGCAGACGCCAAGCAAACCGTCGCACTCCACCACCCGCTCCCCAACATTCCCCCATTCCTTAAGTATACACTGTCTGTTTGTATTTATGTATGCTTTCGATGTGCCTGTAGCTGTATGTGTTAGTGTGAGCAATTTTTATTTTTCTGAATGTAAAGGAAGTGGCACGTACTGTACTACTCAACTCACCGCTGCCGCTACCGACAACAACAACATCAGTGACAGCCGGATCAGGCTGGGAATTGGGAACGAGAGTGGAGAGCGTGGTACTCGTGTTCCAATTCCGCGTCGTTTCTAAGCAGCGGTCAGAAGCCCGACGGCACAGTGGTTGCAAAAAGTGAAATCCAGTGAAATCGAAATTAGTGGATGATCGCGATCAGAATACAAGAGCGAAAGCAGGCAGGAATTGATTTTGTATGATTAACCTGCGGTACCGTTGCTAACCTCATTATCAAACAGTACACAGTTTCATTATTTTCGTTAAAAATACTTTACATATGATCAATGCCTATTATTTTTATATTAATAAAAACAACTTGCAAAATAAAGTTTCTTTAAGGTCAAACCACTGTGCAGTGTCTGGTAGTCACATCTGGTGAAAAGAGGTGCCACTGAGGAAAAGAGATAGGAGGAAAGAACCGGCTGAGGTTCGAGTCTCCGCTCTGCGGCAGCAGACAGGCAAGTTGGATGTGAAAAGAAAGACGCCATGCATGAGGAGGGGCTGGATGGAGATGACGGGCGGGGTGCCGCAATAATATAAACAGGAAATGAATACCCACACGGATGCAGCAGCCCGCACAGACATTCGCTTGTAAATTGGTTATGTGCCGACAAACGGACGCGGTGCTTAATTGACAAATGAGCATATGAGAGAGAGCGGCAGCCCCGCAAGTTGATTGAAATCAATAGTATGCGAAAACTTTACACAAGTGTTTGGCAGCCGTGCGTCTGTGTGAGAGTGTCAAGACTGCCCGTGGAATGTGTGAAAAACGCGGCCAACGACAGCAATCAAACGCAGAGAACAGCCAGAATGTTGAACTCTGGAATGCGACTGGAAGTGGGCAAGAAGAAGCATTACGCTGAAGTTACGGGACTTGGCATGGTTACTTGTCAAGACGTTGTAGGGGGGTGAGGAGGCCGAGAAGATATTTGCACCTGACCTCGCGTATGCCACGCCCAGTCGGATGCAGGGCAGCTGCCGTGCAAACTATAAACATGTTGCACAATTGCGGCGGTTGCTTGCATCCGCATATGCATACTATGTATACGCACACAGAGGCGTGATTGCAGATGGCGGCGACGCAGCGAGCAGCGTGTGTAGTTAGTTCTCGGAAATGAGCAATGAATGAAATTTTGTTGTTTTCAGTCACACCTATACACACAGATACATACACAGCGCATGCCGCACTCGCGATTCGGAGCAAGAGAGAAAGTCTACACGACATGCGCTCTGGAGATAGTGTGTGTATACAATTTGTTTACTTTTTGCGCTACAATTGGCAAATAAAACAATAGAGCAAACATAAAGCGCATTTTAGCGCACTAACCTACATTAAGGTGGCCCCAAATGCTGGCCGAAGCCCACGTGAAATCAATGCAAACCCAGAAACTAATTTTCCCGTTTAATTCGCAAGTCTCTGCGTTAAAACAAATAAAAATGTCGGCACAGCCAAGACGCAACTGTATGTGGAAAGGAGACGGCCATATTAAAAAAAAGACACATACACATGGAACTGCTGCTTGCGGCGCCCACACATACACACTCGCACATTTAGATATTAAATACAACTACTGCGTAAAACCCGTAAAACTAACTTTTTTCGTGGAAAATTTCACCTTGTGGTTTTAGTTTTATTGTTATTTCTCAAGCTTTCATTTACTATAAAGTACACAGTGGCCAAGTTATGCTCGCTCACAAACACACACATTGGAGTTTCACTTTTGGAAAGAATTTTCAGTCTTTGCAGACTTTTTTTTATTCGTATTACACTTACTTTCTTTTTAAAAATATTCCGGTGCGCTATTTTGTCTATTTTGACATTTTAATTCCAGAAAAAAACACACTCCGACTCTTAAAATTAGGGTTGTAAATATCAATATATCGATAATTTTAATTTAAAAATAAAAATATTTTTCGATAAAAATATCGAGTTTTTATATCGATATATCGATTTTTAAAATTGAAAATTGAATGGTGAATTTGGGGAATTTGACATGGTGAATGGTGAAATTTGACATGGCGAATTCAAATTGAAATGAAGTGAAATTCAAATTCAAATTTCTGCAGTTGGTTCTTTAGATTCCATCAGCCAGTTCAGGGAAAATCAATCATAAGCAGTTATTTTATTTTGTTTAATATAGGAACAAAAACTTCAAAAAATATAACAATAATGCTTTCAAACCGCTTTGTTGTTCATTGTGTGTTTATTATTGTGTGTTTCTTCTAACTCGAAGACCATCAACGACCGAGGGCAACTGCGCTGCCGAGAGGGAGAGGGAGTCAGTTGACATGCCCTTGGCCACCCAATACCTAATACCTAATATCCTGCCGCCACTCCTCTGTCACTGTCCAGCCCTAAGTAGACGGAGACTGCAGTTCCTGGGCTCTTTCACCCAGGAAAATGTTTGCAAAACACATGCGTGATTTCATAATGGTAACTGCCAGCCATTTCGAATGGTTTGTGTAAAAACTAAAAACACAGAACTTATTCGATGTTGTATGGCACCGAGAAATTGGTTTAGGAAATGCCTTTTTGTGGAAATCAAAATCACTGTGTTTTGCATGGCACCCCTGATAATATTTTTGTATAATAATAAAATGAATTTGGAAACTGCTGCTAAATTCCAATTAAAACTTATTAGATTCCATTACATTTTTTTAATAATTTATATTTATATTTTTGAATAATTGCAAAATAGTGATAATAAAATATTTAATTATTAATAATAACACTCTTAGAATGGAAAATGGTTTGTTGCAATTAAATCACAGGCACCCCTGTATGTTGCCTCACTTTTCCCACTTTAGCACCCATTAAAAATTCTGCTCCTGGAGAGATTCTGGAATCGAGATAGAGATAGGCTTTATCCTACCTATTATATTAATAGATTAGATTAATTTAATTTAATTTTCCCATATAAAATTCTGTTACAAATTCTGTTATTTTAATTTGAATTTGAATTCGCCATGTCAAATTCACCAATTTCACCATTCAATTTTCAATTTAAAAATCGATATATCGATATAAAAACTCGATTAATATCGAAACTCGAAAAATATCGTTTGCATGACTTAATGTGCCCAGATCCAAAACGTTATCAAGATTTTTCGTTTTAAAATGTTTGGCAACTCCATGCGACGCCATTTCAAAACAAACGCGCGGCAACGAGCATTTTTCTCCCCAAAATAGTCTGTGAAAAGTCGCTCGCTAACGCGGAAAACAATTAAAAATGGGAGCCAAGGTAACAAAAATAGAGGGCGAGTACCTGCCAGACACTCCGACACTCAAGAAACTGCGCCTGGCCAGTCAGAGGACCGAGAATGTGGAAATGACCACGCCGAACCGCGAGCATAACAACGCTCTGCTCGATCCCCGCTCCCCGAACGGATGCCGCACTCCGCTGAACGTAAGTTGTGCAAGTTGTACGATCTTTGGGAGCTAACAGCAGCTTTTCTGTAGTTTTTGCAGCCCGAGCCGCAGATGCCGTTTGAGTCTGAGATGCCGCAGCAGGCCGCCAGCGAAAATGCCTTCTCGCAGCTGCGCAAACGCCTGCTGAAGGGTTTCTCCCTTAGCGATCCCCGCTCGCCGCAGCTGAATCGCACGCCGCTAGTGCTGGACGAGGTGCGTTCACTAAACCTGGACGACACTTTTGCCGACCTCTTTGTGGACACCAGAGCACCGACGACTCTTACGGCAATCGCTACGCCTCCACAAACATCTGCTCCACCTCAACCCGATGAGAGCTGTGACAGCTTTGGTACGCCGCCGAGCACCCATAATAACAGTTCCTTGGAGATCGTCTCCCTGACGTACGATGAAGAGGACACCATGCCGTGCGAGACTCAGCTGGTGCAGACACCGCCTCCACCGGCGCCGTCGTCGCAGGCGCACTTCGATCCACGCTCCCCCAGCGTGGGCGTTGATCGTACGCCAATAATGTTCTGCGACGACGAGGATGAAGAAGCGCGGGAGGCGCAGATGCTGGAGCAAATCCTGGAGACACTGACACTCAATCTGAGTGCTGGTGGCAGCAGCATGGCCTCGTTTGCTGACACTGCCACAGAGCCGAATGCAGATCCTTCTTCTACAGCGATGCCGGCCAACAAGCATTTGGAGCGTGTCCGTTTGGGCCACAAGCGGCGGGTGCCGCCACGTAAGCCGGCGAGGGCCAGCAAGCCAAAGATTTACGTAGACCAGGAGGAGGAGTCGCCGTCGAGGGGCGGCGTTCGCACACCGACTTCAAATTCTACGCCGCTAAACTCCCAGAAGCGAACGCCACTCGGCTGTGTCAAGAATCGAACGCATTTGCGTTCTCGTTCAACGGAAAAGGAGCTTCAGAAGACGCCGTTGCCGCTGCATAGCCTCGACGATCAGCTGGATTTGGCGGAACGCTGCAACTTTTAGCGGTCGTCCGGGGACAATTGTCAATTACTAACCCTGTTTAGTAGCTTCAACTGCCTTTCTAGCCCACCTACATATATAGCACACCAAATCATTCATTTATTCATTTTCACAATATTCATTCTTTTATTTTAAATTTTAAATAAAACATTTTATTCGTTTGCATTTAAGTAAATGGATTGCTGGATATATATCCCGTGACATATACCTCTCTGGGGCTGTCCCTTTTTCCTATATGAGCATCTTAATCTTGAACAGCGGTGGCTCTTAGCTCCGACTAAGGTCATGTATTTTTATAATTATTTATTTATATGCAAAACACATTTATATTCATTCAAATATTCTTAATATTACATCAATTACTAAAAGAAATAAGGCGAGGTCCACATCTATCTACATCTGGTGTATCTCAAGGAGCGGGATGATTCTTCTGCTGAATCCAGGTACAGACTACATTGAAGAATTGGAAGTGCCACCTAACTGCGCTTCCTGCCTATTTTCGCTGTCCTTTCTCACTTTGCTTAGAGCCGTCAGTCGGGTACTGCCATACTTTTCCCTAAGGTACTTTTGCACATTGCTGTTGTACTTGCGGCGAGGGCAATCCATAGATTGCTTTCCTTCTCGATCTGGCAGATCTTTATCGCCGTTTTCGACCATCAAAATAGACGATTCATTTGACGACAGCAAGTCCGGTTGGAATTCTTTGATTTCCCTTTTAATCTCGGTGCTGCCGGTAGAAGGCAGAGTTGGAGCATCGCTGGTATGAGAACAATTGGCTGGGGATCTGGGATCGAGCTTGTCTGAAAAAAAAGATATGGTATATTACCATTATTAAATATATATTATATACTTAAGTCCTGAATAGACATATTTTGTTAAGAAAACATAACACTCAGCTAAGAAATTTCCAGTGATTTCCCTATATTCTCGTAGTAGCATAAATACATACCATTCAGTTTGCCCTCTTTGCTTTTAGGAGTGGCACCATCGCTTCCTACGCGCGTTTGATCCTTAGAAATAATAGGACTTGGCCTGTTATCAGCGACCTGATTATCAAGGTATTCCAGATAGTTGCTATTTAATAGCACGCCGGCATAGTTTCTTCGAGCGTCGAAATTTAAATCGGTGACATTTCCATTTTGCGATTGAAATAAAACGTAATTTTTACCCGATGCAGCACCACCAGTGCAGCTCGTTGGATCCAACAAACTCTTTCTGTCCTGCACAACAGCCACGCTTAGGGCACTGACTCCGCCACTGGAACCATCACCGGAATGTGGCTGCACCGAAACACTTATTGGTTGTGGCAAGTGCGTGTGACGTCCATTACTATGAAGCTGCTTGAAGCGCTTGTATGTGAAGTAAGTGATCATGGACAGGAGGATCGAGGTGCTCAGAAAGCCCAGAGCTATGAGGCTGATGATAACAAAAAGGTCAGTGCCGAGCAGGGCGCTCCGCTGAGGTGTCTTTTGCACCATGAGGTTTATGTGGGCAGCATCCTTACCTCCGGGATTCTCTGCCAGGCAAGTATAGACACCCTCATCGCTCTTCTTCGCATCGAGGATGGTGAGACGAGACACAAAAACATCGTGACCAAATTGATGGTCCTTCGTCTTCTGCTCCCGCATTATTTCAATGTGTACTCGTTGCTGTCGCAGACTTTTCGCCGACATGGAGCGAGATTCGTAAAGTTGCTTATTGAAGTCCCACGCAATGACCGTGTTGGGAGTTCCGAGCACCCGGCATATGAGTGTCACGTTCGCCTTGGATGTGTTGATAGCGGTACCCAGGGCGGGGTACACAATCTTTGGCTTGCAGGCGAAGGCCTCCGGCTGATCCTCGATCCACAGCATCCCGCGCAGCTGCAGCGGGTAATGGCATGCGGTGGGCGGCGTGTACAGGTTCATGTTAATGACGAAGTCACGGAACATTTGGAGCTCACAGGTACAGTTCCACGGATTCTCGACAAGCGACAAGGTGTTGAGTTTACTTAAGCTATGAAAACTCTCCGTTCTGAGTATCTTAAGCTCATTATTGTCCAGATATATCTGGGATAGAAGCGGCACGCCAACGAACGCCTGAGAATCAATGCTTACGAGGCGATTGTGCATGATTTCTATCTTGTGTAGGTACTTGAGGTTGTGGAAGACATCCCGGCGAAGGGTTTGCAAGAGGTTTCCATTGAGCAATATAGCCCGCACCTTGGACAAGGCATCAAACACATTGGGCAGCAGGTCCTTGAGCAAATTATTCGACAGGTCAAGCTCAATTAGTATCTGCAGTTGGCTGAAACTCAGCTGATTGATGTGCTTCAAGGTTCCGTTGCGTATGATAAGCTTGTGGAGATTCTGCAGGTGGGTGGTCGCAAATGCCAGCTCCTCCAAGTAAAGGATGCGGTTCAGCGACAGGTCTAGCACCTGAACCTCCGGACTTAGGTTGTCGGGCACGCCACCGAGACTTAAATTCCGGCAGTCGGCCGTCTTCTTGCCAGAGTTCCATTTACAGTGACAGTTGCCGCAATCCATTAGCCAGTCGCCGCTGGCAGGATCCAGCAGGAACAGAAATCCCACAAATAAACATATTGATACGTAATTATTGAAATTACTGTGTTTCCTCTGGCCAAATATACTTGGGATAGCCATTGATTATTAAAAACATCAAGTTGGAGTTATTGTTTCTTGCACATCTAAGATACTTTTATTAATTGTCTGCTTCTTCCAGAGTTTCCATACAGTTTCTTAAATTGCCAAAAGTGTCGGACTCCATTCTATTGAGGATACAGAAAGAAATATGTAAGTTAGCGATAGGTAAAAGTAGTCAGTCGTCTGGTCAGTCAGTGGCAGTGAAAGTTTAATTTTTGTATAACTCAAGAACTGATCGTTTAACCGTTGAGGGTGTCTTTTGCGAGTCCACTTGGTAAACCGATTTTCGTCACTCGTAAGACACAATAAAATTGTTTGCTGTGCATGTATCAAAGCGTGAAACCGCCAAAGGGTAGAGCATTTTTTGGAAAATGCTTTGTTGGCAAGCTCCACTATAGCTTTTCCGAATACACTTATTCCGGGTTACACATTTCGAAACTATCTGTCCTTCAGCTATGCGTAGAATTTAGTGGTATCACCTTAAGACAGTCTTTCGGTCTTGACTTATTTTCGCACACACCCCTTTTACCAATATCAACAACTGAAGCGCACATTTTCGACAATCCGCCCAGTGACTCTGACCGTGGTAAGCGACTAGCGATGCACTTTGTTGGCTTACCCATGTTTGTATTGGCAAAAAATATACATTTTCTATGCCTCTGCAGCAGCAACTGCCACTGCCTAGCTCTAAGCGAACTCGTCCACAGACCTCTCTGCGAATATATTCATTGACTACAGAATGCATTTGGTATAACAGAGACTTCATCAGCGCATGTCATATAGCGGTAGGGCGTCCATCGCCTACTGTTGTCGTATCTGCTGTGATAACACTTAAAAACATTACATTTTAGTCAATAGGGATTAAGGCTTAAAAAAGTTAAATATTAAATGTAATATGGGTAGATTTATTCTAAATATTTAAATTAGTTTTCAATGCCTTTGCGGTGACTACGATTCTGCAAGAACCATTTAATCGATCTGCTTAATTTTTTTTTTAATTGTTCGTAATAAATGTTCGGAGTTCGTGAACGATTCAGTTTTCAAGAAAAAATTTTTGTTTTTCAGATCAGAATTTTTGAATAAAATTTTTAGAGCTAAAAAAGGTAACTTTTAAAAAAAATCGTTACTGTTTACAAAAAAAACGAGATATTGTTAAAAGTAATCGTTCACGAACCAGAAACAAATTTATACTAATGAAATTTGTTCTGTTTTTTTATCTCAGTTGACCTGCTGACCTTCAATCGTAGTCACCGCGACCCTCTAAAAAAAAATGGGTTTGGTAGAATCGCCATAACTCCGTTAATTATTTTTATTTTTTCAAGAACAATAGCTTCATTTTTTCTTCAAAAGATGTACAATCAATATATATTAACATTTGTGTAATAAAATTACTGCTACATATTAAATAAAAAATCCAAAGTTTGCTCAATTTTTCTGCTGAAGTATTCGTAATATTTAAAATCACAGAAATAAATACTATTCTTCTCAGTTTATACATTTATATTTAAAAAGAGAAAACCCTGAAGGGTTAAAAAATGCATTGCAAATGGTCGCCTGTTGAATGTTTCTGTTTTATCAGCTGTTGTCAATAGAACAGGCCAGAGACCAATATAACAAGAGATTATCAGGCCTGCTCCGCTTATCGTATTTTTTAGGAGTTTCTTTAAAGATATTTTAGAGGTATGAAGTAAAGAGAATGTATTAAAATAAATATTGCTTTAAATATTTATATATTTTTATCATTTGTTTAAATTTAACTCAGTTAACAACATTTCGTTTCAAACAACAGCAACCCCTATAAGCTGACAACAGCTGCGGCGGCTTTAACATCAACCCCTGAAAGCAGACAACTGCCGCTGCACGAAATACTTTTTGTGCGCACTTATAGTTCCCAACTGGTTCTAGCAGTTGGTGCATGGAGAGCCTGGTGGGTTGCCGTTTCCAGTTATCGCTTCTCGGCCTTATGGCTAAGATCAAAGTGTAGTATCTGTTCTTATCAGCTTAACATCTGATAGTTCCTCCATTGGAGGACAACAAATGTTAAACTGATTTTTGGAAATAGACGGAGTGCTAGGGGCTTGCTCCACCTCTGTCGCGGGTTGGCCCGGTATTGCAGTACCGCCGGGATTTCGGCCCAACTAAATAATAAATTTTAAAATCACGACTCTTACAACTGTAAGTGACAGTTGCTAGATGCAAGTTAAAATTTGCAGTGTGTTCAGGTCTTTATTCCGTAACTATAGAGCACTTAAGAGGGGTTCTACTTAAGGAATTTTTAAAAAGCGATTTTTTAAAATATAGAGAGGATCTGAGGAATACGCCCTTTAAAATTCGCATTCCGAAAGATTGCCACCTTCATACGTTTCGACCATTTTTCCTATCTTTAAATGCGTTTTCCCGAAAATCACAATTTTTTCTCATTATCTTTTACAGTTTTCTCACAATTAATTTCTGAAAATAGGCTAAAATTTCGGCCTTGTAGGTAGGAGACCCCCTTAAAAACAGTGTCTTCAAAACTCGTATGTTTGTTTCAACGTACACACACAATAAACTTTATAAAATGCATTTAATGAGTATGGTTGTTAATAAGTCTATATTTATTTCGATAATACACCTATTTTTAATACAGTTTGTTTATTTTTGATTGTTTGTATTTGGTTTTGTTGGTACATTCAAATCCATACAATACGCTCTTCTTAAGGGCGCCTCAAACGTGGTTCACGCTTCGCTTTTATTCCGTATTTAACAAATGAATGGAAAGAAATCAAATTGTAAAAACAAAACAAACTCGATTCAAATAATTTTTCAGCAATTACGATAATCCTTAGATTTCGGTGTTCGGGTTTCGCTTTTATAAGGGAGAACAACATCGACTACGGAACAATCTGAGGCTGGAGGCTGGTGTGAATCCCTTGTGGCTATCTAAGATTAGCATGTGGGTACCGACTGGTTAATAGCTGCGCTATGTGCTTCCACAAAACAACATCAACCGTAACAACGCGATTTCCTATCTTTGGCGTGAGACCACCACTACATTCAAGTTTTTTTCTTTTGTTTTTTTGAAAAAAGGGAAGAGATTTCGTGATGTGTAACGTATACAATGCCATAGAGCTAAGTTTAAAGAGTGTTTCTACTAGCGTGGGTATGCTTAAGACGACGAGAGAGATTTTCTTAGACCACCACGGCCCCAGCCTCGGAGCGGCTAACTGGCAGGTCGGGGCAATTCTTCCAGGTGTCCGACAGAGGATCATAGCATTCGACAGCATTGATGGTCACTTGTGCGCGGTAAAAGTTGACTTCGCACGGCTGAAAGATGAAATCGAAATGTATATTAATAGTTTATTTTATTGATCCGATAGACTAATGCCTTACCTGATCCCCGCCAGCCACATAAAGAAGCCCATCAGCTGCGGCAACTGCAGGAATGGCTCGCGGCACGTTTAACGCACAAACTGTGGTCCACTTGTCTTCGTCGAAGCTGTATCGCTCCACGGAGCTGAGAATGTCTTGACTAATAGTGCTGCCGCCCACCACATACAGGTAGCGATCCAGGACGGCAACGCCCATTTGGCAACGGGCCGTTTGCATGCGGGCCAATTCAGTCCACTCTTTGGTCACGGGATTGTAGCTGCAATGAATGGAATATATGGTGAATAATGAAACCAAATTGAAGCAGAGAGCAGAGTGTGTATACCTAATCAGATCCGGTAGGTGACGCGTTGTTGTGGTACAGCCACCAACAATGTAGATCAGACCCTCGAAGCTGACCACGCCCATGCTGAACCGAGGCTGCGGCATGCTGCCAATCAATTTCCAGAGATCCTGCTCTGGATCATAGCACTCCATTGAACCGCCAATATCGTCGCCGATCCAACCGCCAACGGCAAACAGATTGCCGCCCATGGTGCAGAGGCCAAACTCGCAGCGGGGCACAATCATTGGGGCGATCGGTTGCCAGACATCGTTCTGCGGATCATAGACCTCACCATTGGCCAGAATCTGGGAGCCGCGCTCGCCACCCACCACATAAATCTTGCCATTCAAGGCCGACACGCCGGGCAGTATTCTTCCCACCTCCATCGGAGCTGTCTCGGTCCACTCTCGTCGAAATATATCGAACTTGGCCACCGTCTCGAAGATGCAATCGGCCGAGTTCCAAGTGCGTGGCGTGTCCCTATGCGATCCGCCAATGATATAGATGTTTTTCTTGGCCAGTTGGCGAGGACAGACGCGCAGCGGCACGAGCTGGCCACGCTTCGACGCAATGTCCCGGCAAATCGAGCGCAGGGCTATCTTCACGGACATGTCGCGGCAGTCGTCCTTAAGCGCCTTGTCGATCACCTTTACCGGCACCAGTGCCATGCGTACGTGCGAGAGGATATCGAAAACGTAGCAGCGACGCTGCGTTACATCGTGCTTGATCCACCGCAGAGCCGCCTGGAATACCTGCGACTCGGAGTCCACACGGAGCAGCTCAGAGTTCAATAGCTGTGAAAGCAGAGTCTGGGGAGTTTCCAGGAACTCATCCTCCAGGGTTATCTGTTGAAAGCACAGAAAGTTAAGTTTATATAAATGGAAATCGTAAATGGAAAATAAATATTATATTATCTACTTAGGAATATATGAATATGTATGAATCCCAACCAATACATAACTGCTTCTTTAATACAAATTTTTGTTATTCTCATAAGTCTGCAACAGGATATACACTTCGATTGGCCAACGTTAGTGCTTTCGTTGCTTTGTAATTTATTACATATTGGCCCAGCAACATAGTCGCCAGGCCCTTTCAAAAATTGAGTATAGACTCATTAGAGTGTTCCTCTCCACGGAAATCTTTAGTAAAAGGCGAAAGATTTATTCGACAATTGAAGAGAAACCAGAGTAAATAAACATCCGCAAGCAATCAGTTTCCCAAGAAAGTTTGGCTTGAACCAATTGAGAATTTTAAGGTCACAGTGTCGTTTTTTTTTCGCTACCTGAGATAAGTCGTTGTGGCACCAGAACTACCGTAATGAATAGGGGTGCGTTTTCTTTTTCATATTTTAATTTTATAACTATGAAAAACTTTATAAAATGTAAATATGAATTAAGAAAAAGGTTAATATATTTATTAGTGATAAATATGAATAGAAATGAGTTTAAATTAGATTTTCATAAATCTGTGAGTTAATTTAATTAAAAAGCATTCGTTGACGATATTTTATAACATACTTCTAGGAGACAAAATTCGGAAACAACAAAGAACGAGATTACTTTTGAAATATTCTAAAATATGTATTAAATTTTATACTGCAACTAATAAGTACAATAAATATAATTTTTATACAACATTAAAAATAAAATAACAATCCCATGGTATTTGACGTTGACATTTTTGTTATCTTAAAATAAATTGTTAAATAGGCCGAAGTCAATTGGCAATTAGAATAAAAAGAAACGCCTTCAATTACCCCCAAGATATTCTATAAATCCAATTGGAATTCCTCTATGATTTGAAAATCTTGGACAATCCACGTCAAACCCCCGTTGCAAACCTTTTAAGTGCATTTAACTCACCGCTGGAAAATTGGCGTGGACAAAGTTCAGTGCACTCTTGGCCAACGACTCGCAGTTGTGCGCCTCCGCGAAGCGTAAAATGCCCAGAGCATTGGAGGCGTGCAGCTCGCGGCAGAGGAACTCGCAACAGCCGTCCACCACCTCGTTCAGTTGCAGCATGTCGGCGGCGGCGAGCAGCTCCTGGACATTGGACTGCAACGATGGAGAGGGCTGTCAGTGGCGGAATCTCTAGGATATACATTTTGGGACTTACCTGCGTGATTTCGCAGCGACCCGTGTAGATAAAGTCCAGCAGAATGTGCAGTATGTCGCCATCGATGGTGTGCAGCACCACCGACTTCTGCTTGACCTCATTCAAGCCCAGCTCCGGGCGGAACATGGCCTCAAAGTAGGCACTGGCCGCGCTCAGGACTGCCCTGTGAGCACTGAGTGTCGCCCCGCCGGCCACGATATCCACATCGCAGAAGCGGGACTGCTCGCGCAGCTGGTTAAGATTGGATAGGACCTTGAACGGATACTGGGCGTTGCAGTAGGAGGGCAGATTTGTGCGTTGGGTGGCCGCCGCCGCAGAGGCAGCAGCTCCAGATCCCGTGGAGTTAAAAAAATCGGCATCGCTGTTGGTGGGATTCGAATTCGCATTTGCATTTGCATTCGCGTTCGGATTGGGATTGCCGTTGCACTGCAAGTTGTTCGCATTGTATTCGTGGTGTATCTGGTAGGTTTTCAGCGGTGGCATTTCGTCAACTTTTGCTGTTGCAGCTTCCTATTTACTGGGGATTGCTTCGATAAATGCACTTTTTGGGGGTAGCGGCAGCAGCTCAGCCTTCTCACATTCAATTGGATATCTTAATTAAACTTAATTGCTGCCTTTCTCGCACAGCTACTACTTGTGCGCCGTTGTTTTTGTTGTTCTTCGTCAGTTCATTTTTCTTCAATCAGAAGAGACACACACACTTGCACATGCACACACCCGAAGCACAAACGTTCATCAAACCGAATAAGCTGACATTTCGCAAATAGATCGGGTTCGTATAAATGTCTATTGCACCATCGAGATTAACCTAATCCTAGTGTTGGAACATATTTCTTTAACGGCTAAAAACTGGCATATTTTTCTTGTTTTTTCAATGCACTCTTGTATGTATGAGAGACCAGCACGCCATCTGGCAACGCACGACTGTTCGAGATGGCAGTCTGTCCGTTAACTCACCAGCCGTCTGGCAACTCTTTCGGCAGCTTATCGATAACATTGTTGTTATTTAATTATTTTTAGTTTGCAACATTTTCATTTAAACGTGTCCCGTTATGCTAGTACGAAAACTATTAGGCATCCGTTTAGTCCCCGCTGTGCGACGCTGGGCCAGCACTGATCCCCTCAGCTTGCACAACAAGAAGCTTCAAGCGTACCTGGAATCCCTTCGACAGGAATACTACGTCCTTCGGGTGAATGCCGCCGGAAACAGCAAGTTGTACGAACGCCTGGGTCAGTTGGAGGGAGTGGTCACCGCCTTGGAGCAGCGGCGGGTGCTAGAGCGTAATATCACAAGCGCGCGGGACTTGGAGCTGGAGAAGGATGAGGAAATGCGGGAGCTGATGCAGGAGGAGAACAAAGTCTATGCGGATCTGTTGGCCAAACAAGAACACACGCTGCTGCGGGAACTCCTCACACTCACCGATGATGAGGCGTATCCGGCTCTTATATTCGGCGTGAATGCCGGAGCCGGTGGGCAGGAGGCTATGCTGTTTGCCCAAGAGCTGTACGAAATGTACACCGGCTACTTTGATCACATGGGCTGGGAGTACGAGGAGTTCGCTCGCGAGACCACAGACATTGGGGGTCTGCGCCACGCCAGCCTGATGGTCAGCGGAGACGATGTCTTCAGCTGGCTGCGCTACGAGGCGGGAGTCCATAGGGTGCAGCGAGTACCTGTCACTGAGAAGAACGGACGCATGCACACAAGCACCGCCTCGATCACCGTGATACCCCGGCCCGCCGATGTCCAGGTGCACATTGCGGAGAAGGACTTGAAGATCGAAACGAAGCGGGCCAGTGGAGCTGGTGGCCAGCATGTGAATACCACGGACTCGGCGGTACGGATTGTTCACTTGCCCAGCGGCTTGGCCGTGGAGGCTCAGTCAGAGCGCTCGCAACTAAAGAACCGGGAGCTGGCCATGAAGCGTCTGCGGACACGACTCCTGCAGCAGCAGCTGGAGAGTGTGGAGGCCAGCAAGATGGCAACAAAGAAGGAGCAGCAAGGCAGCCTCAACCGCAACGAAAAGATTCGCACCTTTAATTTTGTCCAAGATCGCATCACCGACCACAGGATTCAGGGCGGCACACTGCACAACCTCGAGGGTTTTCTCAAAGGCGGCGAGCAACTGAGTGGGCTAATAGAGAAGCTGCAGCTAGAGCACCGTAAGGACCGATTGAAGGATCTGCTGGAGGCGTGGCAGCCGTCCCAGGAGGCGAGCAATCATAGCTAACTAGCATGTTAATGCATTTGTTGCTACATTTGTACTCCTGCGAATAAAAAAATTAATAGCATAATAGAAATAACCAAATTATAGCCAGTAGTAAATGGTTGCCCATATTCTTGATAGATTTTCTTTTTTAATTTCTTATTCACTGAATTCATTAGATTATACAATTGTTATAAACAAGATTACAAAGAAGAAAATCTTAACCCACTCTCGCCCAATCAGCCGCACTGCCCATGTGCAAGAGGTGCTCCTTAACCGCTGCTTCCAGAATGTCGCGGATCTCCCGACACCCACCCATCGCCGTCTCAATAACCGTTTCCAGATGATCAATGTGAAATCGCTCGCTCATCTCAAGGAACGCGATTTTCTCGGCATTGGGCAGAGCTGCAACAGTCAGCATTGGGCCGCCGGAAACCTCCTCGATGTGAGAGATGTCGGTTAGCGGGATGTTCGCTTTACTTAGGGATGCAGTGCAGGCAACAATGAACTCGTTTAGGCAAATCCCGGCATCGATCAGCGCCAGGGTGGCTGCGTTGAGGGCCACAGCGTAGTTGGCTCCGTCCGCCTGGAGTACTTCCACATAGATATCGATCTGGGAGCGGGGATACAGCTCTGATTTGATGGCTGCACTGAGCGACTGCTGAAGGTACATCTTAAATTCCAGGGATTTTCGATCGCCGCGCGGTCGGTTCTTGCGTTCCGCCGTGGAAAACGTGGCCTGGCTGTACTGGCAGTTGATCACCACATCGTTGGACTCCACCTTTTTGCCCTTGGCCTGGTGTGGCCCGTAAACGGCGGCCAGAACCTTGGTATTTCCCTGCTCCATGTACGCGCTGCCATCGGGCTTTTCGAATACACCCAACTTGCACTTAATGTGCCGAAGCTCGTGTGGCCGCCGGCCATCTAGGCGCAAGCCCTGCTCACTTAACAGTTCGAAGTTGCTACCCATCGCGTTCTATATATTTGAATTTAAATATAATTAAACGCAGCACGTGCGCTGACAACGCTTTTGTTTACAATTTTAGCCGCTAGTGTTGTTTACGTATTTTATATGCCGTTTACAATACTGTCAAAAAATCGATATTTGAGTGCGTGCGTAATCAGCTGTTTATGGCAGAATACAATTTCCTAAAAAAGCCCGCTGTCTTAAGATTCAGTCACTACTCGGTCACATTATTTGTCTTGCAAAAAAATAATAAATATAAAAATAGCTTGTGAGTGCTGAAGAAATGGAATAAAAAAATAGGAACTTAGACCAGAAAAGTGAAAAAGTAGTGTCAGCCAGCACCACTCGGTTTAGTCATGTCCAAATCCAGCGCAGGTGGGTGTGAAATTTCTGTGAAAAGCAGCCCAAAAGAAAAACTGACGCCGCCTTGCGCCAAAGAAAACAAAAATAAATACAAACACATTTTCGGGAAAATAAATAAATGTACCGTTATTTGCAGCACGCTGGGTGAAGTTCTTCAATGCTGCTGGCATCCCATCGCCGGCGGCCGCCGGTTATGCTCATGTATTCGTGGAGAATCGCATCCAGGACGACATGCTGCTGGACCTCAACAAGGAGTACTTGCGGGAGATGGGAATTACCCTGATGGGTGACATAATCGCCATTCTCCGCCATTCGAAGAGCGTCTGTGAGCAGAATGCTCGGGACAAGGTCCTGACTCCGGAGCCAGTCCAGCCAGTTGCTTCCAGAGCGATGGCTCCGCCGGCGGTCAAGTCACAGGTCGCTTCAGCGGGCGCCAAAGCAAAGGTTTCGCCGCCCGCCAAACCAGCGAGGCGGGTGCTGCCCGAACACGAGGGAAAGTACAAGGTAACACTTCCATCGGGAACCACGGAGCGCAGCAAACAGATTTTGGCCAAGCGGGAGAAGCGTAAGGATTACAGTGGGCTGTCCTAAGGAGCAAATAACCTTATGCGGTTTGTTTTCGTTGCAGTTTATTCCGATCGCGTGAGTAGCTCGAAAAAGTCCGATATCTTCTCACGCCTTCACGCAAACTCGGGCGAGGACGAGGCCCAGGAGGGCATCGTCTCCAGCTCAGGCGAGAGCAACGTGCGAGTGCACGTCACCGGGGTGACAAAGCTGGCGGATACGTCCAGCAACAGTTCGGTATTCTCGCGCCTCGGCGGAAAGCAGTCAACCTCCTCGCCTGGCCAGGCTACTCTGACCAAGGAGATTAAATCCATACTGAAGAACAGCCAGCGATCTGGGCTGGCCGGAGGAGTGACAAAGAATTCGCCAATTGTCAAGGCCAAGAGGGTGACACCCGCATCTGTCGTGAAGTCGCAGCAGAAGGTTATGCTGGTCCACAAGGTTCCCCTTAAACGGGGCGACGATGAGGACGAAAGCATGAATGATGATGAAAGCGACGAGGTCGACGACTATTTGTCCAGTGCTGAGAGTGAGGACATCGACATGGCTGTCAGCGAAAAGATTGTCAAGTTCGCCTCCACGGCGGAGGTTCGTGAAATTGCCCCAGAGCCGTCGAACAAATCCAGGCACGGCAAGAACTTTGCCCATAACATAAAATCGAGGCTGGGAATGGGTAAGTTGTGTGTTTGGGCTCGGTTTTATACCAAACTAATCTGTTGTATCCTCTTTCTTAGTATCTAAACTGCACGCCACTAAAAAGACGTACAATTTAAAGGCATCTCCTACTAAGAAAACACAGGGTCGGCTTAGTCCCGTAAAGGGCAAGGCCATACGTATGAGAAGCGATGAGTTATTGACCCGCCAGGATACGCTGCCCGTACACAAGCGCTTAGGCGCTAATAGCTCATCTCTCGCTCCTACCAGGCTTCCACCAGCACCGCACCGTCAGCAGCAGCAGCAGCAGGTCGCGAGCAGCACCAGAATAGAAAATATGCACCTCCACGGCGGCATAACAGTATGAATGCTGGTTATAACAAGCCGCGCGGGCAATCCAACAACTCTGTCTTTGACCGCCTGGGTTTCAATAATTCAATGTAAACAAATCTAATTAATATGATGTCAACTATAGTTTGTTTTAAGTTCAATGCCCTTAATTTTTGTCAGTAAACAATGTTCGAATTAACTTAATGAAAGTTTTTTAATAAGCGATTGCTGGTTATGAAAATTGAATAATTACTTGAACTTGAGTGGGCTCTTGTGATTGCCGAAATAAGTATGTAGGACACTACATTTTATTGTTTAACACGAAAACGGCTAAACATATTTCAAAAAATCAAATTTCTATTTATTCTTTATTAAATTAGTAACAATATCCAAGTGAGAGAACAAAAAAAAACCTTCAGAAAACATAAAAAAAAAAAAAAAGTTTTCAAACGAAATAAGTAGGACAAAACTGGTTAAATGTAGGATAGCGCCAAAAAAGGAACAAATTAACAGTGGAAAAGTTTATAACTCATTTAAATAGAGCATCCTTTGTTATTTTCAAGGACTTTTGTGTCGATTTTTGTCCATTCTTGATTAATTGCATCTTTTACTTCCTACTTACTTATTTCGTACACCTTATGTATGTACCCATATTTGGCAGCCAACGTTTAAATTAACGATTATATTGAAAAATACTGATATATGTAAATATCTCTGGAAGTGGTGTATCCTTGTCGATCTGCTACTTCCATAGAACACCAAAACATTTTGTAAATTTGCAAATGATGTAAATCATAGCTGCTCAAATAGAGTACCCGAGGTCCCAGAGCTTCACTTTAACGAAATGCTTGCACCTAATAATCCCATTAAGATTTAAACATTTTTTCCCCATTTAAATAATGACCATGAGTTGATTTCCACTTGTTGTGTATGTTTATATATTTAAACGTTAGATGTATGTACAATTATTCTAGGGCTACGCTACTTGGTCTCGCTCTCGTAAATATAGTACAATCTGTCCAGGTGGCACTTAAAGGTATTATCACTGGTTGCTAGGCAAATCACTCCGTTTGTTTGGGACCCGTGGATCCGTCATCACTGATGCAGCAGTGCCTGAAGGGCCTGACGCCACTCCACAGGCCAAGTGTTGGCATCCGGATTGATGCTGAGCAGTTGACGCATCTGGAGCACGGCCCGCTGCTTCTGCAGCATGTAGGCGTAGGCCTGGTGACTGAAGACCGGTGTGTGTGTTGACGTAGGAGTGGTCATGGTCGTGGCCGGAAGTGGTGAAGTCACCGGATACTGCGGATGCTGTAACTGATGCTGCTGATGCTGCTGCTGCGGCGGGGTGGTGGGCGGTGTGGGAGGCAGAGAGTGGTACTGCGGCTGTTGCTGCTGGATCTCCGACACCTGGCGCCGCTTTCGCGGCGTGTTCTCGCTAAGGGCGTAGGGCCGGAAAAGTGGAGTGGCCGAAGAAGTGGCGGCTGCCTCCTTCTCCTTGCTGCTGGTGGTCTTCTTGCTGAACTTCTTGTGAGTGTAGGACGAGGTCTTGAACTTTTTGTGTGTGTAGCACTCGGTGGTCTGCGATTCGTTCTGATATTCCATGTTTGAAGGTGCCATGATTGCTCTTGCTTAGGTTACGATTTTGTAGTTTTGAGATGTTTTCACGACGGGTGCTAGGGCTTGACTGTGCTCCTGGCTGCTGCGCAACCTGGATTTTATACCCCTGGACGATGACCTACCTGCGGCAGCCCTGAAAGAAATTATCATTAAGGCCGACTCTTCGCCTTGTTTATGGGAAATCTACGTTGACAAAAGGTTGGCATTGTCTGGTCGTGCGGAGAAAAAGGATTTCGGCAACACCCACACTACCTGCCCAGGTACCCTGCTGTTACCTGCTGTCCCGAAAGAAAGTCCTTTGTAATTAATTTTTCATTTGCTGCTGCAACGGGCTCGCACCTTCCTTTTCTTTTCTATCTTCAGTCTGGGTGCAGGTCAGCAGGGATTTCCTGGAATTTTCCTGAGGAACGCTTCTGGGAATAATCTGCTGCCCGAAGATCTGCCAGCGCCTGCGCTTGCCACTCTTTGAAGCCACCTTAGTTCGGATCCTTATCTTGCTTACCGCTAATCTGCCTCATTAAGTTCTGGTCCAGAGTTCTCGGCCCTGGGTACTGGATTCTGGGGATGCCGCTGCTTAGTCACAATGGCCATTGAATGGAAATTTATTGGGATTTTCCCGAAATATTGCGCGTGTGTATAGAGGTTCGTTTGCTTGAGAGATTTGTGCTCAGCGTTTTCTAGGACTCTAAGCACTTTAAAATTTATAAAGCCGTAAAGCGTATCGATCTTAGAAATAGGTATTTTTAAGATTGTAAGATAGCCATAGAAATAAGTAACTTGTTCGTTTGATATCGGCCTTGAAGAAAGGCATTGTATATGACAATTTAAATAATTATATAAGACGGAAACACAGGCAGTTACGTAATATATAGATAGATAATTAGACAAAAGCACTTAAGATTAAAGTATAATAAATACAAATAGGTATTGACACAAAAATGATGTTAAATAAAAATACTGAGTATAAAGATCAGTCAATTCCTTAATAAACTGGACTTTTTTCAGTCTATCTATTAAAAGAAAATGGGAAGGGGTAACTATTTTCTTCTAATACCCAACGCCCCTTTTTGTGAAGATCTTCCAGATTGTATCACTTGTATCCCGTATTACCGACTCCTTCCGTTACAGAACAGATGGAAATTGATCAATACATAAAGGAAACAATTAAACAATGCAACAATCTTTCACTATAATAATTTAACTCAACAAAAAACATTTTCCAGCTTGCTTGTTGACTCTGCACTGTGAGAAATTCAATTATCTGAAAACAAGTTTTTGTTCAAAGCAAAGAACAAGATTTAAATTCTTTTAGAGAGGAGAAAAATTATTACATAGTTTAAATTAATATTTCAATCATTAAATTAATGTGTTAAATCTTTTTTATCGAGTAATAATTAGATAATTATTGTGACTAAACAAATGGTGGAATAAAGCTGTTAAAGTAAGAATAAAGCTGGGACCCAGTATTTACTTAATGAAAAAAAATAACATTGATCCCAACAATTTTAATTTTTACAAATGTAATAAAATATAAAAATAAATAAATATATTCAAATATAATATAAAAATTAATAGTCCTTAAAACACTGAAAATGAATACGATCTTAAAACTCTGAAAATTAATACGATAGTATATTTAATTTTAAAAAGTTTATCTTAGACTTCCATTTTATAGTAAATACTTTAAGTGGCGAAGCATTTATATAAAAAACGTAAAAAATTGTTTTTTTCTTGATTATTTTGAACGATATTTTTGTTAAATTACATTTTGTATGATTTTTCTCTGTGTGCTCTCAAGGACTGGTCTCAAACCCACCCAAATGAAGAATAAAATCCGCTTAGGCGAGGGAACTCTGAAATGTGAGAAGCGTTCTTTGACTGCATAAATCAATGGACAAAAGGCCATTGAATGAAACGAAAAATCCGACAAAGTGCCGGGGACACCAGCAGAAGGAGCATTCAGTAATAGCCGCGGAGTTCTTTGGTAAGGACGATGCCGGAGCAATGGTTTTCCAGCTGTCAGAGACTGAAGTCAAAGATGCGTGTTTTCGGATCAATATCTCGGTATCGAGAGCGGGACGGCCAGGCACAGTTTGTCTGCTATTCAGGTGCCACAAAGAAGGCCGAACAATAGCGGGCCGGCAGAGAACTTGGCCAAATTGAGCGCCAGGATTACACAGCGGTCCTAGATCCGAGAGATCCCTTGCCGAGGGACGGGAGAACAGGTAATTCCGTCGAAATCGGTCGGGCATGTAAACAGACGGAGGAAGGACGACAACAACTGGTTTATGACACCCTCGAGACTCGAGGCGAGCGAGTGGAAAGGAATGGAACCTACTGGAGAGAATGCCAGCCGGCGGATTAGGGACGCCCTGTGCAGGTAAGAGCCGGGACGGGACGCGGGTGATTAGTTCGGGACATCTTTGCGAATGAATGAAGTTCGACCGGGAAATACCTGAGTGAAATTCCAGGTACTTGATGGTGGGAAAATCGTTCGGATTTGGGTCGCTCGTTTTGTGGGAGGCGCTCGCCCTGATTACCTAGAGTTGCATAAAACGGAAAGCCGGGAGGAGGGGCAGCACAGTAGCCACAAAGACACCGAAGTACACACACAGCTATCAATCAATTGGCGGTCATAATGGAAAACTACAACCACAAGAAATTCACCGCTGCTCTGAAGCGGAAGCGCAGCCAGGATTCTGAATCCGATGACGATGTGGTCTTCGTCATGGAGCAGCCCGGCCAGCGGACCCCCGAGCAACCCCCGTCCAAGCGTCGCTTCTTCCGTCCTTGGCTGGACGAGCCAGAAGCGACAAAGCAGCCAGAGCCGCCACGCAAGACCATGGTAACCCCACCACTGGTGGATCCCACCTACCAGGCCAACATGGTGCGTAGCCATAAGCGACGCCAGCGAAGTCCACAGGAGCAACTACGTCGGGATCGGAACACCTTGGCTAGCCTACGTCACCGGCGATCCCAGCAACAGCAGCAGCAGCTCATCGAGCAGCAGTACTTGACGAATCGAATTCAACACGAGGCGAACTTGGAGCAGCAGATCCGCCTGAGTCTCTACTATGTGCGGTTCCTCCAGCAGACTATGGCCACCATGGAGCCGCTGGCACCGACGCAACACCAGCAGATGCCCCATGTCCTATCGGCCACCACCCAATGGCCATGAAGAAATTTCGACTTGACGCTGTCTCAGCGCTCTAAGTTCTTGTATTATAATATTAGGAAAATCCAAAATGACATTGTGATTACTTTTAAAGTACAATATTATTTATTTGTTTAGTTGACTTAACAATAAAACTAAGAAGTTGTTATTCAAATTTTAAGAACATTTTTTACTGGGGCAAATAGTTTAGCATTTTAAGCTGGGACAACGTGTCTTACGAAGGGCGCAGCATTTTTGGGGATCTGAAGAATTTTAGTACTTAAAGCAAGTACAAAGCTAATGACTTGATTTTAAAACTATCTTAGAGATGGATTAATATCCATATTTTTTTAGAGAAATTGTGTTTTAATATTTTATTCATTTTCTGAAGGAAACAAACTAAATAATTCAAAGTTATACGATCGATTTCATATACTATGTAGCTTCCTCTGATTAAGAACTTTCCAGCTTAAACAATATTAATAAGAATGTATGATGTCCTCGACTCTGGGATACCCGAGACTCTACTTAAAATCAGAAGCGAGAGCAAGGGCAAGAAGTACATTTATATTCAAGAAAAATTCGCTTAACTGTAATCCCGCATTACTTAAATTATTAAATATTGACTGATTATTGATTTGTAGAGGAGCTTCTAATTTGTCTAGCTGTCATGGCAAATAAATAGTATATCTCAAATAAATGGTATTATTCAGTAACAAACTTTTTGTAAAGGGTTAAAATGTTATTTATTTTTAAGTAACTCAATTTAAGTAAGCTCTAAACTGGTTTCGGAGAAGTAATTAGTCATACTTTATTGGTCACACATGGTAATACATCTACGACTAACGTGCATGATAATAGCTAGACTTAGTGCTTTATACTAATTGAAATATATATGTAACTGATTCAAATTCATCGTGAATAAATAAATTCTTATGTGAATTGATTTTGTAATATGTTATTATCGAATTAACACAATCTCGAGAAGTACGGTATTTAAAATAGTATTGTCTGATTACACTTATGGCAAGATCCGTGTTTGGATTTATATAATAGAAAATTAAATCATTCCAGTAGTAGAGGTAATGAGAAAAATACTTGAAAAGTCTGGAAAATTATAAGTGACAAGTATATATAAAAATATACATTTCTTGCGGTAATATAAAAAGAAAGGAAGCAAGGTTTAAGCTGATGCCTGAATACCAGAATTCAATTTTAAGACAGCTAAAAATATTGCTAAAACAGTCTTATTAATTAAATTGTCTCAACGTTTGATAATAAATCATTTCGCTTTGCATACTATTAAGAACTACATTTATAAATTCATCACTCATTAAAACGCCCTTTGGGGAAAATTGTTCCAATAGAAACTTTTAACTTTAACATATTAACTTTAAACATATGTCAGAGATGTCTCTGTTACCATTAGGGAATTTGCTTCATTAAACTGATCTTAGAATATATTTAAGATTTTTATTAGTTAAGCGTCGTATAACCCATAAATTGTCAGAACTAAAAAAATTGGCCTTACTTTTAATCAGGTAAATTGTAAGTCGAATGTGTTCGCAACTCGATCCTTCTCAATTTCTAGGGAATTAAAACAAAAGATATGACGTCGAGTCAGGCCCGAAACATGACCACCCAACACACAACAAACGGGATCAAGTAGGTCAATAAAAAGAGACTCGTCTAGAACTTTCTGTTCCGGTGGCCACATTTGGCGGGCAGTTCAGGTAAAACAGTGAAAAGGATTCAGAGCCTTTTGCTGCGACGGCAATTAGCAGTGATCGTGCAGGTCATAAAAAAAGATTCGTTAATCCACTGCCGACGATTACCTAACACGGGATGCGCTAATCTCTTTGTTGACAATCCCACGACTTTGGCTACCTGTAGGTCCTGGACGTGTGTGCATATAAACAGGATATCAAGCTCAGGGGCTATCATTCAGTGAGCATTCGCCAAGCGAGCAACATCACAAGAGCCAAGTTATCCAAGTCGCACCATAAAATGGAAAGCACAACGATCTACGCCCACAAGAAGTTTGCCGTTAGCAAGCGCAGGCGGGACTCGGACCAGGAGGACAAGGAGAACCTTATCCAGTATACAACGGAGCAGCCTATCGGCAAGCGCCGCCAGGTCCAGGGATTCTTCCGACCATGGCTGGACAACGAGAAGAACCAGTCGCAGGGAGGAACGTCTCCCGTTCCTGCAACCAAGTCCAATGGAGCCGCACCAGCCGTCAGTCAGTACCATGCCAACATGGTGCGCCACAGCCAGGCGAAGCGCCAACGCAGTCCCAAGGAGCAGCAGCGTCGGGATCGCAACACTCTGGCCTGCCTGCTCAGCAGGAGGGCCAAGCAGGCGCAGGAGGAGCGAATGGGTCAGCAGTACGAGCAGTATCGGAGACACCACGCCGCCATGTTGGAGCAACAAGTGCGCCTGAGCCTCTACTACCGCCAGATCCTTCAGCAGGCGGTGTTCCAGCGCGCCATCGCCCCAGCCCCCGCCCATTTGCTGCCCCCGCAGCAGCAGCAGTTCCTTCAGCAGATGGCCCTCTCACAACAGATGCTCATCTTTGGTGGCCAGCACTGACCACTGGCCGTATGAGCGACATATTCAGCGACTATGGACAGCCCCATAATGTGATTTAGTTTTTAAGCCATAAATTATTTATTGTTAACTTTAAAATAAATTCTAAAGAATTCATTTCAATTTGCAGTTTTTTAATTAATTATTTGGGGTTTTTTATTGATTTATTTATAGCAATTTCGATACTTCCATAATTTGAACACGGGTTTTGAAATGTGGTTTTAATGATTACGAGTTTCGGTAAAAAACCCAAAGAGGGACTCAGCTTTAAGACTTTTAAATGTATTCTTTAAAATCTATAGAATATTTTCCTAAAAACAGGTGAAGTCAAATAAACAAAAATATTTAAAAATTAATAAAAATCAATTAAAATATTTTAAAATGCACCGGAATTGTAGCCAATTTAAAGTCCAATTTAATTTCCTTTCAATTATTTGTTTTTAAGTTACACCTCAAAGTATTAAAAAAACATATACTTTTTTATGTTGACTTTAGAGCATTCTATTTTAAATTATAAATTATATTTGACCCTTTGCAGGTAACGTAACAAAGACAGATAAGTTAATATTTTTCTTTCGACACCTCAATAAAAGCCCCTTAAGCCAGAAATAATTGTTAAGAAATTATAGAATTCACTATAATTTAATCAAGTCGCTTTTTTGTTGTTCACAGTTTAATCAAATAATAATAATGACACATGGGAAATTACTACAATCCAATTTACAACGTTTTTATTTACAGACTCCTAATGACCGTAAACGTCTTACAATTTAATTTTTAATTCATTCAGAATTTAATAATTTACGCAGTAATTTCTTGAAATCTAGTTCCTCAGATTAAGGTAATTGTACAATTACTAGTAAGCTGATACCGTGAAGAAGTTCTAAACAAACTTAAAGTTGTTAATTTTTGTAAGAAAAAATTTAGTCAACAAATTTTGTATGTATTCAAGCCTTGTCGAGTGATTCATTCTAATGAATATTTCCCAGCTAAATTCAACAAGTTTTCGTGCGTTCTTAAAGTGTTGTCAAGGTTCAAGCCTGAAAACAAAGAACAATATTGAGACACAGCTGAGCTTTTGCCATTGCCCTCGATCCACGTAAGCAATGGCCCGCAGCAAATATTGACAGAAATCGGATGCGGGAGATATATGGTATATAAACAAATATACAAGCCTCGAAGGGGGCACGAAAAGCTCCAAGTTCAAACCCAGCTGTGACGCACAGTTTTGCAAGCGTTAAACCTGTAGCGCAGAAGTGCAGTTTTCAATGTTAAGCAACCTGGCCAAAAGCAGATCAACGCAACTCGACAATCAGCCGAAACTGATGTTGACGCGGCACAAGTGCAAAGTGGTTTATGGGGTTGCCATGGCCAGGCCGCGACGGAAATTTTCTGCACTTGGATTTTCCATCCGCTGCCATAGGAAGTCTAGAGCCGGCCAGCAGTACCAAATGGCCCACAATGAAAATTAAAAGTAATTAACTGCGCTCGCAGCGGTTGCGCAATGTTAAAAGTTAAGAGTTAATTATGTCTATGATGGACTTCCCCCTGCCGCCTGAACACTCAAATTAAGCAAAGCTCTTATTTTTCACTCAGTGCAGCCAGGCCCGGACTCAGTTGGCTGCACTTTTAGCGGGGGCTCTCAGAGCTGAGCACAAGCTGTGTCCATATATTTTCTTCAACTGATAATCGGAACTTCCTTGTAGGCCAATGATTTTCTGCTTGGCGGAGCCATTATGCAAGTTGAGTTGACTGCGAACCACTTGCCGTTTGATCAAGTGAAAGCGCACTCGTCTGCAAAAATAAAAGTATAAATTAAGGCACAGGTATGCCCTCTAATTAGGCCATTACCCAATTCCCAACCAAGTAGGACGCGGAGAATTCAAGTTCGCAAGCAAACAATGTGAATGCCCCGGTTGGAATCAGTATGTATATCGAGAGGAAAAGTCCGATATCGAATTTTGAAGTATCATATAGGAAAAAATGTAATTAATTTGTTCTTTCTTTCCTATCATATAAAAAAAATATTTATTTACGAAAAAAGTGGTCTTACTCGGGTTCATCACTCTCCCTTGATAAATATCAACTTCTCCACAAATGCCGGAAAAGAAGCAGTATGCCAAACATCATCACTGGCTACCCATTAACGGGAAAGCTTCTTCCTTAATGTTAAAACTCTTAAAATCATCGCAAATCGACCCTCGGGGCCTTTAGAGAAACTAACAATTATCCACTTATATATTCTAACAACTATAACACCAATGACATCTGTCATCTCCTCAAAAATTACTACACACTCAAACACCAAAGACTGCAAAAACAAACTTCACTATGGTTCAAACAAATCACACTAAACACCCCACCAAACTTCTGATTAAAAAGCACAAGCCTAAACAGACAACAACAAATTATTATTAATAGGCCACGCCTAGGACACAGACAAATAATAAATGCACATTACATGAACAGATCACTTTAAAACACCTTCCCTTTTTTCAACAATTCACCGATAGACATCCGACATCTACTGTTGGAATGCACTTCTCTTTCCCAACACAGATCCTTTTACTTCTCCAACGTTAACCCAATCCAACTCCTATGCAATCCATTAAACGCAAATTGCAACATAATTCTTTCATTCCTACACAGAACGAATCTAACACATAAAATTTAACTCTAAGCTCACAATATAATCATAGGAATGTAATAAAACAAAAATGGTAAATTCTATCCATACAAATAATCCATACATATAATCAAATTGTAAATACCCTTCATTATATTGTTAATACATATCGAGCGGTTGGCCATCATTAGTTAGCTGTTTGTTTTAACAAGATTTAAAATATCGATTATCTTCTTATGAAGTATTCATAAAATATTACAATAGCGCTATTTTTTATCATTCTTAAAAAGATGTGGAGTTAACAGAGAAGTAATCTGTTACAGCTAGTTTGATATAGTCATCTGTGTTACTACACAAAAACACAGTTTTAATTAAATAAAACTATTACATTAAAATCAAAATATTATTTACATTCATTTTGATTTGACAATGATGAAAAAGGTCAACAAGAAACTATGCAAATAACATGTGCATAATATTTTCTGTACTGATCAGAGTATCTCACTGTGTAGACAATTTTTCAAAAGTATTTTCACACAACCTAATTTTGTTAATTTCAGCTTAATATCTAATTTTAACTAAAGAAAAAGATAATTTTTTAATAATACATTACTAATATTTGGTAACACCATCTTTGACATCAATGACTGCTTGAAGTCCTTACCAAAGTTTGGACAAATTCTATGGTCAATTTGGACCAAATCTCCGCTATTTCAATAATGGCTCCCTCTCGTTTTCCTTTTTTATCAATAGTTCTTTGGTTTTTAATAAAAGCCCACACGTTTTTAATAATATGAAGGACTGGGCTTTGAGGCGGCCACGGAAGAACCGCCTGATTAAGGTCGTTCAAAAATGTTGTTGGTATACTACCCTTATGGCATAATCCTGCTTCAGAATCCAATCATTAGTGGGAAAAAAGTATATTTCCTGACGTGAAAGCATGGTCGTTTAGGATATGAAGGTATCCGTTCTGATTTTAAGTGCCTTCTATCGGTAGTAAGTCTCCAAATCCATAATAGGAAAGGCATCCCCAGAACATTGCTTTTCAGTTTTTTTAGCCACGCGACGAATTTTAGAACTACTAACTTGTTTGCCAATTTTATTTTTTGATTCTAAGGCAATTTTAACCGGACTGGCACTTGGATTCTTCGATACAACTCCTAGTAATTTTGATGCGAAGAAACCGTGTGCAAACTGCGTGTGACAACTGATAAGGATCTGTTCATTTGCCTATTGCTTTCGCATAAGAACAGTTATTTTTGATCTTCTTCGTTCGTCTGGCTCTGACTTTGCAAAAACAAAAGTTTTTTTGCATTTCACCTCCCCCCACTTGCTGCACAAGCAACTGTTTCTGAACTATGCACAAAAATTACCTTTGTGAAAATACTTTTGACCATGATTGTATATAAAGTTAAACTATTAGCGTGACCGATAATATTATCCCGGCTTAAACCATGTCTCGTAGCTGTACCCAGCTTTCATTTCAGGTTAGTTATAATTGAAGTACAATGCTGACATGTGAGTGATGGGTGTAGAAAGAAGGTATTAACTCAGAAACGTACCATCTAATTCCATTTATATAGTCGCAGGTTTGATTTGTCTATTTTGCTGTCTTTGTGTCGGACTTGCAATGGGAGTTAGCGAGATTTTTACGTTTGACTGGTCCAAAAACGCTCCGATTGGTAAAGAAGCTGTTCAGTCAGTATTTGGCTACATAATGCAATTTTGGTGAAATGGAATAGATATATTGAATTGATATGTGCACATCACTTTAATATATATAAACTAGTTCAGAAGTCACTGTAACGCTTTCAATAAAAATAAATGAATTGATGAGTCCATAGTACGAAATTTCCAACATATCCTAAGCACTTGGGCATCCTTTTTATGAAGTAAAAGTAAGCTTTTTCCTATAGATATGAAATCTGTGATATTTATTAACAGGCAATGATCTACAATTTAGTCCTTACAACTAATATTTGGCATTCATAGTCTAATAATTAAACATAGCTTTTAAAGACGGCGTAAATACTTAAACAAGCTTAACATACACTTAATAAGTTATTGATAACTATAAATTACAATCGAAAACTATAAATTACAATACTGGAACCTAATCTACTCCCGGCTCATGGGTCCGATCAGGTAGTCAATGGAAAAGTTTCTCCTGATATTACTTGCCGAGGGCTGGCAGGGGTTCACCCGCTGGACCAGCAGCTTCAGCTGATCTAGATAGACCTTGGCCCGCAGGCTCTGCTCGGCCATCTCGTGGTGTGTTTTGAGAAATTGATCGTACTCCTCTTTGACCTCCAAGTCATCGATCTTCTTCTTCCGCCGGCTCAAGCGGCAGGCCATGGTGTTCTTGTCGCGGCGCTCCTGTTCCTTCGTCGTGCGCTCCTTCTTGGGGAACTTTCGCACCATGTTCACGTGGTACTTGCAGATATCTCTCATGGCGTCGACGTTGATCGGGCTGGGTGAGTTGAGGGATGGCAGAGAGATGTCCGAGAATACGGATGCGGATGACGATGCCAGGCGCCGACGCTTGGGCAAAGGCAGAAACTTGGTGTCCTGGTCGCTGAAGCACATGCTGGAGGCCAGCTCATCGGAAGCCCTACGACTGCCTAAGCTGCTGGAGACGCTGCAGGGAGTGTTGCTGCGGGATATGAGCTCCTCCTTTATGAGCAACGCAACCTTATCAAGGTTTCGGCCCACATCGAACTTCTTGTGGCGATAGATCAGATGGCTGACTGACATGTTGTCTTCTCGAAGTCTCTGGATTGACTGCTGGTCCAGTGGGTGGTGCTGTCGTTTTATATACTATAAGCCCTTATCTCCCTCCCATCCCAAATGATTATGTTTATGATCTTGTTTACACAAATCGAAGGAGTCGCCATTTTTCCTTTTTGCAAAACGAAAACAAAGTTATAAATGACGCCGATTTGCCTGCGCACGCGTACCGGGCGCGCCATCTCTTTCGCACTCGCACGCCCTTACCTACGCCCACACGCTGACCTCTGACACGTTGTGCGGCTCTGCAACATGTTTGTTCCTGTCCAACGGCGCAGCATGCGGTAATCCTCTCATTCAATTCGTGTTTGTTCCTCTTTTTCAATGCTCTTTGTTATCGCGTACCGAAACGAATTTGCAGTCGCATATACAATATGCTGATAATTTCTTAGGCATTAGGTTTTCTTTTTGGCAGATTAATGGTTGGTTGTGGGGTTTCCCTTGTGCCATGTATTCTACAATTGAGATAAGTTCGTTCAGAGTACTATTTCCAGAGATAACAACAAATTTTTGCTTGAATTGATTACTTAGGGGGAGGGATCCTACCCCAAATTATGCATATGTACGTAAGTACGTTTTTAAACAGTATCAGAAGCCAAGATAGTATTCTTTTTTCTACTAAAACTTGGGTTTACATTATTTTAAAACTACAGATTTTATTTGGTAAAAATAGGATAAGTATCACATATTGCCATTGAAATTATATAACGTTATTAGAAATATAATATAAAAATATATGTATTTAACTTCAAAATTTGTTAGCATATGGTATATAGTAAGCTATACCGTTAGATATACATATTAGCAACGGTTGGATCAAGTTGCTTTGGCTCCTTTCTTGATTAAATCTTTAATCAAATATTTACTAATGACTTTACCAATATTGTTTATTTATGACTCAAATGTTACAATAGTTATCATAAGTAAGAAATTGAAAATACTTAACAAATTTAAGGCATGTGAGCTTTGAATAGTTGTGGAAGAATTGCAACAACTATTGCAACCTTTGAAAATCCTTAATTACACAAGTAAGAGGAAAAAGATAAGGTGTCATAAGACTTTTAAGTGCATTATCTTATTTGCATTGTAAATCAATACCTATTTATTGACTTGGTCATGGTTGATTTCAAATGCTTTACAGAGACTTCAATTAGGTGCTTGTGGAAAAAACTTGTTTGCAAAATAAATATATTATCTTATGCACATTTAGATAGGGAAATCCAAAAACCTTTTCTCGCTCTCTGTAGCAATAATGTAAGGAATAGAATAAGATTATTTTCTTTTTAAAATATATGCAGTACCTATAATTTGTAATACAGAATCTGTAAAAATATCAAAACGTAAATGTAGTATCTTACACAATGTTGACACTTTCTGTAGCACTTTTCTAATTTTTGAAAAATATTTTCTAATTTTTTTTATAATGTAGCAACTTTTGTTGTAGCAATAGCATAAATTAATAAAATAGAATTGAGTAATATTAATATGGTTCTCTTTGTTATTTAATATTTACAAGCGCCTGAAACGTTAAAATGAATTTGTTTAGTATGGGTTAGATTACCTATCATGCAGTATCAGGAAAAATAAATGCAAACAAATCTCACGCTCTCTTTGTTCAGCGATTTGCCCAATTATTCTAAGGCGGCGAGTGGCAATAGCTTATCTTTTCACTCTTAGGTTTTAAACATAAACGCCGAAGCGAACAGCAGGGATTCCATCTTCAGTCTATCTAGCAAGAGCAGTTCTCGGGTTGAGATAATCTTGCCTCGTCCCGACAGGCCCTCGATATCAGTAAATATCTACATACTTATTAAAATATTGAAATAAAATCAAACTCTATATAAGATCTTTAAGACTATAGTAAAATGTATATATATGTTTATATGTACATATGTAATTTACCTGGTTCACCATAAAGAACGTACCTTACTGCCCAGACAAATGGAAATCGTGTTCCGGCTGACTTATCATTATTGTCTTTGTTTCATTTAAAACTGTAAAAATAATTTTGCTTCGTTTGTTTACATAGGAAATGTCATTCTTAGCAGTCTTTCCTAATAATGTATGGCTAGGTTTAACCGATAATGTTAGAAATCAAGGTGCCATCCATTGAGTGACCTCTTTTGATTACAGGGCTGGGATGCGATTGGGACCAAGATCTGGGAACTGGCGCGTTTACATGTCACCGAAGCTACAGAAGACAAGGAAATATATCGTCGACAGCTGCCGGTAGCGGTAGTCGGGTCGGACCGGGTCGGATGGGTCGAGCTTAGTAAAATCCAATGGCTGGGTGGCATTAGCTTCACGATTCACCGAGGGAATTTAATAACGTCGTTTGTATTTCACTACTGACTTTTGCATTCGCTTTGTTTTCTACAGCTGACGTCGTCGCCGTCGTAGTCGTCATTAGTTTCCAGCTTTTTTTATTTCCCGCCCCTCGGTCCGCCCCAGAAATCCCTATTATTTGCTAATGCTGCGCATCTGTGTTTGTGTATTGCGTTTTGTCTTTGGTCTGGCACACTGGATTTGATTGGTTTTGCTTTTCGCTTTCTTGCCATAAATAAAAAGCCAGCGCTCGTCAGAGCTCTCAGACGTCGATTAGCACTTGCACCGGCCAGGCCAAATATATACCCATCCTTTTAATAACCGATAACAGTTTGTGTAATACATTCTACTTGAAAAATGTGGAGAATATTTTGTGCTTTCGTTTTCATTTCAATTTCCGGCATCAATGCGGCAGATGATGTGGGAGTTGAGTTGCCGCATGTGGAATTCAAGCCGGTCCGGGAATTGTGTGAGTTTCTTACTATAAATGATAAAATGCGAAATAAGTGAAGTAAATATTGGAGAAAATTAAGTAAAGTTGCTGAACATTATATATTTTAATACTGTAAATAAAAAATTTTTGGGAAAAACTAATATTACTTGTTATGTAAAAAGGAAATTTGCGATTGGATAATCAATCTTTATTAAAAACTCTTAGAACTTTTAAAATACCTTTTTTTTATAGAATGGTGTTCAAATCGAAAGTGAAGAAATTTATGGTCTTCTTTTTTTCAATCTCAAGAGACACTAAGAGTAGGCAATGATTTTTTTTTGCAAATATTATTGCCTTATTTATGTGACAGAAAGTATGCAATACCAAAACTCTTAATGATATTTTGGAAAAAATTGATTATAAAAAAAACTAGGCTAATTTCAATAGCAGCTAAATCAGCCTATTATGAGGAAATTAATTGTAATAATTTAGCACACCAGTAGACCTTTGCCTGTTGTCATAAGATGTCTTAAACGAGAAGCTTTAAATTAAAAAAAATGTTTATTATTTTTATAATAAATTATCTTGTATAATTTGACACTTCAGTAGACCTTGTGATGCAGTCGTAAACTATATAAGCTTTAAATTTCGAATTTAAGGTTCAACGTCGTTTTGCCTAGATCTGATAGCGGTAATTGTGTGAAGCACGCAAATTTGTGTGAATTTTATAACAAAGCATTATCCGCGAGTATCTGCCAGTCAAAGTTCCGAAAAAATTACCTTTATTACTGAAAAGTGCACAGAAGTTAGATATCTAATTGAAAACAAATTTTACAAATCGTTACTAAACATCTTGCGAGACTTCAATCGAGAATTGTGCCCAAAGTGCTAATGGTTAATTAAGTCTACGTTTGGAGAAGAATATGCAAGCGAAATGTATAATGATACAATTAATATTCTATCCCCGAATACAGAATAATAAAATTACCTGTATGTGGTTAGGACAATTGTAATAAAAATATGAACACATAATAAAGCCAAAATTGGTACATATATTTTTATTTTCTTATATATGTACATATTCCACAAAACAATGTTGTGTGGATGGAAGAAATTGCGTTTAAATTTTATTTTGTCAAATTTGCTTACAATGTTAAGAAATAAAATTTATATTAAACCAATTTTAAGAGGTATTAATCTTTATGCAGTTTATTATTTTCCGTAAATTCCTTAATTTTGTATCGTTACAAGAAAAAAAGGAAAGCTTTATCTATTAGCACGTTATAAATAGAAGTATATATTTATATTATTATTTATATAAGTAAGAAACTAGTATTTTATTTTTAGAATATTTAATACATTTGAAAAAAAGTATCTCTTTATATTATTTATTTTTTTGTTGCATATTAGAATGCTGATTTATTTGAACGATGAAATGCGTTAAATTCAGATTGTCATGCTGATAAGTGGTCTCTTCAAGACACTTTTTGTCGAAAATAAACGCCTGAAATAAAAGGCTATTTAAAGTACATACCTCATTGGCCAAAAAAACAATTGCAATTGTTGGCTTTATACTTGAGTCAGACAGGGCTGTAGTTATAAATAAGACATGCTTATGGGAGCATATAAAAATAAATTGTTCAAGAATTGTCAAACGAGTTTGCTGCTTCAGTCTTTTATCTGAAGCCGGCACTTCCGGTGCCGACCTTCTCCCAAGGTACATACATAACATATGTATACAAAAAGCCACAATTACGAACGCATTTAAAGCGAAACGAACTTGATACGATTCAAAACAATTTCAATTAAACACATGAATTATCGCTTAAATCGCCTAACAAAATCAAATTAAAATTGAAACAAACAACAAATAAATTGCGCATGACGCTGCCCGCCGAACGGCCTGAATATTCCCGATTAGAAAAATGTCACGATCTGAGCATAAGCACATCGATCGCGCCCGGGCTATGACTAACGCTTATGTTTAAATTACATAGAATCTGTCAAGGTTCCCCGTACGTACTAATTATAATCGTTTGACATTCGACAGCTAACGATATTCCAACATGTCGGGAGGGCGACCTGAACATAAACGAGTGCATCAAGCAGGGCCTTCAGCAGATAACGCCACGCATGAAGTACGGCATCAGCGAGCTCAACATCCCGCCCCTCGATCCCTTCGAGATGGGCAAGAGTTCCTACAACTACAATGCCGGCTTGCTCCAGGGGCGCATTTCCATGAAGAAGGTGGTCGTTCGCGGCCTGAGCGATGGCATCGTCGACAAGGTCGACTTCCGTCTGAAGAACAGGCGCGTCCGCATGGAGATTCTGTCGCATGTGCCTCAAATTCTGGTTGAGGGCTTCTACAAGGCTGACATTAAGCTGAACGACCTCAAGCTAAACCCCAAAGGTGCTTTCAACATAACCATGAGTAAGTTAATACGAAGAACCCGTGCTCAAGTTCGCAATCAGCCATAGAAACACTCACAAAATTGTTCTGCTTATTACAGCCAATGTTGCAATGAGGGCGAGACCCATGGGAGAACTATTTGACCGTGATGGCCACACATATCTGCGTCTGACTAAACTGGAGACTGAGCCCAAGGTGGAAGACCTGCGATTCTATGCCAACGGCTTGGTGCCTGATCCCGCTCTAAGTAAGTCCCTGCCAAGTACTGCTTCTATATTATTATTAAATGATCTCCTACTGTTCAGACGATGTCATCTTGGACTTTATCAATCAGTACTGGCGGCAGCTCTACCAGGCTATGCTCCCCGAGACGTTAGCCACCTGGCAGCCTTTGATTTTGAAGTCTACGAATGACTTTTTCGATGCGTTACCATTCGATATGCTTGTCACCAAGAATTAAGTTTTGTGGTGTTATTTTCCTCCTATTTTACTCAAGACGTTATCATTTGTTTTTACTGCAATAAAGATTGACTAACTTAGTATTTTGCAAGGGGTTTTGTATGAGAGCTGCCGGTAATTATGTCTAGTTTAAAATCTCAACAAAAGAATTCTGTCTTGTTCTAATTGCTATTTTTCAGAATTTATTATTCAAGTTCTAAGCCATAAGTCTAATTACTATTGTTTTCTTTTCTTAGTACCTTTGGCTGTGTGGTGATTTTCGTTAAAAAAAACTAACAATTTCTTCTAATTTTAATTAATAATATGTGAAGTCTAAAGCTCAATGGCACATACGAGAGGCACATAGAGGTACAACTTGAATAAAACCAGAAGTCAATTACTCCAAATGAAATATTCCTTAAAGATTTTTAGAAAATGTTTTCAAGATCTAAACAATCTATATCAATTCTCAATAATAAAAAGTGAAGACCTCCCAAAAATTTTTTTTCCAGTGTAAGTAACCAAAGCAACAGCCATTCGCTGTGTCATTTGGTAAAAAGTTCGGACTACCGGGACTTACATACAACATGTTTGAACTTACAAGATAACTTTCGATAAAATAAAAGTACTTGGGACACTATGCCGTATACGAACATAAATAAGTAATTAAGACCACAAATTCTGTAAAGAACACAGCTAAGTTCAACATTAATAACATTATCAAATAAGTATATATTGAGCAGATTTTTGAGATCTAAACTATTAAACTAACAATTTCAGCCACCCTAAAGTATTTGGTCTAAGCTCTAAGTGAAAGATAACTGAGTGTCTCTGACTACAATTTTCATTAAAATAAACGCAGTGCTCAATCTCAAACAAATTTCTGCAATCACACAACAATTGAACACAAATTGCCTTATCTACATATGTGTTTTATGCGTTTATTGTGTTATATTTTCTGATTATGTGCCCATTGCAATGTGAGTTTTAAGTCTTAGAACACTGACTTGTTTAATTAGGGCCTGTCTGTTTACAAAAAGTAATTTGTTACTATCTGTAAATTGAGATAATGCATCAAATGCGCCAGCCTATAATACTTACTTAAATTGACCGTGAAAGTTTGGTTGCTATTATTTATTTAGCACAGCTTGAGACTTCCCTCAAATTTAAATATTAATATTGTGACGCTTTGGTGGAAGTAGGAATATTCAGTCTGCGATAATAGTACTGTATAAAACAGTATATGTTCGAAGCCAATTGCTATTAAATCATTAAGATAACTATAATGGGCACTCGTCGAGTCAACCTTAAGAGCAGAGCAAATTTGTGTTTCTGGTTTGAGTTGGAAGCAAAGTTCAGGCAATATTTCCAAGTACTGCTCTGACTCACCATTGGGACGCTTTTCTTTAGGCTTGATTTGGCAGCCCTTCGAATACGCCAATTAACGTCTGACTGAATATCCAAAAGAGGCAACCCCTTGATTATCCATATTCATGGGGGTAATTATTAAAAGAATTTATGGCAAATCATCGCTGTCATTTACTTTATGGCTTCAATAATATTTTCTACTTAATAATACGACATTATAAATCAGAGGACGGAGCCGGTTTTGTGATCAGTCAAAGTCTAACTGTTTGCCGGAAAATGTTTTACTGATTTACAAGTAAAATACACTCCGCTAAGCTAGAGCAAAGCGAGCTCGCTAGTCTCTAGTGTATAACTTCTAGTCTCAGACTTGTGCAATGTGCAGCTTTGTGCTAATTTTGAGAATAAAATAGCCCGGCTGTGGGTCTGAGCGCTTCAGTTGTTGATTGACGTTCTAGCCGCCGCCGTCTGAAACCTGTCCGAGACCAAAAAGGATTATCCCAATTTAGTGGAGAGTAGTATAGATTGTATAGTATACGCAATGCATTACGTCGTTGGAATGCTGTGCCTGCTGGCCTTAGGCGCCACGGCGGCTCCCACAGCCCCAAAAATCCTAGATGGTGAGCATATGTCTAGTATCTAGTGTTCAGTGTGTTCTATAACAATTTTGGCAAACGATTTCCATTTAAGACCTGCCAAAGTGCACGGCGACAGATGATCAGCTGGGGGAGTGCGTCAAGCAGATATTTAATACGATAACGCCACGCCTCAAGGACGGCAATGCCGAATTGAAGGTTCCACCCTACGAACCCTACATTCTGAACCGCACCAGTTTCCAGTACACCAGCGGCAATGCCAACGGTCGCATAACAGTGCGTAACGCCAAGATCTATGGATTTAGCGCCAACACGGCCAAGGACGTGAGCGCCAAGGTCAACAAGGACAAGGTCAAGCTGCGACTGGTCACCTACATGCCCAAATTGAACATTATGGGCAGCTATAAGGCGGACTTGCAGGTGAACCAGCTGCACTTGAAGCCCAAAGGGGACTTTAACGTAACACTAAGTGAGTGCGAGAGGCTGCGGTTTCATCCAGCAGGTCATTACTGGGAATACGTTCTTGCTTTCAGAGGACGTGGAGATAACGACACTCACCGACGGAGAAATATACACAAAGGAGGGTCACCGATATTTTCGACTTAAGAATATAGACACGAAGCCAAAGATTGGAGACTTGGTCATTAAGGCCAATGGAATTTTTGCTGATCCTGAATTGGGTAAGTTTGAATTTGTTTATTTAATTTTTTAACAATGTTACTTTATAAAAATCTTAAAGAAATTTATTTGGATTTACCTATTTATTTACCCTTAAATAAAAATTCAATTATAGCTGCTGTTTCTTTGCTAATTTGCTACCATAGCTGATAGTCCCTTTTAAAATCTTGGCACATAAAAAACCATTAGGGAACACGAGTTGCGCTTTCGCCAGAAATCCAGCAATAAGTTTTATAACTGAGTAATTTATTTGCGTTAATAGGTGAGATTAATGCAGCGCAGATAGCGAATTATTATAATGGCTTTTATGAGTGCATATAAAATGAATATGGAAGGAACGATTTGTATAATTAAGAACCCCTACTTATGGCTTTAATGACAGCAGTATAAGTGTTGAAGTAAACTTTTAATATAATAGGTACTATAAGGAAAAACAATAGTAACGTTTTTTTATTGTATTGTAACTTTTTTTTCAAATCTTTGACGGAATTAGAAATATTTACACTCAGAACTAGTACCAATATCTATAACTTCTTGAGAAAATGACCCTTACTCTTAATTTAGTAATCATAAAAATAATAAGTCAACATTTTCTTTTAAAACATACTTGATGAAACTAAAAATAACTCGATATTTTTTGTTTACTTTACAGATCAAATCGCCCTGAATGTGGCTAATCAGTATTGGCGCGATATCTACGGCATAATGTTGCCAGAGACGCGACAGTATTGGCAACCTTTGGTGCTGCGAATGTTCAACGATGCTTTGGAACTGGTTCCCATCGACCAGTTTCTTACCGAGGAGCAAAGTTAATTATTGAGATTGTGATGATCGCCTTACTGCTAATAAATGGTTCCATTGCATTAACCGCAATTAAATGATAATTGTTGCTAAATTGGTAAACACTCATTCTAGGCGCCATTGCCTTGCCCTCTTAATCGCGGCGGATTGAAAATTCGAAAAACAAGTTTTATTAGTTTTTTCATGCCCCAGTTAAGCGCGTAAATTCATTCACAATTACAATTATTTTCAAACCCCTGCCCGCTGGGTGACCCAAAAATAATAGCGATAATGGGTTAAGTCGACGGTTGACCCTGACTGGACTCCATATGACTCTTGGGGATAGCTCAAGTGATAAAAGTGAAATTAAGCAAGATTGAGCGCCGCTAAGCTAAGTGATTTTGAAATTTATTATTTAGTTGGGCCGAAATCCCGGCGGTACTGCAATACCGGGCCAACCCGCGACAGAGGTGGAGCAAGCTCCTAGCACTCCGTCTATTTCCAAAAATCAGTTTAACATTTGTTGTCCTCCAATGGAGGAACTATCAGATGTTAAGCTGATAAGAACAGATACTACACTTTGATCTTAGCCATAAGGCCGAGAAGCGATAACTGGAAACGGCAACCCACCAGGCTCTCCATGCACCAACTGCTAGAACCAGTTGGGAACTATAAGCACGAGGGTAGAGAAATTGTTTATGCAACAACATCTTGCCTACTTTAAGGGCTTTCTTTTAGTAATGTGAGCAAGAAAACACCCTGGCAAAATAAGCCGATAATTGCTACCACCAAAATATTACATTACATATTAACTTCAGAATACTGGAACTGAACTTACTTGTATAATATTTCCGAAAACGAATTTTAGTTTCTCTTTAAAAGAGGCATTTAAATAATAAATGTGCATAAAAACAGACAACGTGCGATGGGATAAAACGATCTGTAATTCACGCTGAAAGTATGGAATAATTTAGAAAGCATGCCCTTAGTTTCCGAAAAGTTAAATCGTATTATGAATATTATTAAGTAAATATTAATAAAAATAATAATAATAACACTTGAATTGGTTAATCATTCAAAGCATAGCAAATAAATTAGTATAACAAGAAGTCTGTATATATTAAGATTGTGCTTCGAGGAAACACATTTTATAAACTGGAGGTACACCGATGACGCAGCAACCAGAGCTGTGAAGTCAAGAATGCCGGAGATGTCAATGCAAATAACCCCTTTGAACACTTTGCTGTAAAAATAATGAGTTCGACTTGTTGAAACGCAAAGGTGGGACGAGTTTAACGACAAGTAAAGCTATTTAAAAATAAGTTTTAAAATATAATTAATTTACAAATTCTATGAAATATTCTAGCCATAATCTTGGTTATATTAACAATGAGAAAACGATGATTTTTGATTTCTTAAGTTATTGTAAATTGACAGATGTAGACTTTAGGGAAATAAGATGTGCTGCGTCAATTATACCACAAAGGTATACCGAATCTCTTATGAAAAAATAAAATTCACATAACTTTTGGTTTCGGAAAAAATTGTCTACATTTGTCATTGACTATTTTTCGCAAAGTTTATTTGTTCACTGCTGACTTGGGGTCATAGAGGGGCTGCTTTGTTTGCATTCATCAAAACGCGAAAATTAAGCCAGCACGCTTTATGGTATACAGTTGTTTCGCTCTCGACAAAAATTTCTCCAGAATTTAATTCAATAAATTAATATTATTATTAATATATTCGTATTAATATATAAAATAATTTTTATATATTGCTTTAAATTAATTTTATTAGGTGTCCAAATTAGTTTAATTATTATTAATTATTTTATTATCCCAACATTATCTCTTTTTCGAAACTTTTGGTAGAGGGGTAATAAGTAATACGAAAGTTTCGGGCTTTTAAATATTTACTGATTCTTAAAAAATTTATTTGTTTAGTCGCAGTCTGAGACTAAGTTTTATATGGATTTTAATAGATGAAATTTGTGACATTTTGTGATCAATGTCCAGTCTACTAGTTTGTTTTGTTTTCATCTGTTGGCGCTTTGTATGCCACAAGTCAGGTTATTAATTATTTATGATATATGTTTAAAACTGGTGATTCGTGATGTGCATGCAGAGACGGTGTTATAGGTAGTCAAGAAAGCAAACACGCGACTGTCGCCTGCCTGAAGTCTATTGTCTTGCTTATAATTCAATTACGTAGATATTTTGAAGACAACTTGCAAAAATGATTACATAGTTAAAACTAGAAATGTGCTTATTCTCTTATCAGTTCTTTAAGTTAAAATACACCATCTGTGGTCTCAAAATACTAATTGAAGACGTGACGTCCCAGGTAACCTTGAAAATCGATTTGTACACCAAAAAGTCGCAGGTTCATGAATAATTTTACGAGGCCTACTGCGCGGCATGCAATATGTACGCTCATAAACGGCCGCAAAGATTTATAACTGACCCACATTTTACATGAACACTTCACAGGGCCTTACTGGCACAGTGCCTCCCAAACCGCATCCACAACGTGATTTGCACTTTGACTGAAAACAGGGATTGGAAACCCACTGACTGCTGTGACAGTTTCCTCATTGTTTGCATCGCTTGACAGATTTGGGAGAGCCATTAACCATTTGATGCTTGATGTAATTAATAAAATAATATTACACATTAACATTCTCCACGTATCGATCATTAATCTTTATATAATACTATTCCACACTACAAGAATGTAGCGATCAAATCACGCCCTTTCTAGGAGCTTTACAGCTTTTACATCTTGGGTTTTTGTTATATTATATTTTCAAAAAAATATTTTTCAGGGGTTGCACCACTGTAGAATTTTTAAGAAATCGAAAAAAAAAGTTTATTCCTAAAGGTCATTAAGGGTCTTAAGAATAATATACTAAAAGATGAAGTCCGGGAAAAATTTTTACATGCCTGAATTTTGAGTTCTGCCGCAGAACCTCTCACGATTTTACAGCCACTGAAAATTTAAAACGCGTTTATCTCAAAACCACTTTTTTTGAGCTGGCCGAAAACATAAATCGAACAAATCTTTACCGATCGAATTCAGTACGTTTGAAATTGTTGTCTCCAGAGAAGACACGTAGGGGTGTTTTAAAAAAGTGAATAGTTAAAAAAAAACAAAAATGTGATGAATTTTATGGTTAAATTGTGATTTTTTTTAAACTGTCGCCATTTTACAAAAAATTAATTTTAAAAAACCCCTACGTACTTCTCTGAAGACAACAATATGGAATCAGAAAATGTTTGGTTTTTTGTTCTAGATCAAAAATTGTAGAAGATACGTTTCTGGACCCATTTGAGAAAAATCATGCCAGCGAAGAACTGCTGCGAAGTCACCTTTTTTTTTGAATTACTTGAAATGTATGTTTTTTTGTAATTTAGTATTGATATTATAAAATACTTTTTACAGAATTTCAATAACTCTGTTTGGAATATATGTTCTTTTACTTATTTAATTTAATAATAAGAATAAATTTAACTTGTTCTGGAACTAATTTACATTTCGATATAAATACTTATATCCAATCTGTATTGATATTTGGCGCGAATGTTGATATATATGTATATGTGAATAAAACTTAAACGTAAATGTATATAAATAGAAGAATAGAACTTGTGATATAAGTTAATATTCATTTTGATATATTGGACTAATATACTCGAAAACAGTAAGACAAGTAAATAAAATATATACATAGGTACATATTTTTCTGATACTTTTCGAAAATATTGAGAAACTCAATATTTCACCGCTAAATGTGGTACTTTCCAATATTTAAATATTTTCAATATGATGATGATTCAAGGTGATGATTTTATGGAATTTATTCAACGATATATGTATACCTTTAAAAACTATTGTTGATACAATTAACAATTAAAAATAACAAATTTGTTTAATAACATTTTTCATTTATAAAATTCAACCAATTTAATTTATGTTTTTATTAAGTTCTTTTTTTAATGGGAACTAATATTTTATTTAAAGCAAAAATGTTAACAGAAAAAAATAACAATTTAGTTTATTTCAATAATTAATTCGTTCAACCTTTTAATTTATTAAACTAAAGCTAATAAATAATTGCCGAATTAAAATATTTGAAAAGATCAGACGGCCGAAGCTGTGACTCTCAAACTGCACTGCAGGCATTCTGCGCACCAAGCTCTCGGCGAAATGAGCTTTCGACTTCGGATTTGGGCTCGGCTCTGACGGCCTAAAGCCTTCGAACCGAATTTCGTCGTATATGTTGTTGTTGGTGGCTTCGTGGTTTCGGCTTGGAAAAACTTTGGAACTTTGGAACACAAACAAAAATCGGACAGCTTGAAAACTATAAATAAACGTGAGTTTTATGCAGCGCTCATTTCAAGATTTGCAAGCAACGCCGTCAACTCGAAAATTCGTTTGCCGATTTTTGCGCAGAAGTTTGGCAATTAGCTTTGGTTGTGTGTTTCTGTGTGTGTGTGGGAGTGCTTGTGCCTGTGTGCGGCAATTGCAGCAACAATTGCAGTTAACCGAGAAAACCGTCCAAAAACGACAACAACAACAACATAAACACCGCTCGTGAAGAAATAAAAGTGAAGCCGGTTTGCAAAAATTACGCAAAAACAAAAAAAAAGAAGGAAAAACGGAGAAAACAAAATTACAGCCTGCACTGTATTCGTGTGTTAAATCGAGTCACACGAAAATAGTCAAAAAGGACAGCCCCATAATCGATTAAAACTAGTTTGCATCACCTGCATCCCATTGTTCGATAGTTTTCGAGGAAAGCAAAGAGGTTCCTGGTGCCGAAAATGCAGTCGTTTTACATCTCGCTAACGCTGGTCGCCTTGGTTATCGCACTCGGAAGTGCTTCTCCAATGGCGAGTGCCGCCACGCTGCCAACATCCGCGCCTAGCGTGTTCAGCAGCGATCCCAGGAGCGGTCCGACGAGTGGCGACGACGATTTGGGCGGCCCGCAGTTCGATTCAGGTGAGAGGGGCTTATGCAACTAAGGCCAGAACTTGATATTCAAACGAAAGAGTGCCGCCCAGCCCACGCCCTCAAAAAATGTGCCACTAAAATTAAGTCCGAATCGAAACAAGTTTGTTGCCTAAGTCTTTCGTTTGCTAAGCGGCAGTTAATGTAATTGTAAATGTAATCGAAAAGCACATGCTGCGGTTAGCTGTGGCAGCCTATAGAAATGCCAAGATTCGATTTGTGAAAGGTGGTATTTTTCACGAAGGCAAAGGCATATAGATTTTAAATAAAAAACGTTCTCAGAAGCAGTGCCGGAAAATTATATTTGACAAACTATTTTAAAACAGAATACTAAGTTAGTTTAATTTAATTAATTAGTTTGTAATTTATTTTATTTGCTTAGAATACACTATATGATTTGTTATACAAAAATTCATAAGCAAATAATGTTCCAAAATATTTTACTTCCCCTTTTATAGTCGCAAAATAGTATTTCCTGTCTCTGACCAAAATCCAAAACAATATAGATTCTGTATTTCCTCTCTGTGTTTTTGCCAACTTGAGGTTTTCGTTAAGATTCAGTACAGGCCTTGGCCAGCGGTGTGCTGTCCATGCCAAGTTAACCCGCTCCCTCACTGTAAGCTTCTTAAAAAAGTTTACGTTGGCTATGCATATACTTAACACCGCTTTTTATAGGCCTGTAACCTTCGCAAATGAGCAAAATTGGGAAAAATACTAAGAAACAGCGATCGTAAAAGATAATCTTTAATGGGATTTGCCAAGAGCCAAGTCCACGCCACGAAATTGCAATAGAAATTAGCAAGTGTATTTGCACTTAAAATCGTTTTATTCATACGACTTTTAACACTTTTTAAATGACAAAAGAAATATATATATATATATGTATGTAAAATACCCATTTCAACCTGTGTATATAATTTAAAGAGACAAGCAAGTCATCGCCTAAGCCACCTGAACTTGACATACTTACACATGAGTTTGAGTAAAAGTTATCAGGCCGTTCGTCGCGAACGGCATAGGCTTCCACGCTGGGCAAATAGAAATTGTGATGCAAGGCAGGGCACATGCTCATAATAAATGCAGAATAAACACCAGAAATACGGGCCCGAAAAAGTCACAATAATATATTGCCAATTACATTAATTTAATCAGTGACGAGGTGTCGGGTTGTGTGTGTTTGCGCTCTTGCGAAAAGAGTTCAGCGCCAGAAAGAAAAAAAAAAAAAATAGCAGCAACAACGGCCAGGCATAAATCCGAAACCGGCTGCTGTCGCTGCCACAGATGCTGACAAAAAGCGAAAAGCTGACGCTGAAGCTGAAACTGAAACTGAAAAACTGACCTACATCAATGCGTAAGCGGCAGTGCTGGGCTTGTGCCGAACTGAAAGCTGCAATTGTAAGTTGTCTCTAATTGCGCAAAGAAAACGTCAACGGCAGCCGGCGATAAAAAAAATTAAGCGAGCAAAAATTTATTGACATTCGCTTGGGCAAACAAAGGACTTAGGCAACGAACTTCGAATGCTTCTGCTACTTTCTGGCACCTTTTTCGTGTTGGCTGTGTTCCATGTCATAACAAGCGGGACAGCTCGCTCACCTTTGACATTGAACTTGTCAGGCGAAGCAAAAGTAAAATATGAGACGAATACATTGGAAAACAAATTTTTGGGCATTTAAGCCAAATGACTTAAGTGGCTATTCACGTGCGTAACTCACCTGAAAATTACCTGCGGCTTATGTCTCATTCTTTAATAGCCAGCATTGAGTTTGTTTTATTTTTTACTTAAGTAACTCTTTAAATGCTACATATATATGCTTTATACAAAGGAACATTTAAATAATTAAGTTTTTTGTTTGTTTTCCCTTGTCATTAGAAGCAGAAAACAATGACTAAATATCGCTTAAATCTTAATTGTACTTTAGTTTCCTTTCCTCATTGTTTCACAGTTGAACTCTTATTTATATTAATATGTTTGGCAATGGAGAGATTCACCTTTTTATTATTAATATAAAATAACTTTCATACTTGGTATCTCGAATAATCTGAAACCTCATAGATTATAATTTATATTACGATTTCTCCAATTTATGTTCCCTTTTTAATAATGCCTAATGGTGGTCTTCCTTGTTCACAAAGACCTTGACAGGTGTCACCCTGACACAAACCCCATTCGCATGTGTCGGAACCCAGAGCCCGTCGGACTGGAGACACATGAAGTGCTTCATGGCTGGTTGGCTGGCACAAATACCGAAAAAAAGAATATATAATTATTAATATCCCCTCCGGACCAGGCGCTATGCTATGCCATGCCTCGACGAACTTTACTACTGTGGCTAACCATGACTTAACTTGTGAACTAACCTCCCCTCACTTTCGCCTTTTAGTTACACCACCGGCGCCGATTGCCCTGTCCGAGGGCTCCAACGAGGTGACACCCTGTAGCCTCGGCTCGCCGCAGCTCAACGAGTGCATCCGCGGCCTGATCCAGACATTTGCACCAAAACTGAAGTACCAGGGAGTTCCCGAGTACAACATGGGCGCCATTGATCCCTACTTTTACAAGCGGGGCATCTTCCGGTACACCAACGACGGCATCCAGGGCGGTCTTCTGATCAAGAACATGGAGATCTACGGTATCAGCCAACTTCAGGTAAACAGTGTGGCCGCGAATTTCTCCGAAAACGGATTCATAATCAAACTGGGAGTGGAGCTGCCCCAGCTGAAGGCTGGTGGACACTTCAAGGCGGACGTGAAGTTCGGTGGCCTGCGCCTGGTGCCCAAGGGTCCCTTCAACATTACCATCGGTGAGTGTGCACTCGCCTTTTACCTGTGGTCAAGTGCCTCATGCCATTACCTTCTCCAGACAACGTCAAGGCCACCATTCTGACCGACGGCCATATCGAACAGCTGCCCAGCGGTCAGCGGCGTCTCAGCTTACACCGCCTGAATGCCAATGTCAACATCGGTGATGCCAAGGTAGTGGCCAACGGCATCTTCTCGGATCGGAATCTGAGTAAGCGAACTTTTTAATATAATGTTGCCCGAGTTCTAATCTATGCTAACTTTTCTTAGATGCTATGATCCTTAATCTGGTCAACGAGAATCTGCCGGAGATAACACGTGTCGGAATTCCAGCTACCCGCGAACAATGGGCTCCCATCTTGATTGCGCACATCAACGAGTTCTTTGCCAAGGTTCCTATCGAGAAATTCCTGGTTCAATGAGGCACTAAACCCTTTCCCTAGGAATAATTAGCTCCTAGTTAGTGTTAGCCTAATAATTACAATTACAAACGTATGTTAAACGCTGTTTCCAAATAATGTTCTATGCTCAAACGAATTGGCAATCATTTGGATTAATTTTCTCATTAACCATTTTGTATTTATTTATGTTCAAAGAAAAAACAAATTATAAATTATTAGAAATTTCCAAAATAAACGCTCTTTTCAAAAATGTTGGCCAAAGCCGTTGAATGGCGAAAAAAGCTTTTGCATATTCGATTTTATCCCAAAAGTATGCCTTGTGATTTATAGTCACTGGGATAAGGTTGTCCAAGAGGTAAAATTTTGGGTAAAATTTACAGTTGTATGTAAGTCAATCAACTATTAAAATTTACATTTGTAAGTCAATCAAATATTAAATTCCATTTTTTCGTAGTCAATATAAGTTCTGTGCTCCGTTCTTCTTACAGTATTCTTTATATACTCTTAGCTTGCTAACTTCTTAAATTTTTTGAAAATTGAAGACGAAAACCATTGGTACATTTCTCTCTAGAAGAACTTTCAATTGGCCCTCTATAATTTCTGACAACTCAAAACTCATTCGAAACGCATCTCTTTCAATGGCTTTGGAGAGCTGCTTAAACACAATTCTCAACACTCCCACTTGTCGATCAGTCAAACGGGCCAATATATGCCCCAAAGCACCCAATTACAGAGAATTAGTTGGCAAAATATTGAAATATAATAAAAGGTCCAGGCCGTGACACTCGGCTCTCCATCGATCAACAACTGAGTCGCAGTTCGAGTCATCTTATTCCAATGATCTCGCTAATTCCTTGAGAACAATTGATTTAAATTTGGATTTTAACACCCAAGGCGCCGCCCGATTTCGGGGGTGACGTTGCAATTGCTACAGAATCCTGATTAATGTTCGAGTCGATTTTGATTTTAATTGAATCCTGCACCGAACTTCTTGGCATTCAAGTTCAATGATCGCCAAGATCGTCGTAAAGTTTGCATATTATTTAGCAAACACATTTTGCGTCTGCTGAACTTGGACTGGGACTAAAAGCGGCAACTCAAGAACTCAGAGACTGGCAATGAAAACTAATTCGAACGAGTCTACTTCTCCGGTGCAATGTGCACCAAGGAATTTAAATGGAAATTTAATCTAGCCATGCAGAGAAAATATTTGGGTTTAGGTAAAATGCATATTTGTGAAACTGGGAATATTCAAATGGAGTAATGAAGTTTCAATCCAAATAAAAGATTTTTAAATAAAACTTCACTGGTTATGATTGTTAAAATAGAAACTTGAGTGTTATATAAAACTGAGCTTATGAATAATAAATGCATTTCACGGGAATATATTTAAAAGTATGCAAGGTAGGTATAAAATACACAGCCTATCTTATATTGTTAAAATTTTTAAATGTTTGATCTAAATATTCCATTGAAAAGGACTACCAACCATTTTTTCGAGTGCCTAAACATTGCAAATCGAGCTGCTGTTGATGCAAGAGATGCAACCGCAGCTGGATGTTTCTTTTATTAAGTAGTTTGCAGTCGCACAGCAACTTCCAGGCGGCCACGGCTGCTGCTCACTCGCAGTCTGGGTCGGTGCGTGTTTGGGATCGGATTCGGGTTTGGGGTCCAAGAGGACGACTCGCCGCCGGCTGCCTGGTGGGCACTGGCCATGAAGGCGTTGCCTAGAACTAGTTTAGCGGTAGTTGTCGTCGCGTGAGCAATAGAAGGCGGCCCAATAACTTGGCCAAAAGTGAGCCGGAGAAAGAAACCGCGTTCATAATTGACAATTCGGCGGCTTCTTCGGCGTCAACATTTCTGCCGCGTCGCTGTCGCTGAAGCTGCTTCTTCGGCCTCTGTTGCTGTCTGGAAGCGTAGCTGTTAACCGAAGCCCAGATCCGCTCTTGTCTCAGAAGCGATCGGACTTCACAGCCCAACGGACGGTCCTGACCGTCTAACGCACGAGTATCGATTTCGAGAACCGAGAACCTAGAGGCGGGCTTAGGACCAAGTCCCAGTCCGAGAACTCCGTCGTGGTCAGGTGAATGCCATCGGGCAACGTGCCTGGCATTCGAAAAGCTATATCGACAAGGCGTGTTCGTGGTGGCGGTGCTTTATACTGTACAGCAGTCAATTTATACATATATGGTTTGCCCAGTTCAAAACGAAAACAAATTGGGAAGATAACAACAACCGCAGCAAGAATGTTTGCATTTTTGCGAGTTTTATTACTTTGTGTGCATTTGCTGCATTTTAAAACAATCTCTGGAGCAGATCTCCCATCCCCATCGATCGGCGTGGCAGGAGCTCCTGCGCCGCACCATGGTGATATAAAGTCGGCGCCTGAAGCGGGACTTGGAGCAGCCAATGTCACTGCGGAGGAAATTATCGCTCAAGCGGCAAAGGGTGAGTATTAGTGATACACTTAATATATTGAATATTTCTTCTCGACTACATAAAAAATACTTTTTAAGTCATGTTGCTTTGTTTAAATAAATATAATATTTATCCTTTATAAGTGCTTTCACTTTAAAGTTGTGACTCTGCGGAAAATCTTTGAACTTTTGTACCGCTCAGAAATCCAATTATGAACACTTCCAATTTAATTTTGTATTTTAGTAAGAAATGACATAAAGCCTCTGTTCCTTCGCTTTATATAAAATAAAATAAATTAAAATAAGACATGGGAATTTTTTTTAATAGATGTTGAAAAAAAGTGCGGAATGAAGAATATATTACCGCTTTTTTTAAATATCTACATTTGCCATCTCAATTAATTGAAACGATATGCTTAAATTGGCACTACTTGTCAGGAAGGATTATATATTGGAAATCTTTTTTATCTCTTTTTTGTAACCATATCCCAACTGTTTGGTTTTTGAAACAATTCTTTGTTTCCTTTAATTCTTTTTAAAATTATTTAAAGTTAGTTAACAAATTTATCACATCCTTAACAATAATTGTGTAGTAGGTCACTATTATTTTATTTGCTGGACTAGAAAACAATTAAAATTGTACAATTTGTTGTATATTAAAAATGCATTAACTATATAAACTTTGAGATTCTGATTATATTTATGATTTAAAATGAAAACTGAAACTTAAATTAAATAAATATAATGAAGTTATAAACTGCTTTATTTGAAATTGTTAATCTCTTTATTTGTTTATTCAATTTTAATACATTTTTGGGAAGAATCTAAGACCCGCTCTATAGTTCTCTTAGCACTATCAATAGTTTGTTTTAAATATACGTCATTAATATAAAAGCAGGTTCAACGACTTCGAAAAGAGAATATTCTGTTCCAACTGTTTGATTTATGCACGGCACGCACGTACCATTACTTGTTTGACCTTCAAAGGCCTATAAATCGTATATGGCAACAGCAGGGGAAATGCGAAATAGATGAGAGCTAGTAATAGGCCAGTCTCTAATCCCTTTGGATCAGTTGGTGAAAGATGTATGGTGCGTGAACTTTTGAATCAAAACTGCTCGCTCGTGCTCTGTCGCCTGTCAATGTACCCGCCAATCCGTTCTCTGTAATTTACGGCCGACAATTAGACAATTAGACAGCACTTTTCATGGAGAGATGTAGGAGGGGCGTGATCTAGGCGCGATGTCTCTTCGGGGGCGACGACATAAGCCTATTAATTTGGGATGGCTCGCGGATTGGGCCATAAAAGTATACCACACATATATAAGGCAATAAGCCGACACCTAAACCGCTTCAACAACAGGCAATATACATTAAAAATTAATTTTTATTCACATTTTGTTGAACGGCTGTTAACAGCGTTTGGAATGGGAGCCGCGATAAATATCGTTTATATGACTGCTGGTCACATAAAATTTAAGAGCGGGCATAAAGTAGACCTCCTGCAAGTCCAGTTCGCTGTGATTCTGTGCTGAAATTCAGGTTTATTTTCCAGCACTCCCGTATAGTAGCTGACAGCCTGTAACGATCGGAAGACCTTGAACTTGCCACTTGCCCCTGATTCCTCATAAGCGCTTAGCGTATCTTCAGTATTTTCAAGGGTTTCTTCTTGACTTGCTGGGTGTTTCGAGGACAATATGGATTTCCAAGAAACTTATATTTTGACCAAGTCTTCCCTTAAATAAAATAAAAACAAACTACACAACAGTGTTTTTGTCACCTCTTGGAAATGTAACATTCGTGAAATCGTATTAAGTGTGTCGAAACTTCACCGGGATCAGCGATCAATCAAAGCTTATTTATTTTATTTTGTCTTCTGGGTGACAGCTTGTCATAACAATTTAAAAAGAATTAAAATTATAGCCAATAAGCAAAACAAATAACATTATTTGGGGCAAGTGAGTAATATTCTGCCGAAATATGGGATGAGTCACAAGTGGATTAACATTTTTGCGCTGGGTGTTAGGCATACTTTGTAAAGTGGACTGAAGTAATTATAAATTCCTGTCACGTCCTGAACGTATTCATCATTACGAGTTGAGCCAGTGAAGCAGAGACCACGTGCTGACTTGCAAGACTCCACAGCCCCGGAGCTTACCCTTTCAAATAGACATTATGCTGGAATTAGTATCAATAAAATTTACACCTCATAGAAGGCACAAAGCCCATACGTTGACAAGAAGCTCGTTTAAATTAATCGGCACAAAACAGAATAGCCACGTTAAACGGCCGAAATAGCTCATTTAGGCGAATCTTTAAGCTCGAACTATGTATATTTTTGGCCCAAGAGCAGCGAGAGACATGTCTAATAAATTAAAGTTATGGCAAATTCATGCTAAATAGCAAGAACAACCACACAGAGAAACCAAATAGAGCCCGCGATCTAAACAAAGGCCTAGACCAATTTTAAGAAGCTGCCAATGGACATGACAAATATATGACAATTGACAGTAGAAAGTTGCCGCGCTGGGGGGCAACTCAAGCATCTCTGGCGCAACAAAAATGGCACAGCAATTGTCATTCAGTATGGCAAAAGCTTAAGTTTATTGTCAATATTCTGGGTGACAACAAAAAATGTCAAAATATTGAGTAATCACTCTCAGCTGGCGGAGAAGCGTGGACCCGAAACTCGAAACGTGAACGAATGTTGAGTAAATATTGGCTTGGCCTTTCTTCCCTCCATATGTATACGTACATATATATTTTTTTAAGGTGCTTTGTCAATACCGCAAAAGATTGGCTCAAAAATAGGTTGTAAAGTACCATAGTTTTGGCTAGACAACTGCGTATGTAGCTCAAATCTTTCCAGGGGTTAACGAACCCGGCTTTTTGAACTGCCTCCAGAAGTACTTGGCGGACATTCAAGTGCGTTACAGATTCTGAAGTAATGGAGTCATGACAGGCAATTAAAAAAGAGTTTTTGTAATTTCCGGAATAAGCGTATAAAATCTGTGACCTACTTATATTAATAAGAATTATTGGCTTGCAGACGTGTTTCAAGCTCATCTTAATGCGCTTTATCATAAATATTACAAAATATGAAGAAAATTTCTTTAAAATGTTTTTTTTTGTATAACACATTTCTTTCAATTTACAGACCATCCTTCGCACAACCTTAGTCGGCAGCGCCGTCAGTTCTTTATCAATGGCATTGGTGGCCTTGGAATCTGGGCTCCCCTGGAGGGCTCCAGGTGCCTCACAGTCAGTGGCCAGATGGGTGTGTGTGTTCGGATTGATGGATGTCCCCAGTACTATCGAGTAGCCCGCCAGCTGACTTTCGTTACCCTTCGCCAGTGGCCGTCCAACGGTCCCGCCCTTGGCCTAAATGGGAACCTGTGCAACTTCGTCGATCAACTGGGAAGGATCAATTCTGGAATTTGCTGCACAAACATCGATGCCAACTCCTTTGGAGTATTTCCACTGCCAAGCACAACGACCACGACTACTACCGAGCAGCCCCTGGTGTCAGCAGATGATGCAGATAAAGTGGATACAAATGCAGAGGAAGGAGAGAACAATGAGCCACCTGCGGATGCTCCACAACCCGAGGATCCCATCGATAATGCGAATAGCGTAGAGGACATGCCGGATTTTCAGGACGTGAACACCATCGAAGGTAATGCTCCAGAGGCGAGTCCCGATACCGAGGCCCAGCCGGAAGAAGAGGAAGTGGAGCAACCGGTGCCTGTTCAGCCAGCCACTCCGATCAATCCTTACCAGTGGCCCTTCGGCTCCTTCGCCGGCGGAGTGGCCCAGTGGCCGCCACCGTTACCCACTCATCCGCCCACCACTGGAGGCTGGCCTCCACCGCTGCCCACGCATCCACCGAACCATCATTATCCCACGCACCCAACCACCGCTGGAGTTCCGAGCACGAAGCGCACCACTCCGCGTCCCAGTCCCATAACCACCAAGCGTCCCAGCTACCCCAGCTATCCAACCGCTGCTTCAACAACCACAACGACCACACGCCGCCCGGCGAGTGGCAGCAGTCCGGAGGGTTTGCCGCTGCAATGCGGCAACAAAAATCCAGTGTCGCCCGACCAGGAGCGAATTGTGGGTGGCATCAACGCCAGTCCGCACGAGTTCCCCTGGATAGCCGTGCTCTTCAAGTCGGGCAAGCAGTTCTGCGGCGGAAGTCTCATCACCAACAGTCATATTCTCACCGCCGCTCACTGTGTGGCACGGTAAGGATCGAGGAGGAGGTCCTTAAAAAGCAGCTTAAATATTTGTATGTCTTTCAGCATGACTTCGTGGGATGTTGCGGCTCTGACTGCCCACCTGGGCGACTACAATATCCGAACGGACTTCGAGGTGCAGCACGTTTCTCGAAGGATTAAGCGCTTGGTGCGCCACAAGGGATTCGAGTTCAGCACGTTGGTAAGTGCTCTTTATTCTCTATTTTGTATATATGTATTTTACTCTACTATCTTCATTGATCATATTTTCCCAGCACAATGACATTGCCATACTCACGTTGAGCGAGCCAGTGCCCTTCACCCGCGAGATCCAGCCCATCTGCCTTCCCACCTCGCCCTCGCAGCAGTCGCGCTCGTACAGCGGCCAGGTGGCCACAGTAGCGGGATGGGGCAGCATCCGGGAGAACGGACCTCAGCCATCAATCCTGCAGAAGGTAGACATACCTATCTGGGCGAACGCAGAGTGCGCCAGGAAATATGGAAGGGCAGCGCCAGGCGGCATCATAGAGTCCATGATATGTGCCGGCCAAGCGGCCAAGGATTCCTGCAGTGTAAGTGTGAATATCCTTCAATCCAATAAATCCAATCCATTAAATCCTATGCTTTCAGGGTGACTCTGGTGGTCCCATGATCATCAATGACGGCGGACGTTATACCCAAGTGGGCATTGTATCCTGGGGCATTGGATGCGGCAAAGGACAATATCCGGGCGTATATACTCGTGTCACGTCCCTGCTGCCTTGGGTTTACAAGAATATTAAGTAAATATAAGATTGCGATTAGTCTAAGACGTGATATGGCAATGAGATAAGAGAGAACAATGTAATAAAGCAAACCGACTTTTAAAGAATTTCAGTAACGCCTGAGAGTATGCCATGAACGCCAGTGCGACTATCTATTATTATCTGTGGCAATGGTTTGAGGGGCTTAAGTTGTAAAGTCAATAAAAATAATTACAAAAGAACTTGGTAGGACTTGGTAGTCATATGTTTCTACATCAGAAATATATTCAATACGGAACACAAATCATTGTGCAAAATGACGACTCTTAGACTATTCCAACTCGAAGATATGTTCAAGTTCAACCACATTGTGTTCGATCCATTGGTCGAGGTGTACTCCCTTCCGTTCGTTCTCCCGAAGATATTGGAACACCCCGATCTGGTTCTTGCTGCAGTGGCCCCTGATGATCGCCTCATGGGCTTTATCCTGGGTACCCGGATAGTGGACTGCAAAGAGCCCATCATTGGCAACGGTGATAAGCGGAGTGCCAGCCACGGTCACATCTCTTCCTTGGCCGTGGCCCATGAGTACCGGAGACTGGGCCTGGCCACTTTCTTAATGGAGAGTTTGAGGCAACTCCTAGACGGCTATAAAGACCTGTATGTAGACCTCTTTGTGCGCGCGAAGAACCACAATGCCATCGGCTTGTACGAGACTCTGGGATATGTGAAGTACCGTTGGCTGCCTCAGTACTACGCCAATGATCATGGCTACGACATGCGGCTGCCCCTAGCAAGCGACGTGGAACGAAGATCCCTGGATGGTATTACGAGGAACAAGTTCTACAGCTTCGCCAACATGATGTTCTACCTCCTGATGCTCTATGTGCTGGGAGTAGGACGTATTTTGATTGGTGACAGGCGATAATCGGCATTAAAAAAATATCAATATTTCCATTACCCTACTTATCCAACACATGTTCTGGTGGAGACGCGAATAAAATGTTCCGAAAAAGTTCATTGCACTCGAGCGATTTGAAAAAATATTAGGAAACCTCGCAAAGACAAAGATGAAAACTAGAAAATATATGTCAGAGAACATATGGAAGCAAGAATTGTTTATATGACAACATTGAACCAGAATTTTTCAATTCTGTCCGTTTCAAGTTGCGTAAAATGGCAAAAAGCGAAAATCATTGCGCGTGTTTCGGACACATGCTCGGACCAGGCTACACTATTATATTAATATATACATTCATATATTCGAATTTGTTTGCTTTGAAATATGTTGCTAATAGAGAGCACAACAACAAGGGCCTTGACCGTCTCCAAACGCCAATTTGCAATTGAATTTCGCTTGGCAAGAAGACGGAACATAAATGCGTTTGGCCGAAAGTGTCTGCACTGTGTACGGGTATCCGTATCTATAGTTCGCCCTCGTGCGTCAACGGAAATCTGTCCGTCGTTCGAAATCTACCTCAATTGATTTTTTTTAATTAGCTGAAGCTGAAATTTATTTCGAATACAGATGCTGCGTATCTCGGAAGTCCTGCTCATCATCTAATTGCCGTTGGTGCTTGAACCTCCAATGGTCGTCGTATGTACTTTCTCATTTCGAAGGCATTCTCTGGCTCCGGGTAGTAGTCGAACACAGTTCGCTGATGTGCGTAGCCCAGGGAACAGTAAAGTTGGTAAGCGACCAGGTTACTGCATCGCATGAAGAGGTTGATGCAGGAAGCCGCCCCTCGGAGGTCCAGGGCCGTGTAAAAGTAGTCCATCAAGGCGGTGGCCACGCCAAGGCGGCGATACTCCGCGGACACGGTCAGCGCCGAAATATGGCCTTGCGAGCCCCACCTTCTGTCTATGTTCTCTTGCTTTCCGAAGATATATCCCATAAGTCTGCCTTCGGGACCTGGAGCCACGGCAATCTGTGACATTTCTGGAAACTCCAGGAGGTGCTCTACAAAGAATGTCAGGCTGTACACCTCGGTTAGGGCATCGAAGACCAAGGAATTAAATTTGAACAAATCGTCAAATCGCATTTCTCGCAGGCAAGTCATAATTTAGTAAAAATAATTACACTGAATTTTGAAAAGGGACTGGCTTTTCAGCTATACCGGTTGAAGAATGTTTATTATGTGACAAGTTTGGCTAAAGTAAAAGATTACACTAAGTACTCCTACATATATCTCAGCAAAACAAGTCATCTTGAATCAATATATCTTATATCATCTGCTTTACTCATAATTTTCCCTTAACCTATTTAGATTATTTAAAAGGAGTTCGTAAACCAAACGCCATTTAATTTGTAAATATTTTTATAGATCAGTACCTGCTCTCAAATAAACAGATTCAAGCCGGACAGTTGAGAGCCTCCGTACACAGGGAAATCAAAATATATATCTTTTGATTCTCTAATGAGGTTAATGTTCGAGGCACTCATTGACTCAGCGGCCCGTGCGCGTTTCAAAGATCTATTTATACAATTTAATGGCGCATTTTGCACAAAAATAAATAAAAGTACAAACCGATATATGTGTATATATAGTATATATTGTGTACTTTTGTGTAAATATGACCAATTGTGCCGGTAAAGAGCCACCAGTCTATTTATATTCGGAAGCATCATCCAACTTTGTTGTGATCTCCTTGCTCCTGGACAGGTGGTCCAGTCAGAAAGATGAAGAGCTTCAATGGTCTCCGTACAACCAAGTGTAAGTTCGCAGATCTAAATACAAAATTTGTCTGCTTCGGGCCTGAAGATGAATGATTCGCTAATTCCCACAACATTAGTCTATTCACTTATATTCCTGCGCTCGAGACTTGCGCCTTGTTTTAAGCAGATACAGATACATATATAAAAGATATTTACACATATGTAGGTATATATAAGTATACCGCACTGGATGTTTGTTTAGCGGTCTTTTCCTATTATTTATTTTTCAAGCATGTGTGATTTATAATGATTTATCATCCCATTGTGGGCGCACAAAGCAAGACCAGAACAACCATATGAAATCATTCACATTTATTAGAATATATGTATGTATATGTTTCATAGAAAATGAAAAAACATTGCATATATTATTTCTAAGGATCCTGAAAAGTTATAGCAGTTGTTTAACATAATATTAGCATAATAAGTAAAGTTCAAATAAAAGGAATAAATTATATGTATTTTATAATTTAATAATATATATTTTTTTTATGTATATGTATGAATGTGTAACGCAATGTAAATTATTTAAACAGAAGTATTTAGCTTTTTTATTTTAAAGCCTCTGAGTCTACACACTTTTTCAATTATAATATTTTAATAAATATTTTAAAAAGTTTACCTAATAAAACAAGCTAGTAAGAAAGGTACCAAAGCTTATTACAATTAAAATGATAGTGATTTTATAAGAAGAATTCAAGGCTATAACTTTGTTATACATTTTTTATTTATTTACGGGGTTTGCAGTGGGCGTGACAATTTTTCAATTTCATGCGGACTTGACTAAATCGCCTCGTCTGGTGATGCTCATCAATATAAATATACATTTTATTGGGTTCTAGATGCCTGCGTCAGCTAAATACCCTACAGATACCGGGTATAAAAATCATTTTAAAAATACAACCCTATCATGATCTAATATCTTTTGTCATGTTACCATCTCTATAAATCCCAATATATTTTATGCGAGGATGTAAAATATTTAAGCTTGATGAGTAACTAAGTAAATAGAGCCCAAAGATTAATGTTGTCTATTGCTCGCTAACACATTGGCTGATGCACATCGGACTTGCTGAAGCCGTGCAGTGTGAAAGTATCCAACTGCCAATAATTGATTTAATGTGGTGAACACGCATAAGTGCATTGCGCATTAGCCAGACTGTGTGGATTATTTTGACACGGGAAGAGGGCAGAACAATCAGTACAAACGCCCGCAGACTTGCTCAATTTTTAGATTTCTTTTAAATAAACTCAAAATTCATAGAACCGAATTTTCCAAGCAGACGCACTTTACACACGCTGGCAAGTACGCACACAGTGGCGCGGGGACCACCACAGGCCCACTGATGTAGACACAGACGTGACCGATGGTCGAATAGAATATGTACCGAAGAAGAAGCAGGAGAATTCATTTCGAAATGTGAAATGTATTTTTCGGCTTTTCGGCCGAGAAAATTCGTGTGCGAATTCAGTGCGACTTGGGCTGCTAACTTGAACGCGTTGCAAACGAGAAAACCATCCGAAATAAAGAAATTTTCAACTAGAAACTAACACATAGATATATCTATACCATCTATCTAGCTGGGCTGTCTATATATACGGATATATAGATATAGATACGAGTATTTTCTCTGGCAAAAGTGAGCAATGCGTTGTGCCGCGTTTTAAAAATAGAAACTTACAAAATTCTTAACAGAGCATGGGTGAAAAAAGGGTTTTTCAATTTCCTCGCCAGTGCCAAACCTTAAATTTTCAATAGAGTGATCATCGCGAATCTGTGCGAATATTACGTATATATTATAAACTATACATATATGATATATACTACATACTATATAAATGAGGAAAACTATTTCCAAATGGATCGCTTGTGTTCGTGCTTGTTCCGAAAAATTATATAAGAACGCGTGATATTCTGTGCAAAATAATTCCCGATTTAATATTCATGATTTTCTTCCAATTTTCCATAAATTTTCCAGTGCTTCAGTGTGCATAGGCGTCGTTTGCAAAATCTTTTCGTAGAACTTGCGTGCGATTTGGCAATAACCAACGCCTACGACAAAAATTGAAAGAGCGCGATTTCTCCCGAACGGCGGCTGTGTGTAGGCGGTGTGCAAAAGTGTTTTAAAGTTGAACTTGAAATTCATAACAACCGGCTGCCATGAGTTCTGGGTAAGTTATTATTTAATTAATTAAAATTTATATATACAATATACCTATGTTTTAGTTTATAAAATTAATATAGGTGGCTCTTAGTTAAAAAACAACAGTGCCTTTCTTTTTGAAGCTACCGGAAGTGTTTTCATTCCCATAACATGTACTTTAATTATACATTTTCCAATTATTTTATAATCTGTGGCATGGATCAGGATATTAGATTATTTTTTAAATATGGGTTTCTAACTTAAAAACAACATTTTGTTAAAAACAAATAAATAAGATATTAGTATATTGGGCTATAAAAATATGATTTACAGCTTCCTTATACACATAAAATCGAAATGTAGAATTTTGCTAATTTACAAAACTGATCGGAAAACCTAAAAATACCTTGTCAGGGCAGCAGCTGTTTCATTTTCCTACCACAACTTATCATCAATATTTTTAAAGAGTAAACCAAAAGAACTAATAAAAAGAAAAACAACTGGATCCGGGAAAACTCTTAACACGAGTCAGAGAATAAATAAAACAGATGTGTGTGCATACATATATGTAGGTACCTATATATAAAATATACTTACATATATGTACATATACCGCTCAACATCTTTATGATCTCTTCTACAATTAAGGCTCACACATGAGTTTTTGAAGGCCATCGGCTGTGGCCAACGCCTACGCGCACCCACAAAGCTCTTTTGGCCAGCCCCATGGTGCACGCGCTTTTTGGCAGGCGACACTTTCGGTGTTCGTCGTCCCTTCCCCTCCGTTCCCTGGTCGACATTGTCAGGCCATTTAATTAATTAAATTTTCTTATTTTTCACAAACATTTGGCCCGGTTGCACAGTTTTATGTCTTACCCCCGGCGAGCAGCAGGCTCTTAGTTCTGTCTAGAAGCATTTGGCACACGTGTTTCGGAATTCGGACGGCTGACGGCATTCACCGGAAGTTTCTCTCAGAGCCACGCACTTCATATAGCAGAAAATTCCCAAGAACCTTTCAAAACAAAGTCAAGAATTTGGCATAAAATGCATTTGCTTTATGTTTGTCGACTTTTTCAGTTTAAGATGTTTGGGTTTTTTCGCTATATTTTTTTTTTGCATTTCTTTTTGTTGACGTTGATGTGTAGCGCATAAATTTTAAGCAGCCGAAAATATCAGGAAAATATATTGAGGAAATTGGGTCAAAGTCTTAAAAGAAATTGACAAATTTGCTAGAGTAAAAATAAATTTGGGTTAGTTTTTAAAGGGAATAATTTTATAATTTATAATTTAACTTTACAATAAATATTAATTTAGCTTTGTATTTTAAACGCATTTTATTACGGATCAATATCAATAAGACATGAACATTTTATTGCGTGAACTTGAAATAAATATCGTTTGTGTAAACTTTTATTTAAGTTTTAATTATTTTTCGCATTTTGATGCATTACCCGACATGACTTTTATATTTTGCAACGACATTTATTTTCACACTTCATTGTCGGTTGTCTTTGTTGATTACGTAAATCAAGTGTGAGCTTATTTATTTTACACATTCTTGCATTTTTAAACTTCGCAAACAGATCGGTGGCTTGAAGTTCAAGCGGGGCTCTCAGTTGACCATGAAATTTGAATGTCAAAAAGGGAATTAAAGTTAAAGGAAGATTCCCGAAACGATATGGCAATGGAAATAAAGCCACACCCAATTGACAAGTCAACACCTTTAAGTGTTGACTTATGGTCAGCCATGGGATTGATTTGGATCGTTCCCGCTATGATTCATGAATAACTTCCAGGTGGCAGGTGCCTGAAAAACAAAAAAAAATACTCTGCAAGTAAAAGAATATTTAGGAAATATCCAAATCCCATTAAAAATGTTTTTTTTTTTAAGCTTGGGTTTTAAATCTACTTTCATCTCTCTCCTTCTCTATAATCAAACACTTTCTTTACTTATTTTCCAATCCCATTATTCGTGTGCCAAAATCGATATCCTGGCTATATTTCTCAACTGCCAACGACTTAATCTCTTAGGAACAAGAAAAACAAAACCCGGCGCGCCTGGCGGGTATCGGTAGACGATGAATGACGACAACATGTGGCCAGGGTAGAAATAATATTAAAAATGTTCGTTTGCATATCCCGCTATCGGTTGAAGAGAAATATGGGCGCCATCGATTGTGCAACGGGCTTAAGTCGGAGCTGAGCCTGCGTTTAACTTTCACCCGCGATTGTTGGGGGCGCCGACTCCGCGACGTTGACCCAGGCCAGATTAATATAAATAACTGCGAGTGCCGGCCAATCCCATGGGCTGCCCGATTGGCTGGCTGCCTGGCTGCCCGGCTGCCCGGATGATGTGCTCATGTCATGCAATCAACGCAGCAGCCACAAGAAATGACAAATGCAAAACGAGTTGCACACACTCGGCCGGCAGTCGTAGAAAGTGATGAATGAGTTCCCTGATTGCGATTGCGGAGGCCTCACCCGGGCCACTTTTTATCATACAATGTATTAAAGTTTTTCCTCGGGCTGCGCTATTCGCATTTCAAGGTCAATTTCACAGTGGAAAAAAGTTTAATAGTTTTGCACAGGCTCGTGTCGGTGGGTCTTGGGCGTGGGCGTTGATTTGAATAGATACTTTGTATACACTTTGAGAAGGTATATCAAATTATAGCTGCAAAATAAATAAATGTAACTATATACATAATTTATAATTAATATTGTTGAGTTGAAGTACTGAATAATTAAACATTTTGCAAAACATTATTGTTGAAGTCCATCAATTAATTTGTTTCGTTCTTTTAAAACAAATGCTCCTACTAGATCTATTAAAATATTATAGTATACAATTTTATCTTGTCTTATCTCAATTTACTTTAAAACTTAATGTTTATTGTTGTATCAATGTGGGGTTTTATTTATTAAGATAATATTAATGTTTTAATTAAGTTTAGTTTTACGTTTACATCTATTTAATGTTTAGAAAATACATAGTCTTCGCGTCGTTTACGTCTTCTTCTCTCGTCGAATACTTCCGTCTTCTCTCGGCTCTCGTCACAAACTGCTCCTGTCGCCTGCGTTCTCGCCGCTTATATTGGGCTCCGTCGCTTCCTTCTGAGAATCGTTAATATACGTCGTAGTTTCCTTGTGGTTCAACTTCTCTTTTTCCTTGAATTATGTTGATCGTCGACTTCAACTTCTGTTTTCCTTGAATTATGTTGATCGTCGACTTCAACTTCTGTTTTCCTTGAATTATTGTCTTTGCGTTTTCGTTGTCCAGAGCGTCGTCAATGTTCATATGTGAATTCGTGGAAATATCTCTCCCACATTCGGCCATCCTGACTAAACATTCGTCTCGAATGTTTCGTCGTCATCTTATTCGTCGTCGTTTTCATCGCTTGGTTGTCTTCTTCATAGGTTTTCTCTCTAGTATTCATCGTCGTCGTCTTTACATCTTTATCGTCTTTATTATTGGCACAGGGCTCTGCCAATCGTCGTTATTTTTGCCCTCATCTATACGTCGTTTCTCGGCACAGGGCTCTGCCGATCGTCGTTATTTTTGCCCTCGTCTTTACGTCGTTTCGTCTTTATTTTTCGTCTTTTTGGTGATTTTATCCTCTTTTTCACCGTCTTTACATCTTTCGTCTTTATTCGTTATTTCATTCTCATATTCGCCGTATTTTCTTGTCGTTTCGCCGTCGTTATTGTTATGCCGTTCTCCTTGTCGCCGTATTTTCCTGTCGTTTCGCCGTCGTTACTCGTTATGCCGTTTTCCTTGTCGCCGTATTTTCTTGTCGTTTCGCCATCTTTATTCGTTATGTCGTTCTCGTCGAGTTTTTACATCGTTTCGGACTCGTTTTCATTGTTTGGTTGATCTTCTTCGTCGTTCTCGCTATCTTCGTATGATTCGTCATTTTTGTCCATTTTCGTCGTAGGCCGATTTTTTGCCGTTTTCCAAATTCCGAAATTCCATTTTCGTCGTCATTGTTTAGGATTGTATAAAAAAAAATTTATATTGTTTTTCGTCGTTTTCGTCGTCGTTCACTTTTAAACACTTTCTACTTTTTCTGGTTCATCCCGGACGAGCTCCCAAAATGTGGGGTTTTATTTATTAAGATAATATTAATGTTTTAATTAAGTTTAGTTTTACGTTTACATCTATTTAATGTTTAGAAAATACATAGTCTTCGCGTCGTTTACGTCTTCTTCTCTCGTCGAATACTTCCGTCTTCTCTCGGCTCTCGTCACAAACTGCTCCTGTCGCCTGCGTTCTCGCCGCTTATATTGGGCTCCGTCGCTTCCTTCTGAGAATCGTTAATATACGTCGTAGTTTCCTTGTGGTTCAACTTCTCTTTTTCCTTGAATTATGTTGATCGTCGACTTCAACTTCTGTTTTCCTTGAATTATGTTGATCGTCGACTTCAACTTCTGTTTTCCTTGAATTATTGTCTTTGCGTTTTCGTTGTCCAGAGCGTCGTCAATGTTCATATGTGAATTCGTGGAAATATCTCTCCCACATTATATTAATATATATATATAATATATATATATATATGTATTTATTTTTAAAGATAGTTTTAGCTACTAGGGTATTCCGGCTTCGACTTTCCTCTCTTGTCTTACTCTCCTTTTCTTTTTATGATTAGTTTATCACATTTTGTTTTACTTTTTGCTCAAAGATTTCTTCTGCCTTTGTTTTTAATGGCATATAAATTTGCCGTGTTTTATGTTCGCAGCATTAAAATAGGTAAAAATAGTATCCAATCGATGTACATATATTTGCCTACGCTTTTATATGTGTTTGTTTTCTTTTGGATATTTGTATATACATATAGACAAACTATAGTTGAGCCTAATTTATGGGATTAAATGGCAGACAAAAAGGCGATGCTCTGGGTAATAGGAGAATTAATCTAAACAATTTTTAAAAACAAACAATTTTGAAATAAAACACTTAAATATTAAGCCTAACTCAATGAACTAATAAGTCTCGAAGTTATTGAGTTATTTTAAGAAAATAATACCAAAGAACCGTGGCAACACTTAGCACATCATTAAAAATCCCATTCATCTCTCACAAATAAGAAGTCCCATCTCCCATTTCCCACAATGAGAGGCCTGTGGCTAACTAATTAGACGGCCCTGGTGATTGATGGGTGCAGAGTCCCGAATATATCTGTCTGACCCAGTTTCGCGCCAGCCAAAACACTATTATTGAATGATTTCAGGGAAAAGTAATTTTTCGTATATTTTCTCAGTGAAATCGAATATTATTGACAGCCACTCGACTCGACTCTCAAGTGTGCGTCAATTGCCGGTGGTTCTAATGCGTCTGTCAGTCTGCCCAATGAGTCAGCGGAGCAGGGAAGGGCGGGCCTCTACCAGGTCGGATTATCCATGAAGCACGGCCTTGACAGATATCCATGGCTCAATACTGGTGGGAGTGGGAAAAAATGAAATCATATGGAATCAATCGAAAGTCAATTCAATGCCCAGAACCTTCCACAAAATCAATTCGCTGCAAAGCATGAGGTAGCAGATACATTTTCACTTGCGAACGGTCGTCTCTCGACTTTCCCCTTCTTTGTGAGAGTTTCAGCTTTTGGCCACATCAAATGCTTTTAGCCCAGTCATTCTGTGTTTAAAATTCTTTATCGCTTTCTTGCCAATTATTATTTAATCGCAACAAAGGCAAGAAAGGAAAACAATCTTATTTGTTGTCTGTCAAGGCTAGTGGGCCACATTTCCGCCAAAGCTTGTTAATTGGAGCAAACCGAGTGCGCGGATTCGATAAAGAAATCCCCATGAAATTCCACTGGCGGAGTGGGAGATAGACTTCGGTTTAATTGTGAAAAGCGACAAAAGTAATAAGCAGACTACATGACAGCGGAGTGAAGACAATTAGCCGCACGATAAGAGATGCAGATACAGCCGCGAGATACCAGATACAGATAAACGAAAACGTCGAAAGTATTTGGCGCTTAGCTGGAGATTTGTCGCCAGCATCGAACCACTTTGACAGACGTATAAATTGCTCCACTCCGCTCTGCTCCACTCCGCCCCGCAGGCCGCTGGCAGGCCGTGTATCTTGTGGATACACGGTCATAGACAGCGACGGCCACCGCGTGCCAGGCGAACGTTTGTCATGAGCTCGGTTTTCCTTTTGCGGCACTGCTAAAATGTAAAATGTATCTGCAACAAGTTGCCGAACGACTCGACTCAGCCTCAGCCGCAGCCGTCGCAGTCTCCGCTGCCCAACCTCCAGCGAACCCGCTTCAATGCGCGCCGAGACTCCGCTGCGTTCGGTCGTCCAGTTCGCATCCAGATACAAAGCGAACCCGCGAGATACTTCTGCGCCGCGCGTGTGTCTACGCTAGTGAGTGACTAAAGTGGGCTGCGAGGCCAGGGCCAGATCGGGTCCCGGCGGAGGATCTTCCTCCAAAAGAGAACGCGGCCAGATAGCGTTAGTTTTTAGCTTCAGCCAACTCTTTTTAGCTCATGCCTAAAAATAATAAAGATGCGTGAGCGTATCTCTCGGTTCTCAGCGTGAGGAAATCCAGCTGTTCACGCGCCTCTTTGATTCTGTTCTCGATTCCACAAGAGTCCAATGATGATGATTCGGCTGAGACGGCAGTCATCGTTACCGCCTGCGGCTCCAGCTATTTATAGGCACACTCACACAGCGGTGGACGGGCGGACAATGACTATCATTATGTCATGTTGCATGTGGCAGCTTTCAAGTTCTCAGCTCTGCTGCTGCTGCTGCAGCTGCCCTTGATCTTGAAATATGCGCGGCCAGCTGCAACTGCAGAAACTTCTGGGCAACGAGTCTGCTCTATGAACAGGGTATTCTCAGGGTATTATGGGTTCGGTAATCTTAAAAGTAATGAAATGTAATTTACTAAATAACGTAGGTATTCAAATCATATTTAATGAAGCTATCCCTGCTGAGCTATTTGCAAAAACTTTGTTAACTTGGTTTACAGAATGAAGTCTGAGTTATATGTGGTACATACTCTAAAACTCTGAAACAAAAATATATTTTTAACTATATAAAACAATAAAATAACAAACATTTTCATTATCTTGATTAATGTATCAAATAAAATCTTAGAAAAAGCTGAATGCATAATTATTAGTAGACTTGAAAACCTTTCTGATAACTTCATTTTTTATTATTACATTATCTGAGTCGTCTAAATTATGGTATATTCAAGAAAAAATTATATATTTGTTTTATATCCTTTAATAACCTTTTAATGTTACACTCCCTAAATGAGCCCCTGGTAGTTGTTTTCCCGAGATACTAACGAGCTCATCACTCTTCATTGCAACTCCTCCCGCGATATATTTCCCGTATCTGGTCTAGATCCACCGGTTCCACGCTCATGTCAGTTGCCTGGAGAGGCACATTTGCACGCTCATTTGCATGAGCAGACTTAAAATCGAAACCAAAATAAAAAAAAAACCAAAAATAAAAAGTGAAAATGCACAGATATTTTTCTGTCATTCCGTTTTTTAAAATTGTTTTGTAAATTGCTACCGTTGCATGTTTTATTCTCATGCACGGATAGATGCTTACGAGGGGAACAGATTGCTGGCGTTTAATTTTATTTTTGCCATCATGATTTGGATATTTTGCCAGAAATATATACATGTGTACTTATAAATAAATGGAACAATCTCTTTTATTTAAGGCTCAGAATAGCCTTTAGTGACAAGAAAAATGTGTCTTTGTTAGCAAATTGCAACTAAGTCTGTGCAAATCCAGCGAGCAGTCGAACATGCACTAGGTCTTCGGCTCTTCCTGCTTTCGCTTACTTAACATAGTGTAGTTTGGGGTCTGACACTTTAATTGCCAAATCTGTCAGGGCAGAGCGAACAGTTGGCGGTCTTGTCTTGTGGTCAATTGCTGGCCGTTCGAGTCCAGGTCCCCAAGTACCGGGTACTGACGCCATGTCCCAGCCATTGACGTCACCGGGCGACATCTGTCCCTGAGTGCCGGTGCCGCGTGTGCTCTTAGTTTTGGCCCGAAACGCGTGTATCTTTTAGTTTTTAATGCGAGTCTTCTTCGCCATGGGAAATTTGTATGTGACAACAATGAATATGATTGTCGCTGCGTCACTCGCCCCAGGAAGTGTCGGTGCACAACCAGATATATTTTCTGGGCTTGTCTCAGGCTACAATAACTTTCATAATCGCGCCTTATAAGTCCGTCTAACGTTTAATACAGTAAAACAGTTAGCAAAACTGTTGTGTAAATTGAGTTTCCTACCCTGCCATTTCAACTGATCGAGTCGAGTCAATAAACGAACCGAACTGAACCGAACGACCTCGCAATTTTGGGCACGTCCCGACAGTTATGGCAACGCCTGACGCTATTAATTCGCACATAATCAATGGCAAGTTCAGCAGACATAGGCATGAGTGCCTCAACCAGCCCGGAATATCTCTCCATAGTTTTCCCCGGTGTGTATAAGGAGCAGACAGCATTTCGTTTCGCTCGCCCCCCATATGGCGGCAATTAACGATCTGTGATCTCCGACTGGCTTCGATCCGATTTGCCTGCGAGTCAGACGCCAACCGCAGCGACTGAGTTACGTCACTTTTTGCATTTGACTTTGATGCACGCGCTCCAATTTGCATGTAAGCCAGTTCGATACTTAAGTCTGACTTGTGGGTGATTTCGCAACTGTTTTCCCACACAGCCTGGCCTTTGCGGTTGCGGTTAGCTTAGCTCTTGGCCAGGTCATCTTTTGCGAAGCGTCAGCAGCGGAGACTTCACCTGTTCCTGTTCGCCTGACCCACTTGGATGCGAGTCACTCACGACGCACAAGCACCACACATAAAAACTAATGAAGCGGGCAACAGGCCCGACCACTTTTCAGAACCCGAACCTGAGCTGAGCCTCAGCCACACACATGAAGAAATTGTTGTCAGGATCCGGTGGATATAAGATGGACTTTCACACATAACATTAATTTTAAAAAGAGTTGGGTCACAAACAGGAATCGCTATATCGATGCTGTAACATTATTTAAACTCATCTTAAACAGATTTATAGATTATAGATATATATAGATTTTTTAGCATTGCGTATCGCAATGTGTGTGGTAAATCTATATTAATAAAAACTAAAAAAACAGACCAATAAATGGGTCTAATGGGTCTTTTCATCGCACAATACATCCCTTAGTAAAGATAAATATTCACTTGAAGATATTATCCAGGAAAAGATTTAATTCCTTTTCTAAAATGATTCTTATAATATGTTTTACAAGTGTGTCGCATTGTCTATATTTTATAATGATAAAAGAAGATTATACTTTCATGTCAGTATTTTTTTCTGTACATTGCAAGCTCCAGCTGCCGTGAGATGCCTGACCATCACTTTCTTTCCGCATAACAGGCTTTCATACTTATGCTCCGGCATCGTGAGGAGCATACGTTAACGAGAACGTCACCGAACATCTTTGATTTTCGCTTTTAATTAGTAAATTGTAAACACTATAAGTTAGGCAAATTATACGGAGAAAATGCGGCACTAAGAAGGCAATGTGAAAGATTTCCTGGCCGTGAGGCTGGAAAAGTGTCAAGAAAGTTGTCACAATCTTCGGGGTCAGGAAAAGTCAACGGATTATTAATATACCTTAAAGTTTAAACGTTTTTATTTTATTTTATTCCATAAATGAAATAAACAAACACCAAAACATATCAATTTATTTAGAGAAACGTAATTTATATTGTAAAACTAATTAATTTAAATTTTCAGAATCCCCAAATTAAGATTATATTATTAACAAATTATCATAATGCTCTAATTTTATTTATAATTATTAGTAAACAATCAATTTTTATGCGACATGTAAAGACAAAGTTTTCATTAAGTTTTATTATTATTTATTTTAATTTTTTTGCGATAATTCAGCTACAGCTTCTCACTTTCGACCTTTCGAATTTTGCACTTCATCGTTCGCCTCACCTTTTATGGATGGTTGTCCATAACAGCTTCAAGTCAACTCACTTTCCCCCTTGATCGTAAAATATCCAAACATTGGCTCATTGAACTATCGATGAGCGACTCATTAGTCAAGCAGCAGCTAAGAAAGGAAAATCACAAATGAGGGCTTTTGCGAGGCAATAAATTAGAAAAAGATTTAACAAAAATTATGATAAATAGACCGAACAAAGTGGAGACGGATGGTAGATTAGCATTGCCCAAGGGGGTAGCGAAAACACAGGCACTGAAAGAAAACCTCTGGGCAAATCATTACAAATTAATTACATATTTTAGTGTGTATTTGAATAATTTTAATAATACAGATTTTTACTTTCCTTTATTGTGTTGAACGCCATTCTAAATAATCAAATTATGTATTAATTATACGTTTTATTCCCACTTTTAGGTATGGACAACGCGGAGGAGGCGGAAACGGTGGCTTCGAGGCCCCTGCCTGCGTCCAGAACGCGATGATGACAAAAGACAAGAAGCCCTTCACCTACACGCCCGGCGGCATCGATCTCTCGCAGATTCGGTCCGAGCGCATGGCCAAGCGCTTGGCACGCAACGCCCAGTCAGAGGGAGCCACTGGGGCCGCCCAACAAAACAGACCTGCCCAGCCCCAGTCGCCGGGTGGTGCCGCCAGCTCGATGGGAGCTGCTGCCATGGGAATGCCGTTCCAGGTGCTGCCACCACCGCCGCCGCCGCAGCCGCAGTCTCAGCAGGGTAAGAATGGCACACAATCCACAGCTGCTGCACCCCCACCACCACCCCCACAACAACCCAGCTCACTCGCGCCGCCCGCTGGAAGACTCAGTGCACCCGGGTCGCCGGCCACGGCCCGCAAGTCGCCGACGCCACAGCGATTCGAGCCGCCGCCGCTGGGTTTCCGGCCGGAGATCAAGATCCCGCCAAACCCCATGGCGGCGCTCCGTAAGGTTCCTCCGCCGGTGGAGAAAAACACATTCTGGAAGGATGAGTACGTCAAAGACCGCTCCAAGAGCCCGTTGCCCGAGGTGGCAGCAGCAACAGCAGCGGCTGCCCCCGATGTCGTTGATGGTGAGCAGAGCTGAAGGATTTAGCTGGCTTTACATTTCGTTGGGTTTTTGGTTCCGCTACTGATCCCGATACGACTCACCACACATCGCCAGCAATTACTAAGCGGTTGAGGTTGCTTCTTCTAAACCCCCATTCGACTAACCAGACATCCGAAAGGCCCTACAAATTGGCAAAAAGATCCTCCAACTAACAGCACTAAATTTTATAATTAACTTTGGGAGGGTCTAGAGACACTTGATAATATCTTGCTCCTTCAATGTAGGTCCCAGGCCATCAGCAGCCTTCGTGGACAGCAGCAGCAACAACTACAGCAGCAACTATAGCCCCTACACACAGCCCTCGTTGCCCTCCCCCAAGACACCGCCACTGCAGCAGCCACAGCAGTTGCCTACGCCACCGGCCACACCGCCACAGCAGCAGCAACAGCAGTCGCCGCAGCAGCAGCAACCTGCTCGACCGGAGTTTCGCAGCGTGCCCATGCCCACATCGCCGGCTGTTAATGTCTACACCAGGCAGACGGACTCTCCTGCATCGCCATTCGAGCCGACACAGCGATCCACCGAGAGCCCCTTCCGGTATGCCCAGCAGCAATTGCAGCAGCAGCCACCACTGCAGCGTCCTGCAGCCGCGCTTTCACCACTGGCTCAGGCTCCAGTGCAGCAGCAACAACAGCAGCAACAGCAGCAACAACTGCAGCAACAACAGCAGCAACAACTGCAGCAACAGTCAGTACCCTGGCGTACCCAGCGCGCACCGCAAACTCCACAGCAAGAACAGTCGCAGCATCCGCAGCCCATTTACAACAATGTGCAACAGCAACAGCAGCAGCAACAGCAACAACGATCTCGGGATTTCTTCAGCCCGGCACGGACTGAATCACCAGCAGCAGCAACGTTCAACGCACAGCAGCAACATTTTGGCACTCAACAAAACCAATACGGAGGAGCAGCCAAGCCGGTGAGTGTGAATAACCAATCGTAACTGAGAACATTACCCAAGATCTTACGGTCATTACGCATGTTTACACAATAATTTTTGTGTAATTTGAATTTGTCCTTTGGCTTTATTACTCATACGCTGCATTGAGCAAGTCCCTGAATGGCGTATGAGTAATATCCAATCTGTCTCCGTTGCTTACAAATAGTAAATGACTCGCGGAAACACGAGGTATTTTTAAATTAAAATCTATAAGAGACTCTTGCAAACACACTTTGGTCGGAACATTGAACGCACTCACCAAGTGCAGCGGCTAAAAATAGATAAATGCAAAGGCCAAACACGAATTTTGAACTTGAGGCAATTGGCAAGAGATGAAAATGCATTGAATAAAGCACTAATCGAAGCTGTAAACTCTAGGCAGGGGAATAACAATGATACTGTTAAATATTATATTTTGAATATTATAAAATATAAAATAAAATATTTAAACCTTTTTTAGACCAACGTTGGCTCGCTGTACATAGCTCCATTGGCGCAGCCCACAGAGCCGCAGGCTCAACGAATTCTGCTGCAGCAGCAGCAGCCATCGGCCCGGGATTCGCCCATGCGGCAATTGCCACAGCAGCAACCGTCTCCACAGCAACAGTCGCAACAGGGCAACCAGCCACTGAGATGGCTCAGCTCTCAGCCGGCCAGCAAGGAGCAGGCGCCATGGGCTCGTCCCGAGGAAAATGGCAATGTGCTGCCCTCCACTCTTAGGCAGACTACGCCTGCCCCGCATCCCCAAGTCGCACCGCCGCAGCCGCAGCCGCAGCTATCGCATCAGCAGCCTCAGTCGTTGCAAGGCAATGGCTATGGACCAACTCCAATCGCTGCCCCCATAAGCCTTCAAAACTTCGGCTCGAATCCCCAGGCAGGGGGACTGCGCTTGCAAATCAATCTGAATACCAATGGCAGCAGCAACAACAATGCCAATAATCAAAGTGGTCCAAGGGTAAGTTTTCCAATTAAATAAATGTTGAATATTAACATAGATTTCTCCCTTTTTATAGGAGCGCATCATACCCATAACTCTGGAGCAGACACCCACCTATGCTGCAGCACAGCCCAACTTTGGTGGTAAGTCCCTGACGCAGGCTCCTGCAATTATGTGTACCCTGTACGATATGTGTGGCGCTTTTCCTAAAAACCCGTAGATGTTTGTGACTAAAACCCTAAGTAGATTACTCCAACCACCCAAAACCACCACTCCCACGCACTATCCGCCCCAAAAGGAATGTCTTTCCCACGTTTGCTCCTCCTCCTCCCGCCACCCAACCTGCTCTCGTCCAACAGTGTAACTCTCCAACTTCTTTATCACCGTGTGTCTATGTATACTCTTTCTTTCCTACGAAAGCGCCTGCAGGTCACATTATTCGCTCAGCTAATCAATTTGTCGATCAAGGTTATAACAATTTCCCCGCCCAAGCACCGGGCGGCCAGTGGCGTGAGCCCAGCTCCCAGCGGATCCTGTCGCCGTCCACCCAGCAAATGCCAAACACCGGTGCCCATACCAACGGCAATGCAACCAGGATAATTCCGATCGCGATCGAGGGAGGTGGCCGTGGTGGTCCAGTGTCCCAGTCCCCGGTTCTGCTACAAAAGTGAGTACAGTCCTCCTGCGTTTTCAGTGAGCCGTGCCCACTTTTACTCCTCTTTGTGCTTTGCCAAACCCAAGCAATTGGCTCTGCTCTAATGCGAATTATTTTGTGCTTTCTTACAAACTAATCCAACGACTTTAGTGACAAATACAATTTGTTTGTGCACCAGTGTCCGCTCGAGGCGGAGGTACGCTACAGAAAGAGTCGACTCAGGTAGTAAGGCGAGTTGAAATGCAAATGCAAATGTAAAATAATGTTGATAGTCCATGTCATGCACCTATCTGTGTTATCGCAATGAAACTAAATGGAGCATAAGGGTTTAGTTAAGGAATAGATAGATAAATGTTGTATAATAAGTTGCATCAATCATCGAATTTATAACGCTCGAATATCGAATTAAAAAAAAAATGTGTGATGCCTTCTCGTAATTATTTTAAGCTGTACAGATTTTAATTAAGTTTAGGCTCTTGTGCGTTCCATTTTGAAATATCTTACAGAAAATCTATTTACCTTGCATATATCACAGCCTTAAAATATCGATATATATATTGACATATGACATCAAACATAGGGTTTTCCTGACATACCAATTTTATTTAATAGGCTGTAGTTTCCTTTGCCTTAATGCCAAGAACAACCAGCAAAAGGAACAAAGCTTCGCGTATCTATGATTTCAAAAGTCCTGAAATGTGCTTTCCTGCAGAACAATTTTTAAAAGCCGTTTACTCTGTCCTTTGAGATTTTATAAGTACAGTAAAAATTGAGTTCTTAATTGCATAAAACAGATACTCTAATCTATCATATCAAGCTTCGCCTATTTGCAAAATTATGAAAAATTTGTTTTTTTCATGGTCGCATCGAGGTTGTATCACAAATCAAGGCAATCATAACACCTAACACTTTCGTTCGTACAAAACAAAATCGTTGTAATTTGGTTGACTTCAGACATACTCGGTGGCATGCTAACCATCAACATAACCTAACCCACGCCTATATCTACTTACAGCGATCCACGCTCACCGCCCATCCAATCGAAATCGTTTAGAATATTGCAAAAGATAACAGACACCGTGGACGATGGCAGCGGGGATCAGGGCCAGGATGTGAAGCAGCAGATGCAGATGCAGCCGTCCCAGGAGGCGGAGCTGCAGAGGCCCCAGTTCGCCCGGCAGATGAGCGCCCAACAGGCGCGGAATAGTCCGACTATCGAGCAGATGCGGCGCTTGCAAATCGCCCAGGATCAGCAACAGCAGCAACAGCAGTCGGGTACGCCACAAGCTTGGTCCCCGCAAGGTGAGATTTGAGTGGTTGCTCCTGTTCCTCCTTCCCTTCCACAGATCCCTCATACTGCATCGCTACATCCGGCGGTGGGTAAGACTGGTTAGTGTGGTGAAAGTGCTTTATCCCTGGGGAGTGTCTTTGGGTGATTGGGAACTGTACTAACAACAAGAGCAGCTTTTAGCCACAACAGCACCTATTAGTTGGTAGAAACTAAACCGCTTCCTGTATCTGTCCATGTACTCGATTTCAGAGGTTCGGTGCCATTTAATTTAAATCAAAATTTTGCAGCACTACTAACTCTACTATCTCTAATTATTCATATTCCTATTCATACAATTTAATGCATTTCTTGCAGGTAATGGCGGATCCGCTCAGAATCGATTCACACCACAACGTTATGGTAAGGCACATATAGAATTATTTACGAGATTCCAGCATATCAAATAAGGAGCTGAGCCGTATAGAAAAATACAGATAAATATTTCTCTTCCATAGATACTCCGCCACAACAACAGCAGCAATATATACCGCCAAGTGAACAGCAAGTCCCGGAACCCAAGAAATACACTGGCAGCGCTATACCCAGTCGATCGTTCAAGATTCTACAGGCAATGACTACACCTGAAAATGCCGGTAAGTACACAGTTGTGTCAAATGGCAACGCAATATTCCGAAAATACTTCGAACGAGCAACCGTTTTCTGAAGAACTCAAGTTTAAAGTTTTGAATCCCATGCACAACATCAGTCGAAATAATCATTGCTGTATATATGGTCAGAATTCATCACACATCACTAACCCCGAAGGTCATTTGCTCACCGAAACACAGGTCCATTTAACACTGAATCAAGGATCGTAATTTAAAAAGAACCTTTTTGAGAGATTTCACCTTTTTTGCCGATTAGTTTCCAGACAAGAGTTTGATTTAATCCCCATTTATTTTCATTATTATTTTGATCATGAGACTGACAAGTGATGCGAATGGAAAAACACTGTTTGACTGCATGTTGACGACAGTTTTTTGTATTTTCTTGAAGCATCCCACACTCCACATTTCGAAGGCGGGAAGTCCATTTTGCATTCCCCATGCGACATTTGCGTGTACATAGCTTGCCTGACCGACTACTAACCAATAAATCAGACCATTTCAGATCAGATCGAAGTTATTTCGAGACAAACACAAACACAACATTTTGTCTGCGCTCTCACCGTGTCTCTTTCTCTTCTCTCTTCTTTTATATTTGATAACCGTGTACCAAAACCGACCTCAGACCATAAAATTCACACCGAGCTGGACTCGGGTTTGGAAAATGTTGAACTGAACGAAACCCCAAATAATAACAATAATGGAAATACTGAAAACAATAATAATCATAATAAGATTAACAATAAAACCAATAAACGTCATAGCTACACCTCAGCCACAACCACACCCACACCCACACCTTCATCCAGTGCACAGCCCACTCACTCATCCAACTCATCTCTCAACTCGGACAGCTCTTGTTCCCCGCAGGCACCGCGTTCTCAGTCGGTGCCGCCCCATTATCCTTATGCCTTTGGGTATCCGTATCCCTGGTACATGCCGCCGCCGCCGCCGCCAGTGAATGGCGAGTCTGCCCCATGGCCCTATCCGTACCCCTATCCTCCGCCACCGCCGCCGGCCCATGCGATGGACGGCATGCCGACAGAGGGATTTCCCCCTTACCCCTATTACTATCCCTACTATCCGCCACCTGTGCCTCCCTATGGACAGCAGCCCGGAGAGCCCCAGTCCCCCTCCACTGCCTATCCCCAGTTCCATGGCATGCCTCCCTATGGCCACCCGTATCCCTATCCAGTAGCCCCTAGCTACAGCCAGAGCTCCACCGAGGAGAGTCGAGCCAGCAGTGTTCTGCCGGACATAATTATCACACCTAGTACCGATGATATGCCCTCGCAGGTGATCATGCAGCACCACATCCGAGTGCAGCCAAGGGAGCCAACCAAGCGGACGCACTCCGTAGAGATCGAGGAGCTGGTCACCAAGCAAAAGCCTCGCAGTGTCTGCACCAATAATCACGAGGTCATTGATGTACTGAGCCAGCGCTTGGCCAATATAAACAAAATTGCCGGCGGAAATACCCAGGCGAATCTCTCCAAGCAGTTGCAGAAGAATTATGCGGGCGAACAATCCAAGGAGCTAGGGGACAGATCTCCTAGTGAGAATGCCTCGAACTCTGATAGTGATTCAGATGACGACAGCAGTGACGTCGAAGAAGAGGATACCCCGAAGCTGGGAGCTCGTCCGGCTCCATTGCAGTCCATAAAGTCGGTTACAAACGTGCAGGTCTACAAGGGTAAGACCCTGGAGCAGAATCTGGACTCCGAAAGCAGTGGAGACGAAGATGATGAAGACGACGTAACCACAGCTGATGAAATGTATGACGAAGAGGAACAGATCGAGGAGGAGCATGAAGGCCTGGTCGAGGAAATGGACGATGATTTTATGGCCGAGGAGGACCTCAGTGTCATATACGAGGAGGAGAGTGAACTAGAACGCAGCAGCGAATATGCCAAGACAGTCATCAGAAGGGATGACTCTAGATCCACCCTGGTGGATGAGATTGACAAGGAAATTGAGGAGAACGACAATGACGATGACGACAATGAGTCAAATTCGGTAACGGTTCGATTGCCCCTTCGGTTTTCGTTCAGCAAAAGCTCGAATGATGAGAACATCGCCACCGTGCAGGTGGGCAGCACAACTCAGGTCGAGGAGAAGCGTCCGAGCGTTGTCAGTTCGTTCAGTGTGGCCACAGTGGAAAGCGAGGGCGAGGAGGATGACTGTGAGGTCAGTGTGACCATCAGTTTGTCAAACTCGTCCCGCTCCAATTCGGTGGAGAAATCTACACAACCCTATAGAACCTCCCAAGCCTATCCCGTAGAGGCTATTTCCACACCGATCAAAGCAAGCGATGAGGATGTTTCGTCCTCATTGTCACTGGGCATGCGCAACAAATTTGTGGGCGAAACAATAACCAATAGTAGTGTGACTAACAATATTTCCCGACCGGAACCACAATCTGATAATATTAGGGAAGTTGCCAGCTCCCCGAAGGAAGAATTCGATTTCTTTGCTACTTTGATGGCTACCAAAATGCAGGCTCAAAAAATGATGGAACAGTCCAAAAACTTCTGGAAAACATCTGATCCAAAGCCAGCAGAACAGCCAGCTGAAGCTCCGAAGCTTCGACCCAAGGAAAATGTCACAGAGGCCAAGTCACCTAGGCCCAAATCGGCTGACATGTCCAAGACCCAGGCATCGTTAGAGGCCGCCAAAAATAGTTTCTGGTCAACGTTTGCAAATACCTCAAAGGAAACTGAGTCTGACTCTCACTCAGAGCTCCCCGAAAAAACGGAGGAAATTGACTTTTGGAGTCAAATAGACAAAAAGGAATCCATTAATACCGAGGAGAAGCAGTGGACCAAGAAAAAGAAAACTGTTACCTACACTCCATTACAGAAGGAAACAGCAAGTAAAGTGGAGCACTGGACAACAACCCTCAGAGCCCGGGTAGAATCACTGCCCATTCCCCAACGAGCGGAGGTGCACTTTGTGGTCGAGCCAAAGCCAACAGAAATTGAGCAACCTGAAGAGGAAGAGGAGGAGGACTTTTGGGCATCCGTAGAGCAGGCTAAAGCCATATCTACTAAGAAGGAAAACTCTGCAGTCAATACACTTTGCGAGCCGACATCATACAATGCGGAGATTCAGCCTGAGCCAGAGATTGAAATCTGGTCAGCTCATGAAGACGACAAACAGTCCCCGGATCATATAGAAGAGGAGGTAGACTTCTGGTCGGACATCAAATCCACAACAAGCTCCCATGAAGAAAACAAACCCAATGAGTTCGTCTTCGATCCCACCAAATATCCAGAAGAGCCACGCGAAGTGGACACGGATGAAGAGATTGATTTCTGGGCTGAAATCGAGGCAAATCGAAAACCAGGAGATGACGATGATGATGATGTAACCTTCCACAGGTCAGCCACCTTCTGGGCTAAGAAAGAACGCCAGAATTCTGTAGAGGAGACCCCCTACAAGCCAGTGGAAGTTAAGGCTTTCAGGGCCAAGTTACCAGATGAACCAGCTGTTGAGATAGATGTATGGGCTACTCTAGAGGCTGCCCGTGGAGCTGAACCCGAAATTGTGGACCCAGTGGTGGAAGAAGAAAAGGTTCTAGCTGTACAGTTTGAAGAATTAGAACATGATATACCTGAAGAGGCTACAGAAAAAGAGGAGATCAAGGAGGAGCCCCAGAAAGAGGTGCCACCGAGCAACCTAAGCCAAGTGGACACCATGTCTCTGGCTTCGATGCACGAGCCAGCCACAGTTTACACGTGGACTAACCCACCCCAGTATGATAATGAGGATAACACCGATTTCTGGGCGGACATCGAGGAGGAACGGGCAAAGAAGGAACAGTCCGAGGAGGCCGAACAGAAGCGGCAGAACTACCGACAGGCTATGGCCTTCTTTAATACCTCCATAGATGGCCAGCAGACGCCGCCCCAACAAATCTCTACCCCCAATCGCTGCAGTGTTATCTTGGATGTGGAAGAAACTCATGACGTCGATCTGGGCCCACCTGGTGACTACCAAATAGTGGGTGAGGACGGGGCCATTGTGGAGGACCACACGCAAGCAATTCCAGAAGTTGAGGAGGAGGAGAGAGGTGCACCGACTCCCACTAACACAGAGCCGCCGCAGCTTCCAGAGGTCTATGTAGAGCCTGAATTAAAGCGCCTACCCAATGGACTGCCGGACCTAGAGGTTCAAAAGTTTACCGAGGCGCCGAAGATCTCAGTGCGTGATCGGATCAGTGCCTTTGAGGTGATACCTGCGAAGTCCGACTCCAAGGCTCTAACCACTCAATCGTTGTCTGTAGACAGTGGACACGGCAAGGGTACTCTTTCGCGTAACAGCAGCACACAGCGTTCCGAGTCGGAAATCGAAGAAGATGACTCCGGCGTGACAGATATGAACCGTCAGTTGTCCGAAACGGACACTGAATCGGAAAGCTTCCCAGAGCTGCGCAAGATGACCAGCTACCAGCGAGCAGCCACACATTCCAGACTCTTCAAGCTGCTGCAGGACGAGAACGATGTGCCGGAGACGGGAGTCAACCCCCCCGATGAGTTCCAGCTGAAGCCGAGTCGGAAAAGGATAGTCCACAATGTGTCCATCACGAGGCGACAGAATCCCGGAGCCCTGAATGAGGCCGAAAGCATGACGCAACGCCGGGAACGTCTTTCCCTGCCGCTCCGGAAAAACACAAGCATTGATGCGGACAACCCTTCGACCCCAAATAGTCCGGCTTCACCCATTCTGGGCCAGTCCGCCAAAAACCAACGTGTGGTGAGCGATAAGCTGGTCAACGAACTCGTACAGAGCCTACTCCTTAAAAGCGATAGCTCGCATTTGAGGAATCTCCCCATGGAACGCCTTCAGGCTGCCGCAAAGAGGGCTCTGGTGGAGGAGATGGACTCTGCGCAGGAGAATAGCTCCCTGGACAGCACGCCGGCACCTACGCCCAAACACGACAAGGAGTACTCCGACTACTACAACAGCTGGTGCGAGTCCAGCGGCAGTGGCGATGAAGTGCTTCCTTCCAAAGCCTTCAAATCTCTGCAGGATCCACGTCGCAGCCCCTGGACCGTGCGTTGTCCGCGAGTGCTGAGCTCCAAAACGATCAACAGGGACTTGGCCCGCGTCACAGAGTCGCCGGAAATAGCCAGTGGAAGGGGCAGCAAAAGTCCGGAGTGCTTCCGGCAGAACTCACACTCACAGTCCCGGGAACGCTCGGTGAGCAGCTGGCGGCGGGTCTAGGAAAACGGCAAGAGGTTACCTATTGTACATAGTAGGGCGGGTTTTAGTCTTAGCAGGGATCTGAGGCCGGCTCAAATGAAATCTTACCGGAACGACCCCGCACTTGGGGTAAGGAGAATAGTTGGAATTCTATACAAGTTTTATCAACTAAACCTAGTTCCTTCGAAACCGGCGCTCGCTCCCGATCTTTCTTATAATTAGGCGCTTTGAGCGTATCTTGCATTTGGCATAAGCAGTCACTGCCCACGGGAACAGGTGATACAAGAGCCAGTTGTTGCATTTCTCATCTCACCATCATCTCTATCATCCCATGCACATTGTACAATTTGAAAACCGATACACTCAACACACATTAATAAACTAAATCTAATTAAACATGTAAATAAAAACAAAATGAAACCAATGAAAAAAATATCGTTCATTCGTTCGTTCGTTTGTTACCTCAGTAAAGCGTCACAAAACAAAAACCAAAATCAAAACCAAATTCTAAAACCAAACTACTACCTGAGCATCTCAGTTTGTAAGATGTAACTCTCGAAATCGAACTAAATAAAATAACAAGCATATAAAACTGAAAATATATATCAAATCGCCACAGTAAACAACAAAATAAAAACCTATTTCATCTCAACTCAATGATTTTGTAAAACTCGTTCAAAATCCTAAGGTACCTAAAATGTGCAATTTTATTAAAACAAAAATATCCAAAAAGCAATTTGAACTAATTGAATGTTTTCATTATATTCCGAAAATTGTCCTCTATCTATTCTATGTATTAATTTTATTTTCGCCGCTATTTGAGTTTAATTGTGTGCTGAATTCTTTTTAATTTATCTATAAAAATATTTGCGATATTTCTTTCAACTTTAACGAAGGTTTGTACACTCACTAATTAGCCATCTTAGAGAAATTTGTGGCAATCGGAACTATTAACGATTTCCAATTAACAACATTAATAAAAAAAACCATCGACACATATCGCAAATATTTTTATTGTATTTCTGTAGTTCCTATCCCAAATGCTTCCCTACAAAAATGAGCTTGGAGAGCAAACTCCACCTTACCGGGAACAACGAATGAAGATTACTTTTTGTTGTTTCGACTATAAACAAATACAATAAATATGACAATAATGAAATCGAAATGAATTGTAAAATATAAATATAAATTGTCGAAAAGTCGTTCGTTACATTAACCATTCATGAGTTTACAAATGCATAATTAAATGTTTCTTTCTCTTCTACTGAATTAACTTGTTTTATACACTCAATAAGGAATACATATATATTTTTAACAAAAATTAATCGTTAACTTTAATAATGATAATGAATGGCTTTTACCCCGAAAATTAAATTGAACTGACTTGAATTCAATATAAGAAACCAACAAAAAATATACAAAAAAGGTGAAGTTTTCTCTCAAAAATCGATTTGGCTGGCACTTGCACTTTCTTATTTGCAGCTTAGTTGTTTATTATTTTTATTTTATTTTCTTTTTCTTGTTAATTTCTTCCTTTTTGTACAAGTCTGAACCCGGATCTGGGTTAATGACTTACAAGTTTAGTGTTAGCTTTATTTGTTTATTCATCGCAGTTAAAGCCACCGTCATAATAACACAATTCTCGATTTGATATTTTTTCAGGACCTGGACAATCGGACTTATAATTATTTCTCAAAGCCATAGAAATCAATTATAGCAACCCAACAACATCATCATGTAGAAAAGGAAACAGAAAATAATTCTGAATTCTGAATTCTGAACTTATATCTATAGTTAAGTACCAGCCACTCCAAGGATCGCCACAATAGTGCAGCTTGGGAACGAGAAAAAGTTTTTAGTAAAATTTCTTTACATTGACTAACCCAAACACCATTGTAGCTGAGAAGAGAAGAGTTTTTTTTTTTTGTTAAACGCGATTTGGTAGCAGCACTAAACATTAACAACATTACGAAACAAACCAACAGCGAAAGCGAACATTTACTAATCCTAAAACGTTAAGACGAAGAGCAGGTGCAGTGAGGTGACAACGAAACGAAACAAGAACTAAATGAATAAATTTATGCCAGAAACGACTATGCTTGATATGTATCCGGATAACACGAAAGCGCACACACATCAAACTCGACTAATGAGATATATTACAGATATTTGTTATTTACGAAAATCAATATTTCTTTGAACATTTTGCGTATCTTTTATCTCTTATTTTTCATCATTATTTATTCTCCTCGTATGCATACGAATGTTTTCAAAATGTATTTCAATATTATCATTTTAGATCTATATCAAATTTATTTTGTGTTGTATTATTTTTTATACAATAAACATTTGTAGTAAATAAATAGAATTTGTTTCAATTTAACCGCGGTACAAGGTAATAATAGATAATACATTTGATATTCAGTTTGGAACGGAGACATATTTATTGCGTCGTTCAAAATTAATTTCGACATATGCGTATACATATTTATACTTATTTCTATTAACATTCATCCAACAATGATGTATGTTTATGTTTATTAATATACTTCATAGTTGGGACTTGCTGATCGATGTAACACGCCAACAGGACAACGAACATTTAAAGCTATGTATTATATTGCATAGCCACGTTATACTAGTAGTCTGCTAAGCCTGCTAAACATTAAATGCATTCGAGTAATTTTTGTCTATACAGTTTACATGTAAATACTTCAATCAATTCAGTTGCTAGTTAACTTTGAGATTCTTTTGATTTGTACAATTAACTCGTTCAAGATCGTTAAGTAAGTGATCAAATGAAAAGGAAAGAGTATAATATATATTCAATAGTTATTGTGTAGAATATTGCTTGGCTAAATGGAAGTATTATGCCATCTATGTTGGACTTGCTGCCTGCAGCTTCATGAGCTCCTGTACAATGCGAAACTCGTGACAGTCGGGGCACACCAGGCGGCCATTGGAACGATTTGATCGCTGAGCCTTTTCGTGGCAAACGATGTGAACGAGTTTTAGGTTTTTGAGCGAAAAAATTTCCAGGAAATACTCAAGTACCGAGATGTCGACTACCCGCTTTTTGTGCAACGAGCAATTCCGCTGCGGCTGGCTGACAAGGTCCTCAACATTAGCTACCAGGGCGGGCAGAATTGTGCGGCACAGTTCGATCTGATGATCCAGATTCCAGACCTGGAACAAAATCAGATTCTCGCGCGATGCATACGGGTTGATGGTGTGCTGCATGGGGCAACAATTGCCATTCTCCGAATAGGAGCCCTGACAATAGAAATCGCCCAGGTCTGTGCACAGGGCTACCGACCACTCATCCAGTATAGAGTTCTCCTTGGTGTAGTCCTTGATTACCTGCCGCAGCCTCTTGCTGGGCAAGATGCTGCCTGCATCTGTTTCCTCGTCTCCAAGCTGATACTGCTGCAGAAAATCATGCTTTTGCTTGCATCTCCTATCGAACATCATCGAGAAGTAGTCGCAGCCGATGAGCAGGTACCGAAACTGCTCTAGCACCGAATTGATCACCTGACGCGCTTTGACGTTTTGCCGATACAATGGATTTCGGGTCAGCTCCTCCTTAGCCTTGTAGTAGTAGCCGCGCACCCGTGTCTGCGCCCGCATGGCCATGGCCTCTTCCTTCGAATGAAAGCGCTCCTCTCCTCCCTCGAACCACTCCATATGCTCGGCCTTCAGACTTAGGTGGGCCTTTGTGTTGTCCAGGACGCGGCGCTGCTTTTGGAGCTCGTAATCCGTGATCATGCGGCGGAACTTCTCCGGATGCTTTTCGATGAACTCGTAGAAAATGTCAGCCACTTTCAGTAGCGGTGACTGCTGTCGCATCTTCTCAAATTCGAAATCCGCATCTGTGAAGGAGCAGACAGGAAATGAGTTAAGAATATTAATTGTAAGCTAAAGATATTCTTTCGAGCTCACCGGTTGTGATGACAGCATCCGGTCCAGCGGCAATGAACAGCGTCTGGGGGGGCAAGCTTTCCAAGTACTCGTCATCGGACACTTCGAAGCCATCGGACGCCAGGTACAAGTGTAATTGAGATAACTAGGGAAGAAGTACAAAAATTAGGTGAACTACCCTTGACATGGCCTAATAAGACCGAGGGCATGGTGTTGGTGCTGACTGTCTCGCCCAAATTCCTGGTTCACTGGCCTTCAGCACAGTTTTTTTTGGCCGGGGCAAGGACAGCAAATCAACAAGTGTCCTGCCTACCCCCCAGTCAGGATGCGCAGGCATGCGCACTGGGCTGCCAAGGCTTTTGGCATTGAAAGAGAGGCAAACAAATGCGGAAGCCACTGCCAGGGACGTGGCCTTGAAACCGCCAGGGCCAAGAACTTTCAGCACCTACAGTGGACATTTTTCGTTGGCTCCGTTTTGCTGCAAACTCACCGGAAACTTGTTGTTCGCCTTAGATATGAGCATTCCCAATGAATTGGCTCCAATGCCGTACTTTCTAGTTCGTTCGTTATCAGTAACCTTGTAGCCACGCATAGGAGCAGCTGCTGCGTTTTCCTTAGATGTGGATAAGCAACCGACGTCCTTGAGATCTTCCACTGGGCTGTTGCTGTTGCTTTTGTTGTTTTTGCTGCTACGTGTTGTCGGCGCCATGATCGCTTCTCTAATGTAGTTGAGCATCGTGAAGCTGGCTCATAATAATTGTGGCGTTTGAAGTTTTATTGGAGCCTTGAAGCAAGTTTCCTTTTCCGCGGACAAAAACCCAAATAAACCAAGTGCAGCAGTGTTGGCTAGTGTCGTATCCATCACCAGCAGTGTTGTCAGAACTTAGAGGGAAAAAAAACAACAAAAAAACCAGATATAAATATTTAAAAACAGATAAATAATTAAAAAAAATGGCATACCTTTAACAATGTTGAGATATAATTAAATAAAATATTATAGAAAAGGATTTTGGTTAACAAATTAAACTAAGTGTTTTTATTTAAACTTATTATTATTAAAAGCAAATTAAGGCATCCGTCACAACAGAAAAATTCGAAATTCGTGATTTTTTTTAGTGTTTTTTCACAAGTTGTATCGTTGTATTTTATTTGACTACGAAATTTATAAATTTTAATGTGTACATTCCAGAAGCTATAAAATAGCTGTATTTGTGAATTTAACGTTTACCAACACTTCCATCCGAAAACAGCTGTTTTGTCCAATCGCCTTTTTTTTGTTAAGAGTTGTTGCGAAAAAACTACAACAATCGACTTTAAGGTGAATAATGTTCCGGACTGCGGGCTTCGCGTAATAACACGCCACTGGAGTTACCGTCGTGAGATGAATTTGCGGCCCCGCTGCCGCAAGTGGCTGCCACTGGCCACCCAGCAGCTCCGACTACGGAACCTGGCGCGAATTCAGGGATTTAACATTGTGTCCGGGTCGCTGGAGTCCGAGGAGCAGGAGCAGGAGCATTTCGAGCCGGACGTGCTCCTCTACTACACACTGCACGCGGACAAGGCCAGTGAGGCGTTTTACACTAGCGAGAAGCTGCCCCAGCGTCACCAGCAGCAAAAGTGGGCGGAGATCTGCACGGATGACGAGGCCTGGCGTAAGTCCAATGCGCAGTGCGTGTGCATAAGGGTGTGGAAACACAGACCGGCGGAGGGGGGAGATGGCCAACCAACAGAGACTGAAAACAGGACTTCAAAGCTAAGCGGGTAGGGGAAATGTCGATTTGCTATGAACTTTCCTTAAGCCATTTTCCATTCCAGGAGGTCCGCCCAACAGCAAACTCCCAGCAAGTTGCCACGCCCGCCCGAACTGCTCTTCACCTGGGGCGTTTACTTCTCCGGCCTTATACCCCTGTCGCCGCTAACCCTGGCCCAGTGTGGTCGGAATTGCTTGGTTTTCCAGTTAAATGGCGAGCAGTTCACATCCCCGTCGATGATCACTGAGCAGGGTCTACAGGCGCAGCTGCATTTGCATTATCAAAAGTACGCGGCGGAAGAGGAGCGGGAGGAGCCCCGAGATCAGGGAATCAATTCGCCGGCTGCCAGCCGCAGTTCCAGTCCCGTGCTGCGGATGAGCACGATGCGGTATGCCCAATTAAAATGCCAGCAGCACGAGATTCGGCGAAGCTGCAACCTAGACAAGCTGTTACTGCTGCAACGTTTGCAACGCCTGCAGCAGCAGAAGCAGCGCCAAATGACGGAGGTCGGAAAGGAGATCTCTCGCCTCAGCGTTCAATGCGTGACCAAAAATGAGCTGCGCCTTAAGCCCCGCACCACTTCATTATCCGGAGACCACGCTGCCCACCATCATCACCATTCCATGGGACGCGCCCTGAGTGTGCTGCTCGCCGAGCAGCAGCAGATCTCGCCCCTCACGCTGTACAATGCCCAGCAGCTGACCAAACAAATCGAGCGACTTGGCAGCCAGCAGCGATTGCTGAAAGCGGAGCGGGAGACCTTTCGAGAACGAAACGAACGGGTCCGTCAGCGTCTGTCAGCGTTGCGCGAGCAACGGGAAGAACTGCAGCAGGGTTTGCATGGTCGACGCCTTCGGCTGGAGCAAGAGTGCCTGGAACTACGCACCATGGCCCCCCAGCACTTGGCGCAGCGAGATCAACGACGTCAAATTGTCAGACAGGTGGAGCGCCGCATGTCGACGCTGGTGCTGGAGCTGCAGGAGATCTACAACATTCAGAACGTGGGCGGGCAGCAGCTTAGCATCTGCGGCATCGCCTTCCCCCACATGGAGCAATATACGAGCGAGTCGCGTCAGGCGGCGAACGCTCAGTTGATGGAGAACGTCTCGCCGCTGGCGGTGAGTGCTGCCCTTGGATACATAGCGCACATGGTGCAAATGCTGGCCATCATCATGGACCGGCCGTTGCGAAACCGGATTCTCTATGAACCATCGAGGGCACGTATTGTGGACGATATCAAGGAGTTGACCTATACTACCAGGGAGTAAGTGCAGTGTAGTCTAGTGATTCTATCTTTATACATTGATTCTTTATGATCTTTTTCCGCCGCAGATTTCCCCTGTACACACGATCTATACTTCCGTCACAGCAGACAAAGTATGCCATTTACCTGCTGCGCCAGAATGTTTCCCAGCTTTGCTTCGACATCACCGGCCATTGCGACCTACGGAACACCTTTGGCAATCTGCTGGAGCTGTTCAACACCCTACGTTACATCGAACGCACGCAGCGGGACGACGCCGATCAGCGGGACGGAGCTGGCGGTGGCGTTGGAGGTGGAGGTGGAGGAGCTCGACTGACAAATGGATTGACGGCTCCGCCGAACTTGTCACAGTCGCATTCTTCGGTAGACATGAATCATGTGCCGCTGCCGACCAGCGCCAATTCGGCAAAAGATGCACTACTTCAACATCTTTTGCCGCCGGGCGTCAGTCAGGCTTTGGCCATTGAAGGATATGCGTCAACGCAGCGGTAGGTTTACCCTTTTACAAATATTTTTTAGTTTTTATTGATTTTTACTATCCACTCTTCTCGCAGCATTTGCCGTTCGGTTGGCTCCTATTCTGATGGAGAAGATGATTATCGGCCACGGTTGGAACACAACTATTCCAACTCTGACTCCAACATAGCCCTGCAATCGGAGCGAAGCTGAAGAGCGATATATTCAAGCGTTTTATTCGAGTAGAAAACGCATCAGTCTGCAGTTGTTGTAGTTTTTGGAATGTATTAATTGATGAAAAATTTGTGTGTACGTTTAAATTAATCAAAGTTCGACGGCAATGCACAGTTGGTATAATTGCTTTCAACAAAACAAAATGCGATTATTTATGTGTATATTATTTTTAGTTGTTTAAGAGATCTCTCTGTAAATTCCCTTTTATTATTGTTTGTTTGCTAATATAAGCTACGAATAAACATTTTATACACACCAAGTTAGTTCCTTTTTGTACATTTCACCTAAAATGCTGACCCTTACCACAAATGGCTGGAGACTTATTTCAAATGAATCTTTGCCGCCAACTAGTGTTGTAAAACGTGGGCAGCAATTGTTGCTAAAGGCTCTCTTTGGGAATTTATGAAAACTTCGCCCAATGGAAAAATCCATTTGTATTGCCAGCAGTTTTTATTATATACAGGATTTATAGGTTCATTTTTAACCATAAACATTATTACAACAAAACTCGTCACTAGACGTGTTATCCACACCACCAGTGTTGCACAACGCCGTTACGCCAGCTGATTCCAGCTTGGCCAAAATTATTTCGCTGGCAGCCCGTCCCGGTTATTCAAACTTTTTAATAGGACTTTCTGGCTAATAATAAATAAATAACAGGCCGAGAGCTGCAGAATAGTGTGAAGGGGAAAAGCGTGCGGAAGTTGGCTCTCGAGATTGACCCATATCGACCAGCGGATGAAATGAGAACCTCGACGTGTGCATGTGTATTGCCCGATGCGCGAGTGTGAGTGCCAACGGCCCGGGACACTTGGCCCCGTATTTATTATTCTTCATTTCTGTCAATAAAATCACCGATCGCACAGTGAGTTTATGATGACGAATTGTGGCTGACTTACTGTCCCGACCGATAAGCACTGCTGGGATCGTCGGAATTCCGCCTCGGGGAATGCCTGTGATTTACGTTTGCCACCCCATGTTTACCGCCCAAACAAAAAACTCAGGTGCGATAAGAGAAGCACCAGCAGACTTGCCGAATTTCACACCCGCCCGTATTATACCTAAGATTGCTCAACGGAAACGTGGCACTAGGGCTAAGTAAGAGAGTGCAACGTTTACCCATTATCACCTGGACGGTAAAGACTGAAACTGCATTTACCAGAGGGCCAAGTTTACGTTCCTGTAAGTTAAACAAATTGAGGCAGGCGCCAAAAACTAACACCTGTGCCATGGCTGACAACAACGTGCCGCTACGCGACTTCGACGAAGAGAGCGAAACGGACTCGGAGACGGAATTGCTCATACGCAGAGAGGTCCCAAGCAGCAGCGGCAGTGCCAACAACAACCATCGCAGAAGCAAGCGCCGCAAAAGCTCTATGGGCTATAGCGGCGCTGATGGCGACAGCTGGCAAAGCTGCCGCCGGCAGCTTTCTGGGCAATCTCTTTGGCCATAGTCTCGGCTCTGCCGCCGGCCAGATACGTTATAGAAATGAGCGGAGTCGCGAGCGCGCCAAAAACTCGAACAGCAGTCACAGCAGCAGCGTTTCGAAACTGGCGCAATTAACGCACACGTCATCGGGGGCGGGCAGTGGGAGTGGCAGCGCGGTCGGCGGAACTACACCGGGAGATAGTGCAGCGACGCCAGGAGCAGTACCTGGCGATCTTACCAATGGCGGAGCACACGGCGCCGTCGTCGATCCGGAGAATGGCTCATCCACCGTCTTTTACCAGCACAATCGGCGGAAGAGCAAGAGCCGCAGCATTGGCAACATCTGCAAGGTCTGTCTGTGCAGGTGAGTTTCCACGTTCCCGTTCCTCAACGCTGCGTATGCGCAATATTTTCATTTCGCTGTTGCAATTGTGGCGGGGAGTTAAACGACCGTAAATAGACATAAAACAAACATAAAAACATACAAACTTAGTAAGCTAAGAGCTAGGCATATTCTTTGAGTTTTCTTAAAAATATTTTAGTTATGAAAGCTTAAACAAGTCAATAAATATCAACAATATACAGAAAAAAATTTGCCCAGAATTTCGTATTTAATTTATTTATTGGAGCAAAACAAAAAGGCATGACGACGTGATAAAAATATGTTTAGATTGTATTAAGATAACAATACATATGACAATTACAGAGAAAAATTCTGAGTTAAAGGGAATTGTTCGAACATTTCTTTCCGAGTATTAAATTCATAATAATTTTATGTGCCAAAAAGTATTTTTAAATTTCAAAGCCATAAAGAATAATCTCACTTGCCGCAAGACAAAGTTTTACGACCGTCCTCTAGAAGTTCTTAAATAAATGTTAATTTGTCATTTAATTCAAATTCTTTGAAACATTGCGGACTACAGAAGAACCTTATTATTATATTTTCTATAAATATGAACATAGTTTTTAAATATTCCCGAGAGGCTAAAGGAAACACAAATATGTTGACCTTACAGCTGTAGACGCCGCGTTATCAATTAAACAATGCAGACAATAAAAAACGACCCGAAAACAACCACATATAACCAAAACTTGTTAAATAGCACAAAAATCAGCCATTTTAGAATTTTATATACAAACTTTTCGAATGCAGGCTGTGAGCAATAGGTAAATGAATTCACAACGAACAAGTTGTTGGGTTCTGCCACTCGCCTTTTGTTTATTTCTCGTTCTGAGAATAATTATTTTGCGCGGCATTTTTGGAGAGATTTCAGGCAAATGTATTTCTCAGCAGTTCGTTGCTTTGCAGTTTTCCGAAACACATTTTCACGAAAATAGTTCTGGTGTTTTGAAACGCGAGTGGAGACATACAAAATGTGCCACTAATGACATATGTACATAATGTATGTACATTACATATTATTCTTATATACCTACAATGCAAGCATATATAGAAACATACATATAGCGATTCCGAGATATATTTTTAATTTGCCTAATTAGAGAGGGAAACGCGAGAGAACTTTTAAGAAAGGCCCCACATGTGAAAAAACAAACAAACAGTCACATTTGACTGTAAGTGGATTGGAGAAGGTAAATTGAAAACATCTCGGTTTCTGCGACGAACTGGCAATCGATAAACGTGACGGCGGGGGCCCCAGACACGTTCCAAGGGAGAGAAATTTCAAGAAATAAAAATAATAACCAAAACAAAGCTATAAATAGAGCCCAAGACACAGCCGAGTCGGGTGACAAAGCGCTAAAGTAAACGGAAAACGTTTCGCCACACTTCATACACAAACAAACACACACGTGGTGTGCTTTGTAGGACTCTAATTGTTGCAAACTTTCCCCAAAGTGACCCCTCCTCCCACGGTTACCAAGGTATTTTTAATCAATTTTCGATTTGCGATTTAAAGCTCTAGTTGCGGGCGACCAATAAATAAACAATGAAGACACCAAATATCGCTAAGAAAACAAAATCCAAAACAAAACCAGTTTCAGGCTGCTCCTCAGCTGGTTAGATACAGATAGTGGTTTTCAAGGTTTCTAAAAAATTCAAACGGGTTGCACAGAAGTGGTTTAAGGGATTTCGTCGGTGGTCAGCCTGTGCTTTTTGTATTTGTGTCGAAAATTTAAAGTTTCGCTGCTGTTTGAGGCTATACGAGTAATTTTAAGTCAAACAAAGTAATTTTCAAAGAAATGCATCGATATTTGTTTGCTCAAATAAACATTTTAAAATCAAATATAATCCAACGCTCATCCAGTAATTTGTTATTTATTTTGTTACCTAATACTTTACCTCGAGAGATTCGTTTTTCTTGAGTTTTCGGCAAACGTTTTGGCTTTGGCTACCCTTAAGCTTTCTGTAAATGGTTTAGGGTTTTTTGCTTCATTGTCGGGGCTCCACTCCGATTTCCGTTTCTGTTATATGAGGCACAAAGATTTCGACAGCCCGATTAGAATTGCAAAGTGAGGCGCCATGCGGCACATTGTTGTGCTGTGATTTTTGCGGCTGTTGCTGCCAGGGCTTAGTGTTGTGGAACCAACGGAGCATTTAGACTTTCCCATTCCACCTCCAAACATAGTGGGCTAGAGCATGTGCATTGGCTTAAACACAAAATATAAATTATATAAGCTAAAAACTGATAGACCGTTTTAATTTATCTATCATTCATTTCCAAATTAGATTTTAAAAGTCACATATTTTGCACTTTGCTAGACTAATGTAACGTAATACTTAAAAGAGTTCATTAATGTCCTAGAATGCATAAAAAAGATGTGACCCAAAAAGTAATAAAAATGATAACAATTATGTTAAGCTAGATAACAATTGTAAATGTATCTATAAGAGAGCATGCAAAACCAAAAGGATTTGATCCATCTGTACCCTATATAAGAAAATATAAGAACTTACAAATTAATGATCGTAGACTAAATAATTTGAATCAGGGAAACCTGACGTGCTTGAAATTTAGTTAGATAATTTTAGGGATCATATATGATCCACTATAGTGTCACCAAGCTAAAGGAAGTGAAATGATACTCAAATCAGCTTATAGCATAATAGTTATAATAACTATGGCAATTGGCAACTGGCGGCAGCCTTTTCCCAAGCATTTTTCACTTCGCCGCATGCAAATTGGACCACGCCATGCGCTGCGCTACAAGCTGTCAATGGCAACGCCTAATGCTATTATTTTCTAGTCGCCGTTAGCTGGTTATCTAGTTGTTATTGTTGCGCCTATAAGCGAATTCAAATGGCTGGGAAAGGCAAATGCGACCAGGTGGGAAGAGCGCGGACGACAACGATTGACGCCCGCAACTTGGCCTGGCTTTGTTTTCCCACCCACAGGCAATGTGGGTTAATAACCAAAAGCCAGAAGGTAGCTGCAGCCACTATCGGCACTCTTTCTATTCCCGGTTACCCTCAAAAGGGTATATTGTGGGTACTTGTGTATGTATCCATGAAACTAGTTTATTTATTTTGTATTTTATATTTGGTTTCATGTTCTATTTACATGCCGTTTGCAAGAAATGTCCCAAAAATGAGGTCAATTCCGTTTTAATAATTTATAAAAGATGATAATTAAAGGGACAAAAGAATATCTAGTTGTTAGCTATTTTAGCTTATTATCTGTTGTATGTTTTTTAATAAGGTCGTTATTATCCTTTTTTTTATAAGGTGAAGGAGGATTTTTTTATTTTAGATATTTCCATGTTTTTAATATCGTATTTACAATTTAAAGTAATACCCATGTTAGACTTTACAGCTGACACATAGATTTCTAAGCTAATAAACTTTTAACCTAAACATTGTTATGAAAGTAACTACCAGGGTTTACCCTGAACCTGAACTTTCAATAGCGTTTTGTTAAACTTTAAAATTTCCACGGAGAAATACATAAGCTAATACACACATACAAGTTGTAAACGATTTGTTTACTTCTCCTAGAAAATATTGTGCAACTCGACAAATTTGTATAAGTGGCAGCTGCTTTGCAATGATATTTAATGGAAATACGGAAACCCATTTCAATTTCAGCAATACAATGAAATCGAATCTGCTGAGGTCTACGAAACACTTAGAAGTTTCCAGTTAATTACTCAGAACAAACAAATTGCGGCAATTATATTTTACGTTGCCTGCAAACAGTCAACGAACGAACGCACTTGAATCTGTACCGAGTGCAGGAAGCTTTAGGTGAATCACAGTTTGACTTAAAAAAAAAAAACGTGAATATCCATAAAAACAAATCTAGGTGCAGTTTAACTAGCAGGGCCTATTTTTTGATTATGGGATTAGGGAGAAACGGGGGTGCATTCGCAGGTTAAAACGCTGACAATTAGTCATTCTTGACTTTTAGTCACTTTTTGTGTGAAATCTGAGTCACAAAAGGGATCGAATTCTCTTTCTTTTGGCCCTTTTGCCTCCGCTGCAAGCGGAATTTCTTTTGGCCAAGTCGTTGAACTTTCGCTTTGGCACTTTTGGGCAACTTTTTCTTATGAGATCATGACACGAAATCGTCTCGCGAGCGAATGTGAGCGTTATATTGACAAAACTTGAAGGCACGCTCTGGTCTATTCGCACACGCCCAGCGCAGGCGGCCGAG